>OY987207.1:16095528-16695528 GCA_963920795.1 Eutolmus rufibarbis | reverse complement strand
GAATTTGCAAGCGATCTATACTGCAAACTCAAGAAGATTATGTCGAATATAGTGAATTTCTACGGTCTAGAGTGAACTATAATCAAGATATTGAAATTAACAATAATAAAGAAACAGGTGTGAAGGAAAACTCAATTTTCAATATTATCTCTTCCTTCCATGTAACTGATAATATTGCTTGTGATATCATGCATGATTTGTTTTCTGGTGTCTGCAAATATGATTTAGCCCATGTTCTTAACTACTTTATAAATGTACGTAAATATTTTACGTTAGAAACATTTAACTACCGTAAACAAATGTTTAGATATGGAGAGACAGAAATAAAGAACGTTAGTCCTCCTATTGAGCAACATCACATAAAATCATCAAATTTTAAGATGACATCCAAAGAAATGAAAACGTTTTGTCATTTAATTCTTTTGATGATCGGAGATTTAGTTCCACATAATGACGAAGTCTATAGCTTTCTTACTATTCTTATTAAAATTATAGATATTTTATTATTACCTTCTTTTGAAGAGAGTACTCTACAAAGTTTACGAGACTTAATTTCCGAGCATCATCGTTTATATACTTCATTATTTCAAGACACTTTAAAACCAAAACACCATTTCTTGTTGCATTATGCAACAACCATTAAGATGTGTGGTCCTATAAAATATCTTTGGTGTTTTCGTTTTGAAGCTGAACACAGAATTCACAAAACATACGCTCGCAATATTTCATCCCGCGTAAATATTCCTCTTTCATTGTCAATTAAAGCTGCAATAAAGTTTTCAAATTTAATTCTAACAAATGGTTTTTCAGAAGAGGTTTTGTATTATGACAAAAACCAAAGCGTACAATTCCTAGATTGTGAACAGTTATTTCGTAATGAAATAAATCTTTCAAATGCAATTGTTGTTAAAGAAGTAACATTTGAAGGTGTTATATATAAGGCAGGTTATCATTTGAGCTTATCACCTCTTAGTTCTTCACTACCCTTAATCTATGAAATTATTGAATTTGTTATAACTGAATCACAAGATTGTTATACTATTTGCAAAGAATTGGAGGTGTTAAGATACGAAAACCATTTTGTGTCGTATGTTTTAGGAGAACAACTGACAATGAAAGTCATTAAATTAAATAAATTCGATGGTCCGCCTATTCATACTTATTTTTTATGTAATGGTCTCAGAGTTGTGAGACTTAAGAAATATTTTAAATAGAAGTTTTTATTTGAGCATTTGAATTTTTATTGTTTTCATTCTTAATTCAAAAGTAATCACTTTTAAAAACAACATTTTTTTAAAGTAGATTTTCATTTAGCCTGAATAAGGATGTTTCTTAATTTAAATTATTTTTTTTTTTCATTTTAACATTATGTCAATTTTCTTTCAAAATGGAATGTTTTTGAAGTTAATAATGTGTTCTATTATTTTAAGTATTTTTTTTTTTAATTTTAAGGTGTATAACTTTTTTTTCAAAATAAAATGTGTTTGAAATAATAAAAATACTTTTTATTTTAACTAATCACAATTTATTTTAAAAAGTAACAAAAATGGTAAAATTAAAACAATTAGGTATTTAATTTCAAAATGCTTGCCATTTTGCGCAAAATCTATATACGTTTTATTTTACTTTTACCTACGTTTTTTTTTGATTTTACATTTTATTTTTCTCAGTGTAAAGACGGAAAAAGATGCATGGGAGATATTGAAGAAGATCCATCAGCTAACGGTCAGATCAGAAAAGTAACACTATTTAAACAGTTGCTACAGCTAAGAATACCTGAAGATGGAACTATTTCTACCCATTTGGATGAACTATTATATTATAGAAGAAGGCAAAAGACAACGTGCATACATAAGAGAAAACTCTACACTCAGAGAAAACTCTACACTCAGAGAAAAATCCGACTTTAAAATTAAAAGCGAATACGTTTAATTGAAAAATATGCATTTCAATCCCTTAACGTACAGTAAAAGCTCTTTATTCGCGGGGTATATGTTCCATAAATATGCCGCGAATACAGAAACCGTGGATATGGAATGGTAATTAGTATGAAATCATAGGGGATACGTTCTAATAAATGACACCGAATCCTTTTCTGTTTACCGATTGCATCCGCGAATAATGAAATTTTTAGCCGCGAATACAGGAACTGGGTTGCAATTTTTTCACCCGCGAATAAGGAACTTGTACTGTATTTGATCCGAATGCAAAGATTTTTATTTTCAAAGTATCGCTTTTAAAATTTACAGGATAAAAGTGTTCTTTTTTGATTTCAAAGTGAATACTTCAATTGAAAAGTGGCTTTTTTAAAATGTGCCAACAGATGAAATTTTTAAAAGCGTATCTAATTATTGATTTCAAAGTAAACACTTTACGTTACGTTTTTAAAATGTACCAACAGTTGGAATATTTCGGTATCGTTTTGAAAAAGAACAAGATTCGATTTTGCCGTTACCGTGCATTCTGTGTTGTTTAATGAAAGTATCTTGAAGTTTTGTGTAAAGTACGGCAAATCTGTTTCTTTTCATAAAAGTACGGTCAGAAAATTGCTAGTTTGAAACGATATGAAAGTGAATTTAAAAGATAATCAAGTACATAACCACAATAGAAAGATATTTATTTAAATCAATTTTTTAAATATATTAAAATTGTAGCCTCATGTATTTACGTGTATGAAAAGACATTTTTAACTCGATGGTTTAGTTTATAGACTTTGAAGTTGAAGATCAACAGCGAAATTTTATTAGGGTTGCATGCATCTATTTATTACCTATATACGAACCAAGTACAAATTAATTTTATGGAACTTTCTCAGAATGTAATGAAATTCCGTGGAAACATTCTTTTTAGCTCAAATTTAAGGAATGTGAAGAAAATGATGAGCGGCAACCTTCTTATTCAGAATAAATTAAGTTTGAAACTTTACAAAGTTAATTTTTTCCTTTGTCTAATTTTCCCGAAAACGTTCCATAATTTCGCTAAAATGTTATTTAAAATTTTATAGAGCAATTGCAAATTTTGGAAGAAGGAATTATTATCGAAACTGAAACTGAAGTAAGAAAAAGGTGTATATTTTATTTATATACACAGCTGGTCAAAGAAATAGATGTAAACCGTTTCTTTATTCATTTTGCTTCTAAATGCAGTTAATTTTATCTCAACCTGCAGCAAATTGCAGGAGAATGATCCATTTACGCCTCTCTCACAATTTTGAAGTCAATCATATCCAAGCCTATTTAGATTCTAGCACGTGCTTCAAAAAGTATTCTAGAAGTGTTTTCCTAGCTGGTCAGAAAAATAGGTGTGTACGTAATAAAACGAAAAGTTACAGTTAAATTATAGATTAAATAGAAATTTTTTTCAAGGTAAGTTAATTTTAATCGTTTTTAATACTTAGAAAAAAATTATTGTTGTTTGGTTCCTCTAAGATGGGTCGAAAAGCTCACTGTACCCCGGAAGAGAGAAGTTTGGTTCAGCGATTAAGGAAACAGGGTATGACCTATAAATTCATCGCCGAAGCATTGGTGCGTTCTGAAAATTTTGTAACCAATGCTTTAAAACCTCTAAAAAATTTGGAAAATAGGGGAAAAGCCAAAAAAACCTCGACAACGACTGACCACCGCATTTTATTATTGGCTAAATCAGATCCGTTCATGTCTTCAAGAACGATTTGTGCGCAAATTGAGAACCAAGTTAGTGCTCGTACAGTTCGTCGAAGGCTACAGGACGCCAAACTACCTGGAAGAATCGCCAGAAAGGTGCCGCTTTTAAGAGGCAAAAATTTAAAGTCCAGAAAAGAATTCGCTGCGAAACATAGTTTATGGAACGGACCAGAAGGAATAAAGAAATGGTACAACATCCTTTATAGCGACGAGACGAAAATAAATTTGTTCTCCTCCGATTCTGGGCGAAACTTTGATTGTGAGGCTTTAGTAGAAAAATTGTTCCCAAGGTGCGCAGTAGTTTAAAAAATAGAGGATATTCCACTAAGTAGTAAAAATTCAATAATAATTAAGGTGAATTCTGTAAATGCAATATTTTTCCCTTAAAAATAAAAAGTCTGCCAATCAATAAATCAAAGCATTAAACAATTATTATGAATGCTTAATTATGTGAAAGTTTTATATCTCACCGATCAGATATATCGACACCACTAAAAGGTTTATAACGGAAATATTCATCCAGTGTTTACAAATGTTTAGAGAAAATAAAACCCAATCTCTTAAAGGATTTGATAAGAAAACCAAAATATTGAAATAAAGACAAATTAAGTTTAGTTTAGTTGCTTGCATAGTGGAAGATACCAAACCAATTAATTTCCTTTCCAGGAGTCCAAAAAATAGCGAAATTTGCGAAGATAGAAAAAGAGCCATTATTAGTATACGACAGTAGAGCATTGCTCAAAGTCGTTAAGGATTAAATTACGGAGCAAAACGAATACAAATTGCACTAAAATATTAACATTAATTATTAGAAAAAAGTATATATCTGATTAGAGACATTGGTAATATGTACATATATCCAATGTATAATAATATTTAACTGTATGTTTGCTGTTTATTTTGAGAAATACAACTAGCTTGCATATATTTAGTTCGAAGTTCACACTATATTTGAAAAATACAAACATTCACTTACCTTTCAGTTGGCATCAATAATTCAATAAAGTAAAAAATATAATATATAAATAAATTGTAATAACTGGACTTTGCTGCATATCCATATCCAACAGATATTGAAAGTGAATGTGTGTTATAAATGAATGTGATGTTCAAAAATAATGACACCTATTCTTATTATCCTATGACTTTTGCGTACGGAAAAGAATTTATATTGTAAAACGTTATGCAATTTCATACTAAAATATCATCCCAGAAAAATCTAACTGCAATAACGCGATGTGTAAGTTCTTAAAATTTTAAATAAAAATACTTTAACAATCTCTACTTTAAAATGGTTAGGCGTTAAACGATTTAATTTTTAAAAATGAGCTTATTTTATGTTTTCATTAAAACTTATTTCTTAATATTTTTGTCGAAAGGCACCAGCCCCATTTAAGTTTGACACTTTTGCGCGGATTATTTTTTAATAGGCAGTTCGTTTTACTCATATTTAAAATTTGTTTAAGTTTTAAAACTACTACTAGTTTAATATTTCTTCTCGTCTATAACTGCACTAATGCAATTTAATTATAAATTAATAAACCTCTCTTAAGATCTAAAATAAAATGTTAATTGACTCACATAGTATGCTACTTAATAGTGGTGCAGTCTCTGAGTGTGCATCATTCCTAGCGTTCCTTGTGTATGCGATAGCATTCCCAAACTACCGGGTGGTGGAAGTCCAATACCAACACCAAGCGTTGATCCTATAGGTGGACCTAAACTTCCACCGATTGCGGTAGGTGCTATAGGTGCAGGAACTGGTGGTGGTTGTATGGTTGGTTGCACTAAAGCAACAGATCCATGAGTTCGAAAATGAACACTTAAACTGCTCGAAGTTGCAAACACTTTGTGACACTCTGGACACTTAAAGTTCTCCGTATTCCGTTCATTCAAATGAATTTTCTTTTTATGCGCGACCATATCACGATTCCGACTAAACGACTTACCACAAGAATCACAGTGATGGTTCTTTATACCAGTATGAGTTATCATATGCTTTGATAAATCACCGGAACTATAAAAAGCTTTGCTACAAACGGGACACACTTGATCACGAACGCCGGAATGTATTTTTTGATGTGCTTGAAAATTCCCCAAAGCTAAAAATTGTTTACTGCATATTTCACATTGAAAAGGCCTTTCGCCAGTGTGAGTACATATGTGAATTAATAAATTATATTTTTGAGCAAAACGACGAGGGCAGTAGGTGCAAACAAAAGGCCGCTCTCCAGTATGAGTCCTGCCGAATTATTACAATATGTACTTAACGTTTAAACTTTAAGTAAGTTTCTTACCTTATATGCATTTGAAGCTGTGCCGCACATTTAAACAATTTATTACATTCATAACAGGTCTGTGGAACCTTTGGAACTGGTTTTGGACCCCTCTTTTTTCGTTCTTCAGGAGCCTTTCGTTTATATCGGCTTCGTCGCTTACTGAAATTATAAATTCATAAAACCTTTTAGCATTTACGTGATTTAAGCACTTAAGGGTAAATTTAACAAAAAAATAATTTAAATTTACACAACGGTGTTTAGATATTTTCGTGTAGGTCGCTTTCCTCACGCTGCCCATCTGCAACTCACTTTCTCTAAAACTGAATCAAACGGTGCGGTCCTGCAGTCAGAAATATTCTATAGCTAAGCCATGGTTTGTGAATTTTGAACTAATTCAATCGGTACGAATGTTTGCCCAGGAAAATGTGTGGATGGATTTTCCAACAATTATTTTATTTACCTCTTTAAAATACAAGAGTATGTTTATTTGCCTCATACTTTCACACGTGCTCCAAATTACAAAAAAGTATAAGTACATTTGGAAAAATATATAAGAAGCATTATGAGAATCGATTCTGATCAAGATTCTTCTCTGCAAAGTTCACATATGTAATGCATGCTCACTTCATGCTGAGAATTTGTGGGAAAAAGGATGTGTGATCCTTTCTAACGGTTCTCCACACGTAATAATCAGAGTTCAGATGTGTTCCAAATATTTGAGTCTCAAATTTCAACTTTGTTATAATTTATCATGTTACTATTTATAATGATACATCTGTCAGAAAGTGTCTCGATGTAACTCAAAAATTATCAGCAGAAAAAGAAGTGTCAGACTACAACTATGAAGAATTTAATTCTCCATGAAAATGTTCGGTACTATTTATGTCGTAAGATGAACCATTTAGGACGATTGAATAGAACTAAAATCGAAAACTGCACCTTATAACTATTGTATAACGAAAAACTCTATAATATAAACATTGCTACACTACACATTGATGCACTCCGTATGACATAACAACGATTCTCAGTAATGAAATAATACATACATGATTGTTTAAAAGCCAAACATTAATAAATCAGTTTACGAGAAGCTCTGATTTTATCTTTAAACTGACGAAATTTCAAAGAAAATCAATTTTTTTTTGTTAATTGTTATTACTTGTTACTTTACTGCAGGGACTGTAATGATTTTGATCAAAAAAATATAAATTATAAAATAACGATTATCGAGTAATTTTTATTGTTCTATCAATCGATAACGATTATAAATTAATTTTTGTTTTTCGATTGCTCAATAACGATTACCAAATAATTTTTGTTTTTCGATTGATTGATAAGGATCAAGTTATAATTAATTATTATAAATAATATTAAGGAACGATTTGTAATCGACTTAAAAAGAAAAGAAAAGGCTATCATTCCGAGTCGTACCTATATTTTTTTCACTTTTTCACTCCTCAAAAGGAAGAAAAAAATGAAATGCATTTTATTTCGAACAATAAAAAATTATATAAATTCTTAATCATTATCGAGCGATCGAAAAATAAAAATTACTTGATAATTGTTATCGAGCAATCGAAAAAAAAGTACTTCGTAATCGTTATCCGGCAATTGAAAAATAAAAATTACTTGATAATCGTTATCGAGCGATCGAAAAATATAAATTATTTCGTAATCGTTCTCAAGCGCTCGAAAAGTAAAAATTACCTCTAAATCATTATTATCCAATTTATAATTTTTATTTAGCCAAAAAAAAATTAAACCTTTTAGTAAGGCAACAAATGAAATAATTTATTTTAGCTTGGTATAAAGTGATGATTTTTTCTTATATTTCAAAAATAATCATTTCGGTTCCTGCTTTACTATCACATCATTACTAGGGCTCCTTTTCGTTTTCTCTGTGTAACGAAAACTCTTGATAGTGAATTAAAATGCTCAGTCCCTTAAATTATTATTAATCGTAGAGAGTTTACACTGTAATTTAACGTCATACCATTGGAAAAATATGTACATTATTTTTTTCAATTTACAAAAAATATAAAGTCTGCTTGAGTCCTAGATCTTAAATTTTGTAATAATCAGTTTACCCATTTTATTAAAAAGCCAAAGGATACAACTCAGTCAAGGAAAAAGGTAATCCGCCTACCACATTGGCTTTAATCACGTAGCTTATCGTATTCCACTCGCCAAACTCTTTGCATTGCATTGTCATCAGAACCAGCTCGATTGGATAAAGGGAAGTTGGTCAGATTTCAATAAAAAAAAAAAAAAATCTGACCTATACCAACAACAAACAAGTTTTCAAAAACCATTGAAAAAGTCTGCTATTAAAAAGATTTGTGTTAAATGAACGAATTTAAGCAATCCTTTTACAAAATCCCAGATATTTTGTTGTTTCTTGGAACTAGAAATAGGACTAATAAAATAATTAAGTTAATACAAATGTGTTGCCACATATTTCATACAAGAAAACTTTCTACACACAGAATGTAACTTAAGTGTCTGAATTAGAAAATCTGTTAATTTGAACCAGGCAGCTCTTGGACCCTATTTTTATTTTAATATCTTTTCCGATACATACATACATCTATTAAAATATAAAATAAATTTCGAATATGTGCATCTAATGAATTATTAATTCTAGATTCTAATTCTCTTTTGTATTGAAATCTACTTAATAAAACTCTAACACTAACTGACTGACAGATAACGCACAGCCGAAACCGATGGGTCAAGAAGCATGAAATTTTGCACGGGAGTTGCTTATATAACGTAGGTGAACATTAAGGATTTTTGAAAATTCATTCCCTAACGGGCACACGGCTAGTTCCTTGATGAAATTCCTAAAATTGTAACAAATTCATTTCAGTTACCTTTGACTTCGATTAATTTTTCCAGTCAAAGTAGTTAAAATAATTCGGTAGAAAAATCCAAACGAAATATTTTGAAGTTTTTTGTGGAAATACCTATGAATATACTATATATTCAAAGGGAAAAACTAAAGGTAACTGAAATGAATTTTTTACAACTTTAAGAATTTTATTAAAGAATTTCCATTCAAAAGGAGCTGTGCAAGCTCTTTTCGATTTAATATCACTTAGAATATAGAACATGGGTGCGTGTGTTGCATTTGTAATGTAATACGATTAAATTATTTGCAAATTTACCTCTTACCATTTCTTAACTTTTAATATTTTATCATCATCCTCCTCTACTTTTTTAGGCTGTTCAAATAAAGGAGCATCAGTCATAGTTTCAGCATCACAAAATCTACAATAGTATAAAACAATAGTGGCTGTATTTATTAAATCCGTTAACTTACCCATATCCACGATCAATTATGCCGAGATATTGTCGCAATCTTAAGTCAGAATTTTCACATCCTTGCTTAAAGTGATAAGCAACACCAAGTCTGTAGATGCAATTGTTACATATTACGGCAGGTAATCCATCAGTTTTATATACCTTTTGAAAACAAAAATTTACAACATGAATTAAATTAGTATTATTTGAGATTCGAAAAGGTTAATTATCAATGTATTCATTATTTTTTAAATTAATCTTAATGCTCAGGATTAGTGAACTTAAAATCCCAATACTGATACCGCTTTGGTTTAGCAACGATTGTTCAACAAATGAGTACAATAATCGACTAATTTGATTAATCGAATAATCCTATATTTTCCCAAATTGCAAATTGTATAACCTTTATAGTTAGTTCATTTTTTCCCCGCTCATCTCATGCAAGTGTACTAGACCCACAGACATACATACAAATGGACCGCTCGATCTCCT
Organism: Eutolmus rufibarbis; assembly: GCA_963920795.1. Taxonomy (NCBI): domain Eukaryota; kingdom Metazoa; phylum Arthropoda; class Insecta; order Diptera; family Asilidae; genus Eutolmus; species Eutolmus rufibarbis. Next base: position 16,685,789 of record OY987207.1, on the reverse strand, counting down.
GTCTCGCGTGGCCGCCAATTTGACAACCGAGTGCCTCAGTGCGACGAGATGAGATATATAAAAATTTATATAGCGCTGTCTATTTTTATCACATTACAAGGATAGGCCGATTCCGCGGATTTTTTGAGTGCGGAATTGCTGAATGCTGACAAAAATATTTGAATTTAAATAGTTGTTGAACAAAAGTTTTAAAAATATGTACTTTAAATTGAATTAATGGAAATAAAAATCGTTATTAATGCCACAAATAAATAAATAACTTTTTTTCCCTGCCAGACTACCAATATTTTCAAAGACTTGTGATTGATAAATTTTAAGTTATAAAACCGATGTACCATATATTTAATAAACATAACCAATTGAACATATACTGTGTTTTAATTAAAGAATTTCGAAATAAAAGCCCTTTATAGCAAACTTTTAAATTTAGGATGTCACAGCGCCAACTTTAAAAGCTTCCAGGATTTGTTTATTCACTTGATTTAAAGCGAAGAGCAAAATCTGAAAATTGTAATTCGATTTGTTTGAAGATTTTTTTAATTGTGACTATAGTTTTGGAATTATTATTCTAAAATTAAGACTTTTTAAGACTTTTAACTTGGTATCTCGAGTGCAGTGTTTTCTTAGGTCTAAAAGCATACGAAAATCGGTAATTTTCTAAAATCTATACAATTGCAAATGATTTGATTACTTAAATTGTTTTTATTATAGAGTTAAATAAAGACGTAAAGGATGGATTTTTGTATCATGCCAGGATTCCCTAATGTGCAAGAGAAGAAAACAGCAGGACCCTTGTTTAAGTAAGTTACTTATTACACAGGGGAACAACTTTTTTTTTGCGGCAAGACACGTGATAGGTCATTTCTAGAACACTTTTTCTATAGATTATGAATTCTCAAACGAAAATTTGCTCCCGTTTTTTAGATAAATGCTGTGGGGTATATATGTACATAAGTGGGTATGTAGTAAAAATGATTAATAGAGTCACCAAATACGGAGAATGCAAATATGCTCTGTTAGGTGAAAACTTTGACGAGAGATCTATTTATAATAATCTAATAAGCAAGAAAAGCAGAGGCTGCAATGTTAATAAATTCTGGGGCTCATAATTAACAAGTTGAAACCCAGGACCGGTCACGTCCACCTGTACGACGAGGCGTTTCATGGACCAGTTTTTTATCTTTACGGATTTCTTAACGTCTTTTCGCAATTTAGTGCTTCCCCAGGTCTGCTTATACAGGAAATCGTGTACGTGAGCGGTCCATTGTATTATACGTCAATGACTAGACCTGAAATCACATAAAATCGAGGGACCTAAAACAAAAAGACCTACACATTTTTGCAAGGGATTTCACACTTTCACCGCGCTATATATGTTTATTGTTGCTATTTAGATTGTATATTTCAAAATCGATTTTGATTTTGTCTAACATATTCGTTCACCATTTTTGGCTAGGCGTACCACCGCGAGAAACACAATTGATGAAAATGCAAAAACACGTTATCAATTTGCGACCAAAAAAAAAACCGTTACTTCGAAGAAAATTGTTGCGCGTCGCAAATTTTATGATACCGTCGAATAAAGAAACTTACCCGGACTTTGGCGCACATCATCATCATCGTCGAGGGCATCGCTGCAAACTCTGTGTTGCAAATCGATGTCAGGGCGCCCTCCTCTAAACACCGCGGCAAACTTTGTGGATATTGCAAACGTTTTCAAACGACTCGCCGAATTCACGGCCAAACAAATCACCGCTCTGCTTTATTATGATTACGCTGCCGTTGATAGTTGACAGTTTGCCGGGCGGTGTTGTTTTAGTACTAGACTAATAACTTTTTTGGAAGCGATTCCGAATTGGGCTGCATTCGTTTATTTCTGTTAAATGTAGATGCCTTAAGTCAGATCGATTTAAAAATATAATAACAATAAAAAACACACGATCCTATCATCGTTTTGTCCCCATCTCAAATACTAAATTAAAAGTGCGACGATATTCAAGCTCAGAAAATTACAAAATAGTAAAAGATGGCAGTCAAAAATAAATAATTTATCCATATTTTTTTTTAATAAATAACTAAATTTGAAAATTTTGTCTTTTATTTTATCATTTCTATCATAAATTAACATAATTCTAATAGTTTAAATAAGTTATAAAACTTCTAGAAATTATCAGACTCCTAAATTATTTTCATATTTCTGTAAAAGTACTACTTCAAAAAAAATCATATTTTCTAAAAAAATGAAAATAACAAAACGGCACTAAGCGGATGTAATTAACGAAGATATAGACTATATTAACTCAAAATATCAAATTGTTATTTTTTCCTCCACATGGGTTTTTTGAGGGTCAAAGTTGAGCATTTTTCAAAATTATCAACTTTCAAAAAATTTTTTTTCCTAGAAGATATCATTCTAGGACATGATAGTTTTTTTATAGCATCAGCAGCGTTCATACTTTATTCCTAAAAAAAAAAAAATCCTTAATGTGCAACTGGATTGACACAGAGTCCAGTTGAAAATCCTAAAAATGTGAAAAAATTTTGGAAATTTTAGATGGTCACCATTTTGTTCCTGATTACTCCAGTTCAGTTTTATTTCATAATATAAAATACACATATACTACCCTATCAAACAAAGCATCAATCATTTCAATACCTATTCTAAGTAAAAAGCTAGAGCCTATTATATACAAGTATGAAATTGACCCAATTTTTGACTTCGGATGGGTACTAATCAGAAATTATTCAATAAAAAAAATAAATTATAGTGGATTAGCTTTTCTGGCACCACAAAGATTATCCTCAATTTTTTTTATTAAAATTAAAAATCATGCAGCACATTTTAATTTTAATTTATTGATTTCATATGGAATGACTCATTTCTCTTTCTATGGGCACCTCTGTTTTTACTACGCTCACGTACAGGGCTTTCACACGACACAGCGTTTCCTGAGGCTTTATATTCAAAGAGAGAAACCAAGGTATGATCCTCTGAAAATTTGACAGTAGCTCGTGACGGCATCTTGGGAAAGAATGTATGGGGACTCAGAAAATGTACTATTACGAAATTCTTAGGACACTTTTTGTTAATTCATGAAAACAGATTCGTTGAGCAAAATTATTTTAATTTTTTAAGAGGTTCTCAATGCGGGAAAACTTTACTGAAATAAAGAAAAAATATAACTCCTTACAGGCACCAATATAGTAATATAGTAAGTGCAAAGTATCGCAGAATTGATATTTAATGACTTAAAGATACAATTTTTCTATGCTTGTCTATTGTCTTAACTGCTTAGCATATATATTCCAATATTATTTTATAAATTGTGAATATTTAACACTTTAAACTGGTGGACTTTTCATAGGGCTTCTGTTGCCCTTGTGTACCTGTAAAATTAAGTAATTTAAACCAACAAGGCCTGGTTTTAGCTAATAGTAAATGCAGATACCTTAGTAAGGATTGTTTCCCTATACGTAGATTTAAAAGATAGTGGTATTTGTCCCCGGAAAGTTTTTATTTGCAATAATAAACATTTAAGTATTCAGATATGACTAAGCAGATTTAAGAATAAACCGTCTTGTATGCGTCTTGTATGCAGCCTAGTAATGTATCGATGTTTATAAACAAACGACTATCGGGGAGTTAAATTTTTTTTCGTATTCTTTTAGTTTAAGGTCCGAGGAATATTTTGTGTTTTGTTATGAAATAATCGAAGTATGAGAAATTTATTAAAAATTCAATTGTTTATTTAATTATTATAAATAAATACATAAATAAATAAAATTACGAAAATTGTTCATTTCATTTGAAAATATAAACCTCGAAAAATCTCTCATAAAATTTTCATAACGTTTCGTTGAAAAGTGGCCGAGAAATTAATTTTTTAATTAAAAATGATCAAAATTTTTAAACATCCGTAAAAACAATAAAAATTGAAATTTCGCAAAATTTTTTGGGGCTATGTTTAGTATTTGTATAGGCATTAATTTGATCTATGTTTCATCAAAATCGATGACATAGTGATTTTTCGGGGTGCCCACTTGACGTGTTTTGTCTCAATGCGAAACAGCGAGATTATTGGTTGAATTTATTTTACTCCGAAATTTCAGGGAAGTTACATTAATATTAGAATGAATTCCCTAATTGATATGGTTTGCTTTTATGATAGTTTTCATAATCGATGTCCGCTTTGACGAAATTAAATGTATTTTGGCTGCACAGAACATCAAGAAGACTATAATACGCAATGTAATGAACGCAAGCTAGTTCAAAGTATTGATCCCTATTAAGTTCCAACGCTTCCGTGGCACGTGCCATGTCGTTTGAAACGACCAGAATTAAGTCTAAACATTTCATTCGACTGTCTCGACTTTTATAAATCTTTTTAAATGTTCTAGTCTGCTTAAAAATTGTCTACATTCCGAACGAATTGATTTCCATCGGAATCGAGATTTGGGCTGTGCTCAACAAAAAGCCATCACCTACTGATTTTTGGTAACTTCCAGTTGCAAGCAATTTCACTGCAGTAGAAAGTTCAATTATGTTAGAAATAGGTAATTCTAATAATAACTTACCCTTTTTCTGAAAATTGCTGAGATTCATTTTTATTCCTTAATTATTGCCTTTCTACACGAAAATATCTTCATCACTGCTGTCATCACTGTCCACATCTTTGAGAGGGCAAAATAAAGGTTTTTTTTTACGATTTTTTTTTTAGGATAAGTTTAAATTTTTTGTTACCAATACTTTTCTATTTGAATAGAAGTTAAAATAATTCTTTTATGGTAAAATAGTTATAAACAAATGCGTTATTGTTAATCCACCGCGAGACCCAAAAAACAAACAAAAAGGCGTCTTGCGGTGGTAACTGTAACTCAACTCTGGTTCATCTAAAATCAAAATACCTACCAAAGGGATTTTTTATATCTCCCTGTTATTGAAAGGACGCGTGTATAAAAAATTGATTATTTTTACAAAATGGCGAATCTTTTAAGTAAAAATTCACTTTTTGGGTAAAAAAAAAACACTTATTTTTACAGAATACTTTTGAGATAATGTACTTTTAGAAAATAACTTTAACTCAAAATCGATGAGTTGAAGATTTTCAAAGATATGAACTCCCTTAAATTAAATAACACCAAAGAGATTCTGATGCGACAATGAATCAGGTCGTTCCAAAGTTACATGATACCATCCCTGAGTTCACCGTACAAGTTAAGAGATAAGCCAAAAATCTACGTCTTTCCCACCGAAGTCTTTAAAGCGGGGTGTGCAGATTTCTATTTATAAAATGGTATCTCATAGCGCTAGAAAGTGGAAAATTTGGCATGGTGGGTAGATTAAGCGTGATAAGCTCTAGGAAAGGTCGTAAAATTGCAATTTTACCTCCACTAACCCTCAAAAGTGGGGTATGCCGATTGCTATGTATAATTGAAAAATACTGTTTTATACCCATATTATCAAAAGTCAAAATTTGGCATATTGAATAAATTTCGCGGATAAACTATGGGAAAGTCTAAAAGTTGTGAGTCTCATTAACAGGGAATGATGTTTTTATGGGTTAAAATAAAATAATTTAATATAAAAAAATAAAAAAACTGTTAAATAAATTCATAGTGGAGGGATAGATGTGGTCTCTTGTGGCGAGCAGGGAATGGAGGTCGCCCGCGGCGCGCGTTTATTAGATTTGGCAGCAATTGCTTAAGGGGTAACACCACTGTAACAGCCTAAAAAAACGTGTTTTTTTGTAATTTTTTTTTGGGTGGAAGGAAAGGTAATAAAATTATAATATTGGAGGAAGTTATTTAGCGTATATTTAAGTAACAAAATAGAAATTATAAAAAAATATTCAAAAATGACGGCACCACAGCCATTTTCGCGAGGCACGTAGAATTCTGCGGCCCCCTGCATAACTCCAACAATTTTCATTCGTTTCATTCGAATTTGTTACAATATCTTTAAAATAAGATTTTGAAGAGAAATACGTAGGGGATTTTCGATAAGTTTATTTAATCATTATTTATTAACAAATGATTATCTTTTTTTTTGTTGAAAATTTAACGATTTAATTCAAATACTCGCCAATCACACAAAAATCAATATTTTTAAAATCCCCTACGTATTTCTCTTGAAAATTTTATTTTAAAGATATTGTAACAAATTCGAATGAAACGAATGAAAATTGTTGGAGTTATGCAGGGGCCGCAGAATTCTACGTGCCTCGCGAAAATGGCTGTGGTGCCGTCTTTTTTGAATATTTTTTTATAATAATTTTCTATTTTGTTACTTAAATATACACTAAATAACTTCCTCCAATATTATAATTTTATTACCTTTCCTTCCACCCAAAAAAAAATGACAAAAAAACACGTTTTTAAATTCTTTTATTTAACTTACACTACGTGTCGTCAAATCTTGCAATGCAAAATTTTTATACTTAGACTTTATCAATCTTAATGAAAATTGGAACACATGTTCAGCTCCGGTGACAATACAAGTTAGTGGTGTAATTTTTTTATTTTTTTTTTTTTGATTATTTGGAAATGTAACATAGTTAATTTAAAAGACTAAAAAGAAAAAAAGAAAAAAAATATAAAAAAAAATATAAAAAAAAATTCTTTTATTTAAACTAACTAAAAAGTAAAAAATAAAAAATAGACAATATTTGATTATACTTTAAATTTAGGAATCATTATCTTATAGAATACCTAACGGTCAATATGACGAAGTGATAAAAATGCGTCATTCTTTTATTTAACTGTTTAAGATAAGTAGGAATTTTATTTTGTTGTCATAGTGTTTACATATTTTATTAATTTTATTTGGTTAATATTTTTTATTTTTTACTTTTTAGTTAGTTTAAATAAAAGAATTTTTTTACAAAAATTTTTTTGTATATTTTTTTTATTTTAGGCTGTTACAGTGGTGTTACCCCTTAATCTAAATCAAATAAGAGGGAAGTTTACAAACTGAGCTATGAAAAAAAGAGCTGTAGAGGTTCAGGAAATATAGCCTGAAAAAAGAAAAGTATGACGAGTCAATCCTAAAAAACATATTGAAATTCCAAAAAAACAATGGACCGAAGGCCAAAATCGCGTAGCATTAAAAAATTATCAGATCTAACAGAGCCAAATCCCATTAAGTGAAAGTATTTATCATTTCCTAACAAAAAGGCCTTTCTTTCAGTATCAGCAAAATATCATTGATGTTGGACTATCACTGTTCCTTATTATAATTCATTCCTCGTACTTTTTCGGGATAAGCAATCGCCTTTAAATATACTTCTTGATTTGATTTGATTTATTAAGCAAAAATACAATAAATTGTACCCTACTTATCGATAAAGCGCAAGCTCGGGATCGCAGCCCATATGGCGCAAAAATATACTTCATTTAGTTGATGACACTTGTGGCTCAAAATCACCAAGGTTGCAAATTTCAAAATTGGTTTGATGCCAAAACAAAATTCAAGCTATAATGACGACTCTTAGTTTATACTGTTGCAAAATTTGTATATTAATAAACTTTGACAGGGCAGCGCACAGAACTCTATACTTTTTTTTGTAATATTGCTTCTTAGTCAATATCTTACAGAAAACCATCAATTCGGGAACGTTTTTCTAAGTTTGATAAAATGAACAAAAACAAAACAAAGTACATAACTTAAGCATTGTTTAATAACATGGGTATATTATGTATCTATATTATATAAGCAATAATGAAAAAAATACAAGAAAAATTCTTTTAGTATCCTTTTCAAAACTAGATTTTGTATAAAAAATACGGTATATTAAGTAATGACAGGTGTTAAATATGTATCTTAAATTTTTCATTAATATTTTTGACTTGTTGTTGAAGATCGTACATTAGGACGCGTTCCCGAAATGACTTTCTCTGCATTTATATTAATTTAATTTAAACTTTACTTCTTTAATAAATTGTATTGTTTCATGTACACACAAAACAGGTTAGTTGTAGTACAGTAAGACCCCGATTAACGCTGTCTCGTTTAGCGCTGTTTCGGTTTAACGCTCTTTTATTTCAACCCGGGGATTCCCCGAAATTGTGCGCAGTGCTAGGTTTCCAAATACGTACATAATATATCCGGGGTGTTATAAATGCTTTAACCACTTATCAACAACTTCTAACAGAACGCAAAAGGAAAACGCAAACTACATTAGATGCCTTCTTGACAAAAAGGCAGAAAATTGGAAACACAGAATAGACTGAATGATCTGACTGAATTAGAATTTTATTTGTTTTTATAAGTATATTCGTTTATATTGTTTTTATTTTTGTAAGAAATAAATGTTTGGTTTTATTTTTATTAAAAAAAACATAATTATTAAATTTAATACCTAACCAATTTTCTATCGATCTTCCCCTAACCCCATTACATATTTACATGTTAAGATAGCCTCGTTTAGCGCTGTTTCGCATTACGCTCTACTTTGATGGAACGTATCCCCCGCGTTAAGCGGGGTCTTACTGTATTTTATTAATTTTCTTTTCTCAATAAAGTCAAGATTTAAGACATTAAATTGCTAGCAAAGCCAATTTTGCACCTTGGTGATTTTGACCCTTGTCCACAAGATACAAATTGTGCCCCACGGAAGTTTCGTAAGATATACACAAATCTCGTTAGAATTACAACGTTGTTTTTCTTTATTCATTATAGTTCATGTGTTTAATAAAAATCTAAATAACTTACCGATTGAGGTGGCAAACTTTTACTTTAGAAACCTGTATTTTCTGTATGCAGGTCATCCAGCTCAACAAGCTTTCCCTGATTGTGACTTTCGTCGGAACAGAAAGCTGCAACACTAGACACATTTTGTCTCTGGAAAGACAGATTGACTCCTTGATGAAATAAAACTTGCTATAACTGAATCTTGATAGCTTGTGATGTAAGGGTTAATAAAAACTCCCAATGATATCTTTAGTTTTATTTATTATAATAAACCATTTAATTCTAGATATGGACCGTTTAGTTTAAAAGTGAGTGATTTTTTTTCGTTATTTCGCTTTAGATAAAAGGATCATATCAAGATCTATTTTCTTTTATTATCATTTAGTTTATTATTATATCATGAAATTGAACCACTTTTAAAATGAACGGCTCATATTGAGTTGTAAAGCATTACACAACATTCTTGTGTTTAATTATTTTTACAAATAAGTACATATGATACATGCTTACACTTAAATAAATATAAATGTCTCGTCTTTTACTTATTAATACGTACTTTTCTATTAACACTAACACTTTTCCAAAGTTAATTGTTGTGAGTAAAACGAACTGAGAACACATTAAAGAAACTATTGCGTGTACTACAAATTAAACAGGGATTATTAAAGGAAAGTAAAAAAATAAATAAATACTAAAGCAAGAAGAATGAAATATTAATTTACCGAAATAAGACAAAAAAAATTGACATTCATGTTTGATTTTAAGAAGCAGCACACATTCATATTTGTATAATTATGCCTTGAAGGCAGGCCAAATTTGTATTTTAAGAAGTAAATTATCCATTGACACTTAAGTTGTTAGCTGTTTTCTTTATTTATATTTAAAAAAAAAATTATCATTTATTCTTGTCGAGTATACTAGACAAGATATTTAACAAAAATTATAATTTGTTGTTGTCGAGTATACTCGTTATATAGCAAAGTTAATCTATTTCTGCAAAATATCCAGCAAACTATTGGAAAATTAACAAATTAGAGTGAGAGTTTTATCAGTATTGTAGCGAGGCGATCTAGTCAGTCGTCCACTACACGTTGACTAATGAGAGTCTTATTTATATATCTTTGACAAGCTTAAAAATGTGTTTTGAGAGAGTTTTTATTATAAGGTTAACAAAATAATAATTAGCGTCAATAATAAAAAGTTGATTACTTGATTTACTATTAAATGAAATATCCCTCACCCCTGCTCGTTCCAACAGGTAATGGAACCAGGACATGCGTCCACCGTGTTGTGAATTTTTCTTCTATTTGTGAAAAGTGAGGATATTTGTACTGTTTTTCCTAGTGTTTTCACACATTTTATTAAGTAAATTAAATAAGAGGATTTATTAAGAGATTGTTGTGTTACAACTGAATAATTCCACTTCGGCAACACTTAGCGGACGAACAATATCCTTAAAAAAGTGTGAAGTGTGGGCGAAGGCAGGTCGGACCATTTGCTAGCCAGCCGCTCGGCTGGCAAATGATGGCAACACTGGTGCCAGGTGTGAGGTGTCATGTGTGAGGTGTCATTTGTTTTGAAAAACAATTGCAAACTGTCAAAGCAGTTACAATTCGGCTAGGTTTTTTGCGATTACGATTGTTCAAGAGAAACAAGAGGTAGAGAAACATGAACCAAAGAAAAGAGGAAGACCACGCAAGAAACCATTAGAGTTAGAAGCGTCAAAAGAAAGGAGAGTAGAAAAGGTGGTGAAAAAAACCTAACACAAGAAGTCAAAATAAGAGGAAATTAGAGACTGAAGAAAACAACAAAACTCAGCAAGCTAAATCAATAAAGGACATCAGTTACATCAAATATATAAATACATTAGACGATGTTTCAAGGGAAAATATTAGAGATATAGAAATAGAAGAAGAAGAATTAAAACAATGTCTTATAGCTTCAATCAATAAAGAACCAGTGTTTTTTGAAGAAGCTATGAGATCCAAAGAAGCATCTCTTTGGAAACGAGCAGTTAAAGAAGAACTGGATTCGATGAATGAAAATAGAGTGTGGAAATTAGTAGATAGAGAGAAGATAAAATTAGTAAATCATAGAGCAAACATCATAGATTCAAAATGGGTATTTAAGAGGAAGCTAGAAGCTGATGGATCCATAAGATATAAAGCTCGGTTCGTCATTAGAGGTTTTAAAGACAGAAACAATTATGATCTAAAAGAGACATATGCACCAGTTTCTAGACTTTCAGTAATTACGGCTGTACTGGCTATAATAAACAAGTACGACTTATATGCATGTCAATTAGATGTAAAGACAGCATTCTTAAATGGAGTTTTAGATGAAGAAATTTACATGGAAATACCAGATGGTCTAGAGTTAAATGATCATACAAAAGAATTAAAAGTATGCAAGCTAGAGAGAGCACTATATGGCTTCAAAATAAGTCCAAAGAAGTGGTATATCGGGGGGCATGGCAGTGCCCCCGCCAAGTCGAGCGCGAAGCAAACACTGCCGTACCATCCTTTACTGGAACCATTTCGCCGCATTTTCAGGCCCCTATTTGAGAACCTCTGGATAAGACCAGAACGCAGAAATTTTCGTCATCCAGTAAGCTATAATCACATACTTAAAATCCAAAATTTCAAGTCTGTAGGTCACTTAGTTCCGAAGTTAAGCGAAAGCAAAGTTTCGCATTTATGACACTCACTCACTCATGATCATCAGAATAGAACTAGTACTTCACATAAACTCAGAGAGCTGAAATTTGGTACAGAGTTAGGGTTTAATGGCCACATAAAGGGAAAACTATAAAAACTAGGATAATCGAAGATCTGGAGTACCTGGTGACCCTGATTAGAAAACACAAGAGCCCAACCAAACTATTAGAGATCGACATACCGCCTTTACTAAAAATATTCAACTTGGTGGGCCGCTTCATTTGATGTCAAAAATCGAAGGTCTGAAGTATCTGATGAAGAACCCTCAGCTGGTCTCAACGCGCTTACGTTTGTTTTTCCGATAACCTTATATGGCGAAGTGGCAACCGGCCGCGTTACAGTCGTTTACGACATTCTTCTACTGCGTTTGAAAACGTTTGCTAGGGATTAGGAGGGATTATTTGCATTTCGTTGATTTTGCTTATTATTTCGTGAGGTTTGCTAAGGTTAATTAGCAGGTTGTTATTTATTATAACAATTCGAAGATTTGAATAGGTTAGGAATTTTATGATTAGTGACGGATTACTGATTATTACTTAATTATTAGATTTAAAAGAAGTTTTAATTGAATACTTTATTTAATTGTTAGTTATTTAGTACTCTTAGTTTCCTAGGTTTAATTTACAGTTAGGCAGTACTTCGAATCGCGTTCGTGTTTATAAGTAAGTACTTTTCTAGTATTCTAGGTTTAGTTTATTTAGTTAGATATTACTTCGTTTCGTTTAAAAATATCATTAATTTAGCTGTATTTCAGTACTAAGTAGGTAATACCTGTCCGGAACAGCGCTAAATCCCGGACGCTAAAATACAATAAATTGAATTAAATTTTTAAATCTATATTTTATCGATAATACCTCGTACCTGGGAACTCATCAGGTACTTGTTACCTTCCTTTCAAGTTGCATCCTAGCTGATTTGGTATTCTGCAATGAAAAAAGAGGGTGAAATTAGCAAACCTTCAAAATGTAAACAAAAAGTTCCAGTGAACCAACAACAACAAAATGGAAAATTGTGAAAGTTAACAACTTTAGTAACTTCAATTTTCCCACAAAACAAAATAAACATTTACAATAAGGAAGGCATGCAGAACACATTATTAATTTCCCAATTTGTTATAATTAACTATTAACACCAAAATTCGACAAAAAAGGGGGCAACTGACAGTTGCTTGGACAATTCCAAATTTGTTTTTTTTCCCAAAATTAACACAATTTGTTGCACAAAATGTACGTATATAGGAGGAGACGTACCTGCACTTTCATCTCAGTGTTCCTTGGAGACACTATTAGTACTCACAACACAAAAAACTTTGAAATACACTCGCGACACAACCACCGATTTTCCGCGATATTGTTAACTGACATCCATGTTCTGTCAGGATATTCAGCTGCCACTTTATTTAACGAATTCAGCGGCAGTTCCCAATTAGGGTAAATTTGTCAATTAATTGTATATTTTCAATTTAAAAAATTGAAAATACTCGCCATAAGTGCGAAAGAGAAAGCTGAACCAAGATGATGTCCTTGTCGCACAATGTCGATGATGTAGTTAAGGGAAGCTGTCATAATACTAACGGAAGCCGTCATAATACTAAACGGAAATTGTCATCATACTAACTAAATCAAGTTGCAGCGAATTTGATAATATTACAATTGTGGTGGTCGATGTTATAGATGTTGTTTCCATGTTAGACTTTGTTTCCGTCGCGGAATTTATTTGGTTTATTTAAATTGCTTATTTCTGAGTGTATTGGAAAGAGTAGAGTAGGTTTGAGATTTTTACTTGAAAATTATAAAAAGCGAGAAGGCGTTTTGAAAAAATAAAAAATAGAAGTAGCTATTGACTGATATTGTTTTGAGTTAGAAAATATTTCCTGATCTAAAAGGTTGTTTAAAAACTTAAAAAATAAAATATATTGTGCTGCCTAATTAAATATAAAAAATAAAAATAGCTTAATTATTTGAAGAAGCTGTTTATTTATGTAAGAAGAATAATAAAAGCTAAAAGCTGAATTTATTAGAAGACAGTGAAAGCTCTGTGGTGGTCGATGTTATAGATGTTGTTTCCATGTTAGACTTTGTTTCCGTCGCGGAATTTATTTGGTTTATTTAAATTGCTTATTTCTGAGTGTATTGGAAAGAGTAGAGTAGGTTTGAGATTTTTACTTGAAAATTATAAAAAGCGAGAAGGCGTTTTGAAAAAATAAAAAATAGAAGTAGCTATTGACTGATATTGTTTTGAGTTAGAAAATATTTCCTGATCTAAAAGGTTGTTTAAAAACTTAAAAAATAAAATATATTGTGCTGCCTAATTAAATATAAAAAATAAAAATAGCTTAATTATTTGAAGAAGCTGTTTATTTATGTAAGAAGAATAATAAAAGCTAAAAGCTGAATTTATTAGAAGACAGTGAAAGCTCTCTTCACAATAAATCCACAATCATACCGATACACAGGTGCAGAATAATTGTGTGCCACCAAGATTGTACAGCAGAAGTAAGACCCAGGACATGGGCATGCATAAGCGGATTTTAATAGCAGCAAGAAGGGAGGAATTTCGCACAAGACAAATTTGGAATCCAACTTGACTCTTTCGAAGTACTATAAAAGGGCGACGCGCTGGACCAACGCCCTTGCATTTTCAGACCAGTCGAAGGAAAGGAAAGTAATGCTCTAGCATTTTCCTCAGATATTCACTGGTAAAGGGGTTTGAATTTTACTTGGGAACATTTGGACTTGGACTTTTTAGGAATAAAACAACTTGGACTTAGAATTATGTTTTTTAATTGTTAATGCTAGACTTGGAATATTTTGATGAGTGTTAAGGTTAGACTTTTTAGATTGATTGTAATTGAATTGTTATTGAATAAAGGAATTTTAAACTAACGCTCCTTATTATTCTCACCGCTACACAACCATCAACGTTGGGATTTATTGATTTCAATTTTATTTTTGTTTGATTTGATGCCCCAACAATACCTTTGGTACAAAGTTCATTGATAATTAATTATATTATATTGACACTTGTCTAATAATTAAGAGTTAACGTTTTGTTTATAGTTTGTATAGATTGAGTAGGCTGAGTATAATATTTTGTTTGAGTTTTTTTTTTATTAAGACAAAAGAAGTCTTAAAGATATAGGTTATTATTGTTTTAGTCTAAATATTATCGGTATTTCTGATTTGTTGTCCATATACTAAAGGTCGTTGAGTTTATTTTTGTTTGATTTCGCAAGATAATATCGTAAAAAATGTCGATAATATTAAAAGACGACGATGAACTTAGTGGCTACCAAGTAGTTGGTATGCCCAAAGACGGGTCTTGTCTCTTCCATTCAATATCTTTCTTGGTGTATGGTAGAACTGACTCAACTTGCAGTATCAGATCTGCTATAGTTGCATACGTTGCTGAACATTGGGACGAAATGCAAGTGTACACGTGTGATGCTAATGGTGACGTATACACGAGCGCGCAATCCTACACGAGCGATATGATGAAACCCACTACTTACGGCTCAGCTTCTGAGCTTATGGCTGCTGGAAAAATCTATCCCTTTACTTTTGAAGTGTATGAGAACGGTATACTAAGAGGTTCCTTTGGCGATGCTGGCCAAAAAAAGTGTTTACGTTTTACCGGTAGTTACTTAAGCGGCCACTACGATGTACTCATTCCTATACGAGATGCCTCTCCATCTTCTTCCCCCTTTGATCCCATAACATTAAATTCTGTAACATCAGATACTGCTATATGTACATTATATGACTCAAACTCTACGCAAAGTGAATTGAACATGATGCATAAGGGAAAAGGCGGTAGACCGACTAAAACTAAAAAAGGAAGACCTAAGGTATCCGAACTGTCACGATCTGAACAACTTCGAGAAGCCGCAGCTCGTTACCGACAAAAACACCCTGAAAAACGTCGAGAAACCGTAGAACTTTATAATTCTTTACATCCAGGCGCCAACAGAGCATCTGTAGCACAGTACAGTGCTTCACATCCGGAAGTCAATCAGGCCGCAGTATCTCGCTACCGTGCTTCACATCCGGAAGTAAACAGACAAAACTTAGCGCGAAAGAGATCTACTGACAAACTAAAGTTTAAGGGAAACACAGAAACCATCACTAGAGTTCTTACAACTAAACTTAAAGATAGATTAGAATCAGAAAAAATAGTTAAGTGGACTCTCCATAATAGGCAAAGAACTTTAGAAGATTTGAACAAGACTGCAAATAAATTAAAAGAAAAAATAATAGCGGCATTAGAGAAGTTAAAAATATGTATGTCCTGAAAGCACGGATATTAAAGACAAATTTGAAGCATTTCTTGGTAAATCAGAACATCGCAGTAATCAGGAGCCATTTTATTCTGAACAAACTTATAAGGTTTATGAAGATAAAGAAAAACCTATTGAGATTGATGATACTGGCAAAGCAAAGACCTTTACAAATGTTAAGGAAATGTCCAAAAGTCTGACATGGTCTTGTTCGGATTCATTGTGCGTATTAAATGATGGAATCTTACTAAAATTGAAAAACATTTTCGAAGTATTTAGCCTCCAAACTACTGCGCAAATTTACTCGATGTCTGTAGAAACAGGAAAACTGCAAGAAAATATCAACTTTATTAATAACGTTAAATCGCATTTCCCACATCTTCGGACTATTATCAGAGAGATTTATCAAATACACAGCGACTGTAAGTTATTGCTTGATATTGACGATTCTTTGGCGAGTGGTAATGTGGATAAGCTTATGGAGCTAGGAAAGCAACCGACGCATCGCCCGGGATACGGGTGTCCCATATTCCTCTGTCCGGGCGATATTATGCCGACAAGAGGACACCGGAACGGCGGAAAATTTGCAGGACATCGGAACGCCGGAAAATTTGCGGCAATGGCGCCGCCGACAAGAGGACACCGGAACGCCGGAAAATATGCAGGACACCGGAACGCCGGAAAATTTGCGGCAGCCGCGCCGCCGACAAGAGGACACCGGAACGACGGAAAATTTGCGGCAGCGGCGCCGCCGACAAGAAGACACCGGAACGGCCCCAAATCAACAGTTGCAATATATAATTTTAGCAGCAGTAATTATTGTAAGTATGCTAAAAATTTCAATGAGTAAGCGGCAATACATTAAATACTCTACAGCCGCGAAACAGTGTATGAGGGATGTTCGAAATTTCATTATTGATGTCAGATAACAACAGCTGCGTTTTTTTCATCCGGATCTGAATCTAGATCAGCTTCCTACTATGGAATTACAACAACAACACGTGATCCACACTTCTATCCGGATCTGGATCTGGATTTCAAACGTGTTGGTTACTAAATATTTTACAAGAGGCGCTTGTGTCGTTTTTTCGTATTTTATATATTGACAGGAGAGAGCTGGGACGTCTACCTGCGACAGCGATTGCAGGTGACACAAATAAATTTTTGAATATTTGACAATTGAGTTATTACGCGGTGCAATTTATTGAATTTGAAATAGAACTGGTGCTTTTTTTTTGAATCTGAACTAGAAGTGGTGCAATGGGCGAAAAAATTGGTAAGAAAAAGTAAGTACAGATGCGAAAAAAGTGAAAGTGAAAGTTTATGAAATGAAATGTTTTTAATTTTGGATCTAGACGAATATGGACGAATGAGGAAACGAAAGCTCTTCTAGCATGCTATGCTGCTAGGAGAGCAGAGTTTGAACATCCCAGAAAAAAAAAATACGCAATGCAAATTGTCTTAGAAGATTTAATATCACAAAATGTACTTGTAAGTCCAAAAAACTTTATATATAAAAAATGTATGACAATTATTGCCACCTTAGTTGCAACCAACTACGGTGGAATGCTTACAGGTTAAGATTAAAAACCTCTTGCGAGCATACAAAAGCGCCAAAGATGGAAATTCATTGACAGGCGCGAGCCCAATAGCTCTACCGTTTGAAGAAGAGATGGACGACATTTTTGGTAATCAACCAAATATTGCAAATTCGCATACCATAAATTTAGGAATAGGTCCAATTTCACCTATACCAATGATAGATAATAGATCATCATCTCCATCTCCTTCTCCTACATCGTCAGTTTCATTTTTTTCCCCCGAAACACCATCCCCAACGACTTCATTTGCAATAAATCAAGCCCCATCACCTTCCATTCTTTCCTTCCAGTCACCCTCCCCATCTCCAACTCAACCTCCAGCCAAAAGATTTTGCAAAAGTAATTGGTACAGAGAAAAAATCCAATATTTAAAAAGCAAGGAGGAGATGAGGGAAAAACTTGCTGAACGTGCGGAAAAAGCCAAGCAAGAACAGTTTAACGAATTTATGGGAATGAAGAAAAAGCAGCATGACGAGAAAATGGACATTTTAAAAAATTTAATAAACAAAGATGGTATTTTATAAATGTGCTTAAATAAACTAATGTTTTTAATTCAGGTTTTAATTTGCAGGATTAGGACAACTAAAGGAATATGTGACGGTCGCCCTCATTCATTCCCTTCCCCAAATACTTATAGTGCCACAAGCATCGACTTCACCTCGGTCGTCGCTGACAGGCACTCGGCCATTTTGTTGGAATCTTTCCAGCCGCAGGCTATAACCACCCCAAAAAGGGGGACGAAAATTAGTGATTAATCTTTTCATCTTTACCTCCACCCCCCCCCACGAGGGAGAAGAAAAGCGGTCGCAAACGACCGTTGTTTGGCCCTACTGCGGCCACTCCACCTTCTTAGCCCTGCTCGGAAACGGGAGCGAAACTGGGAAAATCCCGTTTTTTTTTGGTCTTCATTCACTACACCAGGCGGCCTTCGCCGCACCAGTTTTTGTCAACCCCGAGGATACCGGGACATCTTAATCGATCACTTGGGAAATTCTCCTATAGGCAGCAGGCCTCCACCATTGAGTACCCGCGGCAGGCCTCCACCACTGAGGCCCACTTGGATTTCTGTGCACAGGACAACTCTCTGCGCGTCCGCAGGCGACGTCGAGGGACCGGGGCGAGACCAATTTCGGATCGTACTCTGCCCCCCGCCTCCTCGCCAACCGGCGACCCAGCTAGGGCCCCCGGGATGCTGTCACCAGGGCCGTCTTTAACCTGTTCGAGGCCCTGGGCATATTAGGACAATGGGGCCCCTATGACTTTGACAGAACACTATTTTTTTACTTAGGACCATCAGCTTAGTTCAAGCTTCAGAGAAAAAATTAATCTCTTGCATGAAACTGATCATCATTTGGTCCGGTGTTAGAATAGACAAAGAAAGTATATAAACAAGCTTCTAGATTTATTTTTATTGACAGTAACTCTTTTGGCATTCACAGGTTAGTGCTTAAGAATCTATGTTGATTGAAGAGGAACCCTTCTAGATTTGAGATGGGCAAAATCGTTAATCACTCCTTCAAAATCTATGTTTTTGAGCACATCACATTCTATGGACATCAGCGACAAACTGGTTAATCTCTCTTGAAGCATTGTACTTCTCAATTCATTTTTGATTCTTTTCAATTCAGCGTTCCCCACTGCAGTTAGTTACCATCATGCTTAAAAAGATTCTCAATGCGATTTCTACATTTGGAAATGTGTCTTCAATTTTGTTTTCTTTCAAAAGTTGATATATTTCCAATATACTATTAGTACCCTCATTTTCACTGTGAACAATTTTCAAGTATTCTGTTAAATGCAGACATTCCATTTCTAACTCGTTCTCATTAACATCTTCATAATAAAATTCAGCAAATTCTTTGCAACTTTGTCGCAACTCTTCAGAATTCAGAGTTTTCAAGCGAAAAAATAAATCAAAACGTTTACTAATGTTCTCATACGAACTTAATCGCCGTTTTAGATGAACGCTCAGGGTATCAATTATGGGAAGAAAGGTTTCTACTTTGAATTTTTCTCTTCCATTCAGTTGGACTGACGGCGAAGAGCCATCAAAAAAACTCTGGCGAGAGCTTCTGCGTTTTGTTCTTTGAGATAGGTCCTTGTAGTCAGATTCCGGGTTTCTTTCTTTGGCGGACGATTCGAAGTAATCAAATTTATCCCTGAGGTTAATAATAAAATCATCAAGTGAAGTAAACATAATAGTTGCAACGTCCAGTGTTATTGTTCCTTTCTGAATATAGTTACTTATTTTGTCTATTCTTTCCAATATACAGTTCCAAATTTCCGTTAGTATAATATATTCTAGCTTTTCCATTTTTCTGGACAGACTAAGGGCTTCGTCTCTAGTTTCTCGTGCCTGTTCTGTATCTTTTGCGATGAACATCAAAGCTTCTGTAATTTGTTTATGACCTTCATGCAAGGCGCTTACTGCATCTGCTCGGGCTGACCATCTGGTTTGTGAAAGACTTTTAACAACTTTTTTTGAACCCAAATGTTCTGTCAATATACTCCATCGGTGGGTAGAGCCCGAAAAGAAGTTGTACACTTTCTGAACCATTTCAAAAAACTTTGTTGCCTCCAATACACACCCAGCAACATGGACACCTACCAAGTTTAGTGAATGTCCCGCACATGGTACAAATGTGGCAAATTCACATTTCTCCTTGATTCTTGCTTGTAGACCAGTATACTTCCCCGACATATTTGAAGCATTGTCGTAGCTTTGTCCTCTGAAATCTTTTATGGGAATATCATGATTCTCTAAAAAATTCAAGATGGTTTCCGCTAAATACTCAGATTTATGCCCTTTAATAGGTATAAATTTCAGAAACCTTTCAACAGGAACACGGTCATTTACGTATCGAATTATAAACGTTAGCTGGTCAACATGAGACAGATCGGGCGTACTGTCAACGCTAATGGAAAAATATTTTGCTAATTTAACTTCATTTATAATTTTTCTTAGGACCTGTTTTCCCATTACGTCAATAAACTCATTACAAATATTCGCTGATAAATAAGAAATGTTACCTTTTCCAGGATTTCCAAATTTTTTTAAGTGATCTGCAAGAAATGGATCAAATTCACTCAATAATTCCACACATCCCAAATAATTTCCATTATTGGGAGATCCTAGGATTTCATTGTCACCGCGAAACGGAAGCCCTCTCGATGCCAAAAATTTTACTACAGCTACAATCCGTTTAAGCACATTTCTCCAGTAATCCACTTCTTTTTGATATTGAGATAATAAGTCAATATCTATTCTACCAACCGCTTTACTTCGTGCCAGATAAGTCATCATAGATTGCCTATGTGCTGGGCTATTTTCATGTGTTAAAAGTATGTGATTAATATGCTTCCAATCATTACATCCACTCGGAGAGCACAGATTTACATCAGAAGGGTTAAACAAGGAACAAGAAAAACAAAATACAGAGTTTTTGGAAGGCGAGTACAACAACCATTTTCTTTCGACGCTTTCATTGTTCTTCAATTTGCGAATAAATAATGCTTTGTTGAAAAACCTAGTTACTGATTTCTTACCATCTTTGTAGGTTCTGGATGTCTCGGAAAAGTCAGAATCTTTATTTTGAAAATATGCAGGTCCCTTACGAATCAAAATTTCGCGGTTTTTTTCTGTAAAATTTTCATGAACATAATCAGCGAGGTCGTGTGATATTTCTTCCGGGTTGGAAAATTGTTGTTGTTCAACTGACACAGTTGTCGCTATTCGTAAAGTCACCGAATTTGTTGCACTTTCGTCATAGGGACGGTCGCTTTCTGATTCAATCTCTTTTCCAAAATTGTTAGAAATTGGTATAGAACATGAGGATTCAGAAATTCCCGCGATTTGTGATCGACACGACTCATCATGTGGAAGATTTTTTGTTTGATTGCTACTTACAGAAGTTTCTCCAGTCGTAGTAGTAAAATATGATGTTAATTTTGGTAACTTTTCAATTACTTCCTTTTGATATACAGCTTTTTTCCTTTTTTCAGATCCACTAGGATATGACCGTTTCGACATTTTATATTATATTATAATTCAGTAGGTATTTATTTTTACACCGGAAATAGTCGCTAACACAAAACAAAACAAGCAAACGACGATTGAATCAAAGAATACCTCAGAGCACAATCAATAACAACTTCAAACAAAACCAACACCACAGACGAATGGATATTTGACATTGACAAAATATTTAAAGGACCCCGCTATAATTATATGGGATTTGGGTTTCAGCGGATTTGGCTGAATTTTTGATATTTTGTAGGTCTCATCATGCCAAACAAAAGTCTCCATGGGCACAAAGCTCGTTATTGAGTATTTTAAGAGATATATAAACATAAAACATCGGGACCATTTGCCGCCCCTTGGATATGCCGCCCGTGTGCGTGGCACACATCGCACTTATGGGCGCGAGGGCCCTGAGCGCGCCTTTCGGTTTCTTAGTCAGATCTAATAATCTATTGGTTTGAGCAACATAGACTGCATTTACACGGAACGGAGTTTAGTTAGCAATTTGGCAAAAACATATTTGATGCTATATTTTGAATATTAATCAGCATTTTTCACTTTTTCACAATTCTATTCAAAATCGAAACCGTTCACGGCCGATATCTCTTTTTTTTACATTAAGGGGTTTCCTACCCACAGAATGGCCGAATTTTTCGTGGAAAATAGCAGTTTACACTTTAGATGGCCACCAAAAATTTTTAAATGAAAAAAAAAATAATCAGAGAACGTTGGGGGGAGGATTTGATGATACTTTGACTAAATTTTAATGGTTTTTGATTTCAGATAATATCCGACCGAGATATAGTGAACACCGCAAATTGTTTTTTTTCTAAGACGTTCTGGGGCAAGCTCTGTCACCGGCTTGTTTTTCAATATTTCCGCAGGAAAAAATTACAGAATATTGTTAAAGGTATACTTAATAATGTACAAAAGGTTTGAATAAATTTGCTCAATCCATACTTTTAAAAAAAAATCACAAAAAAAGTGTTTTTTTTTACGCTGAACCCCTTACCCCCCCCCCCCCCCCCCCCCCCTCCCCTTTGCCACTACAAAACAGAAATTTTTTCAGAATGGTCTATTTTAAGGCAAAAAATTGGAAAAACTTTGGTACGATTTTAATCTTCTTGTAATGTGATAGATCCCTTTTAAAACTAATTCAATTATATTATCGATCGAGCTGGACTTCGATAGACTATTTCCTTCGAAAAATTTGTTGCTATTTTCGAAGTGGGAAACTTTTGCTAAAAAAAATCATCACAGTTTATAAAACTGATATAAAGGATCTTCAAAATAAAAGACTGCTTGCGTCATTGGACGAAACTACAAACGAAGGTACAACAGAAAATCTGAATTTATTCTTAATGGTTACATAATTGTAAAATATTGCAGATTATAAAAACTACGTTTTAACTATTCTTCTCAACGCCATTCTAATTCCGCAAACAATCAAATTGAAAGCAGCTTCAAAAAGGCAGTGGAAGCCTAGTATTCTCGATGCCCAACAAGCGTTTGCAGTACACGTTACGGTAAGAGTAAGATATTTTATAATGCTGTTATAATTTATACTAACTGCGCATTTCTTATCATCAAAGCTTCATACAATCAACGTTAAATATTAAAAAACAGGAATATAGAATCAAAGAGACAATACAACCTTCCATAATTGTTGTTGGACAGGATGTAAATGATTTACAACAATTTCTTGTGACTTTTCAACTACACCAAGTCCTAAACCTCGAATACAATTGTCAGTGCAAGCAAGCCTGGAATTTCATCGAGGAATATTTTTATGATATTCCACTCACTGGAAAAAGAACACCGGCAGTTGTCTCCTTACTATCGGTTATGACTTGAGCATGACTTGAAGTACACATGTCCATTGCTTTTTACTTCATGAATATATTTTTATAAATCTTAAAATTACACTCCATAATATAGAAAAACAAAAATATATATTATCTTATCACAACTCCTAATCTATACAGGGTGTTCAGAGGTGGGAGGGAAATATTGCAGGAGGTGAAAGGTCAGGCCGAGACAAGCAAAAAATCGTATGGGTGGGGGGGGGGGGGGGGGGTTATCTCGCACCGTTCGGCAGTTACAGGGTGATTCGTAAATCAGGATGTTGCCTTATATGGGAACCGCTATTGTATTTTTATCTTTTTTTCTACGCATCGCAGCGACCCCAAACCGGTCTCAAAAAATCACTATTTTGAAACCCTTTCCAAAAAGGTCAACACCGCCCCCTACCCCCAACCCCTTGGCCACTATCACCTCTGCAAGTTGAAAAATTAAATTTTATTTCACGATTTTTCACATTTCGCCCCACTTTTCTCCGAAATTCACGTTATTAACATACCAACTTGTTATTGTTTTTAAATTTCCTATCTAATTACCTTTCGAAAAAGGTGCAACATGCACCGACCTGGGGCCTTGCTATACGGCTGGGTGTAACTAAATGCCGACCACCTGAATTGGTCAAACGTGGGTCTACTAAGTGACTAACCGCGGTCTAGCCCCCGGGCCTGACTAAGGCTTCTAGTAGACCTGTAAACCGGGAACCGGTGCGTGCATCATGACCTGGAACATTCATGCCAAGCAAGGGAGGTCTGCATTAGGGAAATGTGCAGACCTTAAATCCAGGAAGGCTTATTTCCCAAAACCCTGTACGGGTTCGAGTAGACGGCTTAGAACCAGGAAAGATATAGAAGCCCAGGAGGTACAGTAAAAATACCTTGGGTTCACCGTCTGATGATCCCCGTCCACAACATCCCACACGCAGATCGTAGTCAGGTTTAGCACATACAGGAAGGTGCTAACTCCTGGCTACGGGACATTTCATCTAAACTTGTTGAAGCATGAAGAACTAGCATAAATTACATGCGACAGGAAGTCGCGGAGGAGTGGCCGGGAAGAGTGTTGCGCCCGGAGGCAGCTCAGTCAACGCATTAATCTACTTGCCGGATACATAGCTGAGTTCGAACCAAGAGATGTATCGCCAAACGGCTGTTTATTATTAATGGATGGACGGTTGGAAGCGCAGACTGGTCTGCGAGGGAGCTCCATAGTGGTGGGCACTAATACAGGATGAGGACTCTCCAACACCCGAGTCCGAAGTGTGAGCAGGCGGGATGGCCATGAGGAATCAACGTTAGAACGTCGAGGGAACTCCATCCAAAGTTCACATATTGGTCGGTCAGGCAATAAGTCTTAACGTTTTTTTCAATTACTTTTGCATCGATGATTACAATATCTCACAAAAGACTGCGACGATTTTAGTCAACTTAAGCAGCCTTTTTATAAAAATAAACATAAACTCAACATTTTTAAATAGTCAAAAAAATCATCCAAAAAGACAAGCTACAGCAATCTGGTTAAATTAAAAAATGTTCGAAGCAGTTTCCCTGTCTTAATTTAAGTTTCATTTCATTCTCATTTATCAGTTGGCCATGAGATTTGGAGAAGAACGTTCCTCACAGCACAGCTTTTGAAATAATTTCGAAAGTACTATGCAGAGCTTCGAATATGGTTCCTGCTATGATCAAATATCCCAGTGAGGACGAGCTTAGCAAAATATTGAATGGATTTGCCCGAAAAGGGCAAGCAAATATATTTCGCCGAGCAGCAGGTGCAATTGATGGAACTTATGTGAATGTTTTATGTCCACCCCATCTTCACGATGAATACATCAACAGAAAACTGCGGTATGCTATTCAGCTGCAAGTGGTATGTGACCATAATGGGAAAATGCTCAATATTTTTACCAGACGTGACAGAATTTTTTTATTATTTTTTCTGGATAATTCTACCTAAATAAATAATAAAATAACAACTTTCAGCTGGGGTACGAAAACCGTGTAAACTAGTGTTAACTAATAAATCTAGAAATTAGAAACTGCTCACATGGCAGCCCGTCGTCGCGGCGTAGTACAGGTCGCATCCCTGCCGCGTGCACTGGCAATAAGGAAGCTTACTCCTTTCCTTTTTTAAGACAAGTAGTTGAGTGGATATTCACGAGTGAAGAGGGTGCACACGGCAGCACATGCGGAATGGAATTGCGCATGGGGCGCGGCGGCGTGTTCGCCTCAAGTAGCCAGTGTTCAATAATTGTTAAATTCGTTTAATATTTCAGAAGTGGGATCGAATCTTATATTTGTTTGCCACAAAACGCGAGTGAATTAGAAATTATATTTTCATAATAAAAAGTTAAATTAATAGGGTGGAGTTGAGAGGTGTCTGTTTCAGTTATATGCCGAGTGTGTGTGTGTGTTTTCTCCTTGGTGCCTGATGACATGGGGTGAGTGATGTATGATTGAACAAATCTTTGTATAAGCGGGGTAGGAACTGCTGTCAATTGGTATTGTGTTCAGGTCACAATTTCCATTAATACAGACCATCCGCCGCAAAAGATTTATTTTCTGAAAATGAATGTGTGTGCGCTCTGCAGAAGTAATATAAAGATGAGACGGCGTCTCTTTTACCCCTTAAATTTTAATCAGGTATTTTGTATGCATTGTTTTTCTTTGTTCAAGGTTGCATACCGTTACCGTCGCGTTTTTAGGAGAAAAGTCTAATAAGAGAAGAAATTTCTTTTGTTTCAAGTTTTTCATAGCAAGAATTTAGAATTTCGTCACTTTGCGATAGCTTTGCTAGAGGTGAAGACGGTTTTTTTTTGGGGTGGAAATTAAATAAAGCGGTTTTTAAAAAAAAAAAAAAAAAAAAAAAAAAAGGAATATAGTAAAAATGAGAAGAAATTGGAATAAAAGTGACGAAGTAAGACCGGAAAGTAGTTTTGATAGGGAAATGCCTCTTCGGATGGAGGAAATATCGGCGCTAATTCCGGAGTTTTCTCCTGGACCTCCAGGTTCCTTGCCCGCGAATCAATGGTGTGAGATAGTGGATAGTGTTCAGAGGTTGTACAATTTATCGAGCCAGAGAACAATGTTGTATGCCTCACTGCGACTGCAAAATGCTGCCAGATTTTGGTACCAAACAGTGGAAAACGAAGTGTTGCAATGGACGTCTTTGCGAGAAAAGCTTATAGCAAGCTTTCCATCACCAATCGACGAGGCGAGCATTCACATGCAATTAATAAATAGGAAGCGAAAACCAGCAGAGCTTGTGGAGTCTTTCTTTTATGAAGTATCGGCTTTAGCTAAAAGGGCGAAATTGAGCGAGGCTACTACGATCAATTACATAATAACCGGATTAGGTGATCGTAATTTATCTAATATATTGACTGCTGCGAATTGCCAAACTTCTATAGAACTTTTAAATAAAATTAAATATTATGAAGTTTTCCAAGAACAAGAAAATAACAGAAACGTAGTCAACGTTAGGAATAGCCCACCCCGTCCGCGGTGAGATCAGGAATACGATCTAAAAAGTAAACCGCGCGAGGAACGACGACTTCAATTACCCAAAAATAAATTTTTAGGGAAGTGCTTTTCGTGTGGCAAAACGGGTCATCGCGCTGCCAGCTGTTACTCACGTGGGTTAAAATATAAGAAATCAGCGTCGACCGCCACTAATGTTGTTAAGAAAGTTAACGTATTAAATAAAGAAAAAAGCGAACTTTTCAAAACAGTGGAAATATACGGTAGTACACTATCATACTACTAGTTGCTTTTTTAATAATATTCATTAGGAGATATCAATTGATATTTAATGATTGTAGTTTTCAATCTTAGTTATTAACTAAGGACTTCATTCTTTTCTAAATTTTTTAAGTAACTGACTAATTGTAGCTCTCTTTTTAATAAGTAAGAGGCCCTTAACTGTGGTAATATTTTAATCTTGAACTCTTGAATTCTTAAGTATACAAGTCGGTTGAATAGTGTTATAATGGCTAACTTAGACAAAGTGATTGATAATTTGAGGGAGGGGCCTCGTTATATTAACGTTTAACGCCTACAAATTGCCAAATGACAATAATCAATTAGAGAAAGATTGATTTAATACGTTTTCCTATATATCTTCAATAGGACGAAAACTATTACTTATCAATGAGGCAACCTTTTATTTTAATATGATAGACATATTTTATTACATATTTATATATTATTAAAAATATACGCATATATACAAAATATTTTATATGTTGTACCATTTTAAAATAATAATGCATCCTATTAGACATTAATAACTTTAAATTATTGAAATAACACATTGAATTAATAAGCTATATAATAAAAGAAAAAGGTCTGTTTTAAAATTAATGAAGTCACATTAAATCTATGGGGTTTCAGCTAGAAACAATAAGGAAGAACCTAAATAATGCGATATCACATAACTTTAACTTGGCAACACTTTAAAGTAAAACAATGTGATGGGCACGGAATTTCTAGACGTTAACTTCAAAGAAATTGACAAGCACCCCCAAGAAATGAAACCTCACCTTTAGACAGCACTGAACTTAAATCCACAAACCTGACAGCTGACGGCCGCATGGTCGCGATCCGGAAGACGACTGAGCGCAGCCATGACGGCATTCTCATCTCAGTCGTGCTGGAGAGTGGACGTGCCGCAGTAAGTGGAATCAAGTGAAAAATAAAGAAAAAGTTCAAAGTTGGTTGAGTTCAGTGCTGGAGAATCCCATCTTTTTGGTGAGTATACAGAGGCCTGGAGCGACCCAAAATTAAGAAAAATAATATTTTAGTCGCCAAATTTGACGCCGGCGGATCGGAAGCCCGGCCACCTGGAACCGGCGGGCCCTGCAATTCGTTTTGAGCCAGAGGGCCCCTCTCCGTATATTTCCTCTGGAATAGGAGGCTCCCGCATATTCGCCTTTTTTTAAACCCGGAGGACCCCATCAAATTTTTCTCGTCTTTTTTCTCCACCGGAGCACCTGAGCGCCCCCATCAGTGACCGTGTCCCCTCCCTCTGGGGAAGCCTGTAAAGTCCACAAAAGAAGGACCACCGCCTCAAGCACCTGTGCCCTCCTCAATCTTGCTGGCGTCATCCTTATAAACCTGCCGCACTTAGTCACGGAACTTTCCCGGTGTTCGCCGTCTGAGCCAGCCAACAGGAAGAAGTCCCGCCGTATCCACAGGACCACCGCCACATCGCCGGAGACCTTCACCGTTTTTTTTTTCTCTTTCTCATTTTTTACCCCCCCTTCCCTAAATAGTAGTTAATTTTTATCAAGTAAGATTTGCGCATAAAGTATATCTTTTACAAAAATTTCCCGCATGTAGTCCGCGTTTATCGTTCTCTTTTTTTTTGGAAGAAAAAAAAAAAAAAAGAAAAAAAAGGAAAAGGAGCCAGCTGTGGTCAGGTACCAACGGTTAAGTGTCCGCGCATCTCCACCGTAACAAAAAAAAAAAAAAAAGTATTCATTGTCATTTGATATATTTTGTTAAGGGATTTCCCTACTCCCCTCCCCGCTCCATTGTGGTTTTCAGGACTCCTGGCGATCGATCGGCAGCAGCTCCTCGGATCCAGGTATGTGTTCGATTTTACTTCCTTTTAGTCTTTTTTACAGTATTTAGTTCTTCTGATCCCCATAACAAAATTTAAGAAAAAAAAAAAAAGAAAGAGGGAAAGTAATTCCCACCATATTAAACGAAATAGGAAATTCGTACTTACGAGCCTACAATCGATGGAGACGTGTGTCCATTTTTTTTTGACAATTTTTCTTTTGTCTCCCTTTCTTCTTTTTGTATTATTGTTTAATTGTAATATTCTGGCACGGTAGGATTCGCGAAAAAAAAAAAAAAAATTTGCTGAAGGTGCCCTACTACCTGGGGTAGCCCATTTAAAGGATTTGTTCTACGCGGGCCGGTATTTGCAGGGAAATTAATATTGTACGACTTATCGTAATTCCGAGTCTGATGTAAAGATTAACCTCGATATCTAAAAGTAAGATACCTTATTCATTCTCTTATTTTGAGACCCACCGTGTAAATTTTATTATGAAGTCCTACTCTTTACAATTGTACGAATAGTTTTCTTTGAATTATAACGATGTTGGATTAAACTTTTTGCATTAATTATGAGTGACTGATCCGCTCTCCCTCTCCCCCCTTTCCAATCGGTCGGGTCATTCGAACCTACAGGGGGTTCGGATGCTAGGGTGGGTTTGACACAGGGGCAGGGCCTTCTCCCAGATAGGGGGAATCATTTGTTGTGGTCCCAGCCCTGTCTCCTCGGTTCCCCTGCGGCTTAGGTGAAGCCCCATCGCCGTGCTTGTCCTCCACGAGTATCGGATGTCATAACGCTCCCCATCTCCTTGTACCTTGATTTTTAAGTCTGTTTTATTTTTCTTCTATCATATCTTTGTCACAGAAGCGCGCGGGAATTCAAACTAAATGTTTTATGCAGGACATAGTGCCAGTGGTTCAAGAACCCCTCTCCAGACCGGCAAGCTAAGCACGAGCTACCCAGCTAGGCGCGCTCCGAACCGCTTTCAGGCACCGTCCGCGTGAGGGCCCCACACCAATAAATTTTTTTTTTGTTATTTTTCCATCTATATGTCACGTGTCAGTCATGCCGCGCTTTTCGGTGTGACTGTATTACCGCCTTCGGTCTGTGGAAATACAGTCCGGTAGTTGCCACGACCTCACGTTTTAATGTTTTTACATTACAACAAGCAAGATCAAGAATGATGCTTTATTCTGCCAGCTACTGTCGCCTGCGTTGGATTGTGCTTTGCAATTGTGCTGCAGTGGATTGTGCTTTGAAGAAGTTTGGATAATTTAACGAGTTAACAATACAATAAAATGGAAACAAACAATTGTGCTGCCCTTAGTGATCTGGAGAAGTTATTATCCGAAAACAGTGAAATCGAATTTGTAAGTGGTTCGGGAGTACAAAGCTGCAGTACATCGTACGAATTGTTGGTAAACATCGATCAGGACGATGACGAATTAAAACAAGTTGTGTGTAAAAACTTTGGATTCGATATAAATATCTAAAAGAGAAAAGAGTAAAGAGAAGTTTTTTATATACTGGCCAAATTTTACAGAGCAATTTATTGGAATTTCCCATTTTTGCTAATTTTTTTAGTGAGGCTCCTACTTCCTATAACAAAGGAATTTCTTATTATTAAAGTTTGATTTATTTAGAGCAAGAATCTGTGTTTCTTTGTTAAAATATGAGGAACAGTTCTTAACAGTGTTTTATACTCATAATTGTTCCATTTGATCTGAGATATTTGGCTACTTTATTTATTATAAGTATTTATATTTTATTACATTGCATGAGACTACATATACAGTCAACCTAGTTTACGAAGAAAATTGTGATTCTTTATTTTAGCTTGCGGAATGAATGTGGAGAGTTTGAAAGTTATAACGGACTCGGACATTAATGAATTATTCCCAGTTACAGAGTTAGGAACAAGAGCGTTATTCAAATTCCATTTACAAAAATGGAGGACGGAAACAGTAAATAATTCTAATATTTTTTATACATAAATGAGTTTTTAATATGACCATTCATATGTACATTCTAGGCAGATACATTATCTGTCGATAGTTACTGCCGAAACTGGGTTGCAAATTGTTCCTCTGCGGTAACCTCTCCATCAGATTCCGCTGTCAGTGAAGGATTAATGTGTAGTCAAAAGTCAATTTTAGCGGAGCTTTTGAGAACTACACCTGTTGGTAAAAGAATAACCGAATTTTATGAAAGTAATGGTTCATTGGATAAAACTAATCGCGATCTTCTAATTAATATGATTGTTGACTTTTTCACGGAAAGGAATCGAAAAATATATATGAAAGACATTCAGGAATTCATTTTACAAGTTTTATTGTAAGTTTAAAAAATAATACTCAATGTCATTATTGTTATAATCGTCAAATCAAATGCATGTAAATCTATTATTTCTATAGGGATATTATTACATGAACAGAGGCCCGGGAAAAAATCCCACGGGCAAATTGCATGATAAAGCCGTAAATGCTCGAGTAAAAATAGCTAAGCGTAAATCCAGCTTAAACACTTTACAACCTTCGTGTTCATCTGACATTGTTGAGGATACTTTTGAGCCAAGTAATTCGACTTATCATGTTTATAAGCACTTATATGTGAGGAATTATGAGAACTAACAACAACTATTTAGTTATCCAATTAGAAAGCGGGGTTTAAGATAAATTATAAATATAAAAATTATAACAACTCCGTATTGCTTATTTTAAACAAATGTCTCTAGGTATACATACCTATAATGCAAACATTTTTTCTTTTTTCCCTAAAATAGTCTAATATTATAGTGGGAATAGTTTTCATTTTTCCTTTCATTTCAAATTTATTTCTGTCGTTTTCTTTCAATTTCCTCTCTTCGTGTATGATTCATTTACTTTCACACTTAGCTGAGGACGAGCTTGAAAATGAATTGTGGCTAAAACACAACAATGAACCGTGGGATATTGTTGCGGAAAAATGGGAAAAGGTTTTTAATCTAAGACATACTGATATTAAGAAAAACGGCAAGGACATATTTAAGAAATGGCCTCTGTATAAACATAGTAGTGGACATTCTCTAGTAAGTGCAGATCTTTTTATTGACCCTTTTTGTAACTTAATTTTTCAAATTTTTGTGAAGAATGAAAACGCTTTGATATAATACATACATATAAGTAAAATCATAAGAATCTATCTTAAAGTTTTTCCATCTTCATTTG
The DNA here is from genome assembly GCA_963920795.1 of Eutolmus rufibarbis. Classification (NCBI taxonomy): domain Eukaryota; kingdom Metazoa; phylum Arthropoda; class Insecta; order Diptera; family Asilidae; genus Eutolmus; species Eutolmus rufibarbis. The sequence continues at coordinate 16,653,857 of OY987207.1, read as the reverse complement.
GTTTACAATATTTTATTTTAGAATTCACAAAATATGGTTAATCGCATATTGTGAATATAAAAAAAAGCTTTAGAAACAAAATACTGAATATTGTATTAAAAGATATTTTTTACAGATTGAAATTGATTACAAACACTTACATCCAGGAACAGAGAACGACCTTTTAAAAAAATGGAACTCGTTCTCGCGAAATATCATTCCATTTTATAAAGAGAACATAAAGGACTCTGCATCCCTAAAACTTCTAAATGTTCTTGGCAGTGACATTGATAATGGTATGAATCACTATTATTACATTATATATTTACGATATAATAAAATTATTTTTTCATTATTATAGACTCACGGGACTGTATTTTATTTTTATTACTCCATGCTATTTTAAAACCATCGGTAGTAGTTTCTTCAAGAAGTGACCACAAGCGAGCTCGGTGGAAGCCATCTATTATCGATGCTCAGCAAGCAACTATATTACATTCTCCAACAGTTAACGGATACGAGGGAAGACTTGAAAAACTGCGTGAAAAATATTTACAAAAAGGTCTGACATTTCAGCCGCTAATGATTGTAATTGGCGAGGAATTAACTCAACTTAATTCTTTTTATTGCGCGTACGATGGAATTTTATACAAATTTAATTCTTTTTTAAAATCTCTGGACTGTACTTTTAAATGCTTCCAAGTATTGAATTTTAAATACCCTGATGAGGGCAAAAATGTTTATATGTTCATTCAACAATTTTTTTTCTCTATTAAAACAGAATTTGATGAACTAAACCCAAATATATCGAACTTGATAAGTTTCTTAGAAAAAAGAAGCCAAGATTAATTCCTTAATTATTATATCTGAATTAACCAAGCATATTTATTGTACATCAATATCATTTAACATGTTTCATTGTTCTTTGTGTGAGGAAAAATGTCCGTTTTCAAACTCGCTTATAAAGCATATGAGAGAACTTCATATTTTAAAAAACTTGCCATATTATGAATGTGCCCAGAACGAATGTTTGCAAAAATTTCAAAATATTTATTCACTCAAAAGACACTTGGATCGAGTTCATATTGTTGAATATTGTAGTAAATATGATAATCTTGACTATAAAAGAGCAAATTGCTTATACCCGCAACCAGAAGGGTTGAGCTGTGCCAAATGATTAAGAGATATAAACCAGACTTTATGATGATATCTGAGACTAAGCTGAAATCCAAGCATAGGACGGAATTTCCAAATTATAACACTATAAGAAATGATATTGGGCAAGGTGTGGCACTCCTAATTAAAAATAATATTGAATTCACTAATGTCTGCATACCTAATTTGACAGTCCCGATTGTTTTAATTGGTGTTAATTTCAAAATCAAATCTAATACCAAAAAATTTTTGATCGGTAGTCTTTATATCCCTTCAAACATAAAAGAAGAGGAATACAGCTGTCTATTAAACGAATTGAATTTGTTGTTAGGGACATATGACTCAATAATTGTTGGCGGAGATTGGAACTCCAGACATCCTGACTGAGGGGACTCAATAATTAACAGCAATGGAAGAAAGTTGAATGGGTGGTTACAAAACAACCAGAATGGATCAAATTTGGATATAATTTCAACTGGTACCCCCACTTTCCCTCAAGGTGCTTCGATCTTGGACTTCTTCCTCGCCTCTGAACCACAGTCTAATAGGCTATTTAATAACCACGTTTGTCACACATTGGAGTCCTTTTCTGACCATTATGCGGTTAGGCTGGACTTAATCATTGGCGAATTGGAGATACCACTTCATTCACCTCCCAATTGGATTGACTATAGTAAAGTTGACTGGAACCTCTTTAGAGGCGAAGTTGATAAGTTCCTTACAATTCATCCCAACCAACGAAAGCTCGGAATCGCATATGGATTTAGACATCATCCCTTTCCAATACAGCCATCTCGGACTGTTGGCACATGGAGTACAGCAAGAACTAGAGGCTTAACTAGAGTTTCTAAAATGCTGACAGCAGTGACACCACTTGACGTCCACAACTAGACAAACGTCTAGCCTGTTGAAAAAATGTACAGGAAACATAGTATTGCCCAAAGGAATCGTATAGTGGCGTTGTACCAGGCTGGAGGATCTTACGCAGACGTCGCTCGAGAAGCAGATGTCCCGTACCCTTCGGTATATGCGATATGCCAAAATAATGGTAGAACTGGCACGATGGAAAATTTGCCACGGCAGCGTCGCCAAATGGGACGACAAAGGGCGCAGCCGCGTGCTGGGGCCCAAGAAGAAATCCGCGGTGCCGATAATCCGGCGGCCCAAAATAATGAGCAGTTAATTATTAGGTTGCTATATTTAATTTTGGCAACACTAATTATTGTAAGTGTTAAAGCCACCGATCTCTACTGTAGTTCATTATTTTTATCCTGTAATGTATCACTTCACTATTTTGCCTTCGTACTATACCACATACACCGCTGAAATGTCAAAATTTGGTTCGCTCAGCTCACTCCTCTTTGAGCTGCAATGGAATAAAGTCATAGCAAGAAACAAATCATCGTTTTCCTTTGTCCTTTTTTTTTTTTGTTGGATTTGGAGTCCGGTGCAACTGGCCGGTACTAACAAATAGGGTAGAAGACGAAACAAATAGTAGTGATGATGATGAAAATATGAACGAGGATACCATACCACAATCGATGATTCATCGATGTCACTGATGAAAATACGAAGTATTTTTAGCAAGATAAGAAAATGTGAGATATTAAATAAAAAATTTAAATCTGCCTGTGAGACGGCTGGCGTAACAAGTACATTAAATCCAATTTTGGATTGTCCAACTAGATGGAATTCCACTTATGCTATGACTGATGTGGCTTTAAAATTAAAGGACGGTATTTTTACTCTATGCAGCATTTTATCTGAATTAAATCGGTATCAACTATTGGAATGGCAAATTTTAGAAAAAGTGCACACATTTTTATTTATCTTTAAAGTTTTCAGTACTAAGCTTAGTGGAGACAAATATATTTCTGTTGCAGCTTCGACATGAATGCTGAAAGGATAAGTATACATTAAAAAAGCACATAACAAAAGGAAAGATAAACAAACCTAAATCCCGACTTCCCCAGTCAATTTAACAATGACAATAACAAAGAGCTGTCATTTGACAGCAACAATTTATCTCTATTGCAAACAAAGCGACATCTGCATTTCAGAAAAAGCAGTTCGTCAATTTTTGAATTCGGTCGCAGCAGTCCTTGCGGACTGGAGATTTTTGAATTTGATCGCAGTGGTCCGTGCGATATCGCCCAAAAACTTAGTATAAAAGGGGGTGCAAAACAGGAGATTGAATTCCGATTCCGATAGTCATCGGTGTAGGTTTTCACCATATCGACCGCTGTTTGAGTTAGAATCTGGGCAGGTTTCAACCGCCAGGTAGGTTTCAACCACCAAATTGCAGGATATGACTTGTAGGTTTACACCACAAGTGTAATATATTTGACCATATTGAATTCCGGTTCCAGGAATGTTCGGGTGCAGGTATCCACCGCATGTTAGCATTTTTGGAATTAGAGTCTAGGCAGGTTTTTACCGCTACACATACACACATTGACAATCTTTTTTAGGTTTTAACCAAAAAATATTGTTAATGATACGCTGTTTAGGGATTTCAGACATTGACAATATTTACCCCATTTAAAAGCAATTTTGAATATTTCTTAAAATATTGTTCGATTTTCAGATAATAGGAAGAAGAAATTAGATTTATTCGTTTTTACTTTCTTTTTACTTTGAATTATATAAATTGTTTAGTTTTTTTATTAGAGTGAACTGTGTATTATTTCTTTTATTGTATAATTTCAATTTTTAGTATGTACAATAAAAATAAAGACTGATTCAGAAAAAACCCGACCACCTTTCCGCCCCCACTACTCAAGCCCAGGTAAACAAAATTCGGGAACGCAGGTAGCCTTGTAACTATAAAAGGGTGTGCACTTATATGTGCAAGTCATTAATTGCAAAGCTCTTGTGTAGTGAAGATGGATGCCAGCCAAGAAGAACGTCGACAATTAATTGTTTCCGCACATGTGGAAAATCCGAATATGTCGCAAAGGGACCTCGCAAAGAAGTTGAAAATTCCGAAGACGACCCTTCAAAATGTGCTCAGCAAATTCCAGGAATCTTGTAGTGTCCAGAGAAAGTCCGGGTCAGGAAGGAAATCTGGTTCGGCAGACCAAAAATTGGCCAAAGAAGTGGTAGCCAAATTTAAACAGAATCCCAACTTATCGTTGAGAGATGTGGCTGATAAGGTTGGAACATCATCTGCTACGGTCCATCGGATCAAAAGAAGAGAAGGCCTACGAAGTTTCCATGTTCAGAAAACACCGGACAGAACAGCAGAAAAAACACAAGTTGCAAAATCCAGGAGTCGACTTTTGTATGAAAATTTTCTAACGAAGTACGACTGCTGTATTATGGATGATGAAACTTACGTGAAAGCGGACTTCAACCAACTTCCAGGACAGGAATTTTATGTGGCAAAGAAGAGGGGTGACGCGGATCCCAAGTTTAAGAATCGTCAATGCACGAAATTTCCCGTTAAATATTTAGTTTGGCAGGCAATTTGTTCGTGTGGTCAGAAATCATCACCTTTCGTGACAACAGGCACAATGAACGCGGATATTTACGTCAAGGAGTGTCTTCAGAAGCGTCTTCTTCCGTTCATTAGAAAGCATGATAAGTCAGCTTTCTTTTGGCCGGATTTAGCAACTTGCCACTATAGTAGGAAAGCCAGAGATTTCTATGAGGCACAAACCATACCTATAGTACCAAAAGAAGCAAATCCTCCAAATTGTCCAGAACTTAGGCCAATCGAAAAATACTGGGCTAATATTAAGAGGAAACTAAAAAAAACGAAGAAACACACCTCTAACATCGACACATTTAAAAGACAGTACAAAAGAGCGTCCGATACGTTCAATACTGTTCATGTACAAAACTTAATGAAGAATGTAAAGCAAAAAGTTCGCCAATTTTATAGTACGTAATAATTGTTGCATATCGGTTGTAAATAATGTAGATGACTAAATAATAGACCAATCAGTATTATTTGATACAAAAAAGAAAAGGTTTTTCTAGTTGCTTTCATTATTAATAGGTGGTCGGTTTTTTTCTGAATCAGTCTTTATATGTTTAAACGTAAACAAGTGTGTTTTAACACCGTAGATCCTAGATCCAACCCTTATCAGTACATTTGTACATTGAAAATCATATTACAGCTATAAAAGGCTGTAATATCAGTGCTACAGACAAGACGCTGTAACACAAGGTAACATCAATTTATCAGGATCATTACTTATCATATGAAGTGCTTTCATCCATAAATGATACAAAACGAATTTTACCTATAAATGCCTTTGACGGACCACCTCTTAATTCACAAAAACTGCCAAACGGCAAAGTTATGATTAGACCCAAAATTTATTTTAGTAAAGATATACATATATAGTACCTACATATTGAAGCACCTACCTATGAATATTGATATCTAGAAAAAAAACTATTTTCAAAATTTCCAAATTAAATACTTCTAATAATTTATTCATTTCGTATAGTATAAAAGTAAAAAGTACTGAAGGCGATAAAGTATATTGAATAGTAGTGCACATATGGTAAAACGACATTTTAAAGAATAAAATGGAGGGAGTAGCAAGTAAGATAGAAAGTTTGTCTGATGGGAGCAGTGGCTTTATTATAACTGATACTGGAAATGTTTTGCGAAATTTATCATCGGTCAGTACCGTCGAAGGAAGTTTGCTAACTTGCCCGAGCTATATATCTGTACCGTCTTCACTAATTTCGAATAATCATTATGATGACAACGAAGAAGACAAATTGGCTTCACTTTTACGTAAATGGAATCTGCATGAAGAGCTTTTTATATTTTTGAAATGTAAGTACAAATATTTTATTGAAATTTCAACGAGAATACGTTTTTAAGAATTTTTTAAATTTATAGCGAAAGGAATTACTGTAGATGGTTTACTTTACATGAAGGAAAGACACTTGGATAAATTGTTTAGAGGAGAAAATCTCAACACTAAAGTTATTTTGGAGCATAAACTTGCTGCTTGGCAAAGTGATTGTGTAAGACACAACATTTCTTAATTTCTAAAGAGATTTGAATTTTTTGTTATTTAAGGGAATATAAATTTGTGTCCCCGAGTTGAAGTAAACTCAACATCAATTTCATCGCCTGTTGAATCATGGATAAACAGTTTAAGTTCTCCATCTACAAGTAGCAGAGCTTCTGAAAATGTGAATATACTCATACTTATTAAAATATAAATATAAATAAGTATGTACTTAAAATTATAGATTACTGTAATGGATATGTTAAACAAAACCGAACAAGGACGATCACTCTTGAAGTCTTATAGTAAGAACGGCATACTTACTCCAGCGGATCGCACAAGCATTGTTCACAAAATAATTCAACATTATATTGAAAATGATATTTTTTTGTCTGTTTCTAAAATACGAAATTTATCTGAGCAGATAATCCAAATTTTTCCTACGGAAAATCAGGTAAAATGTTAATTTGTGTACCTTTGTAAAAAGTGCTCATAAAAATTAATCTTTTTCAGAACACTTATTTCATAGGCAGTGGCAAGAATCCCCCAAAAGGAAAACTATGGGATCGTTATCAAGGGAGAAAAAGGGCATTAAAACATTTATCTTCATTTTCTAAAAATGCAAAACGTTTAAAATATGATACTCTCTCTGAAAACAAAAATATGTTAAATGAAGATGAAACTCCGCCCGCTTCAGGTAAAAAAACAAATTAATGTTTTATTTCTTACTTAATATTAACTTTTCCTCTTTTCCAGATATATCCTCTGAAGAATTGAATGAAATCTCTAATACTTTGAAACACTTACGTAATTGGGAAGAAGTTATTCCTAAATGGGAACTTACTGTTACTTTTAGACGAAAGATGCTTGTCGACAATCCGCAGAAAACTCTTCAACAAATTCTACTGGACTGGCCATTGTACAAATATGCTAAGGCACCCTAATTGGTATAATAGTAATACTATAATCTGGTAAAAATAATAAATGCTTTTTAAATTTTACAGATTGACATTGATTATAAATATATGTATCCTGAAAATCATTTTTCATATGTTGAATGGGAGAAGTTTTGTAACGAAGCTGCAAATATCTATGAGGAAATGATCAAAGACCAAGGAGCCAAAAATCAGCTTAATATAGTAAAATCGAAAAAAGAGTGCCTGAATTCTGGTAAAACATTATCCATAAACCAATTTTTTTAGTAATCCTTTTTTATTTTTAGATAATTTAAGCATCTTATACCTTCAACTTCTACATGCTGTATTTATATATATAAAGCTAAACAATTTCCCTTCACTAAATCGTACTTTTTTCAAATTTAAACTATTAAAATGTTAACCAATTTCTTTGAGTGTAGGCTCAAAAAATCAACAAAAAATCCCCCCTACTTTTTCCATCATTACAATTTACATTTTTTTCTTCATTTTTTTTTTTATTTCAATAAATGTCTTTATTTTTTTCGCACTTTTTCCGACTTTCATAATTTCCCATTCGGGGTACACACTCATTTCTTAAGTTTTTCTTCTTCTCGATAATTTTCCCATATTCTCTGGCCTCTCTACTCTTTACACATATATTTCTTTTTTTTCTACCCCCCACCCAACTCCCACAACTCACTTTTTAAGAAAAATTTTCATTTTACACAAAACTGCTTCCCTCCCACAATTTATTTGTAAGGGCGGAAAAAATTTCCAAAATAAAAACTTAATATGAAAATACGAAAAAGAAACCAAGTCTTTGTTTTCGTCAGAAATCCTTCCCAAAACTCGTTACCTTATTTCTCTATATGCGTACAAGTTTCTTTGTTTTAATTTTGCTAGGGTCGCTGTTCTTAATGAGGGTGCGCATTCACACCTCGACCTTTTTCTCTTATGAGTTGCGCAGCGAAGGTTCGATTTCTAGGGAAACGCATTGCGAGCTATGCATGTCGGGAACAATTTTACCCAGATGCGCTGGGAATTACGCAAGATATCCATACACTTGAGGAAGCAAGAATCTGGAGATTTTTATGAGGGTCAGTTTATTGGTTGTCTTTCCTTCAAATTTGTATTTTTGGGACATTTCTTTTAAAAAGAATACGTAATAAGTTTTAACCGAAAACCTGGCTGTGCAGGGAATTATTCCTCAGTCTAGTGATAGATTTCAAGTAGTGAAGACAGAGTTTTGGTTTGAAAAAAAAAAGTAAAAGTTGTGCGAAGGAGTTTTGAATAGTTAATAATTTGAACTAGTGATAATTTTATTGGGTGAGTGTATTTCACTTACTGAGTTTATGGGTATTTTAGTCAACGTGTTTCTTATTATTATTATTATTTCGTCTTTGTATATTTTTAAATTTATTTTACTTATTGCGTGTGCACTCGGAATATTTTGAATGGTCGGAATTAATGAACTGAGAAATGCAGAATTCGATTAATTGATTGATAATTTGAGTGAATCTCATAAATAGGGAGCCTTTTCGCCGGAGTTAGGTCAAACGTTGGCCTTGACTCATACTGAAGGCTGAGCCTTGCTGTTTGTGAATTGTAGGTGCTCGTGAGTTAGCCCTTGCGCCTAGGCCGGTACCCGTGAGTTCGCCCTTGTACTGTGCCCTTGCCTGCCCCAGTAATGGCGAATTCTAAGTGCTCGTGAGTTAGCCCTTGCACTTAGGTTTTTAAGGTGCCCAGCACCTAATTTTCTAGGGGTGTTCGTGAGTGAGCCCTTACACCCCGTTTTGGTGAATCGGTACGTGTGACGTGTCTGCCTCCGCGTACCACTCGTATCTGTTTTACTCCCGAATTTATGAGAGCTTTTTGTACTGTAATGTTAAAGTATTTTAAAAATCCGGTTCATTGATTCTATGTGTTTTATTGTGTTTATTTCAAAGTAAATTTTTTCCTTCTGCCTGTAAGAAAAAGGTTTGTGATGACTGATAATTTTCTAAAAATAAAATTGGGATCCCGAGTTTGCATGAAGAAATCGCGCAGTTTAGAATATTGCGTCGGGACTCGGGATGCCTAAGTAAATATCTTAGGGTTTAGATTTGCTTAGGGTGCATGGGATTCTTTGTTTCGAGGCTCAAGAGCTGGGATTCGGCGCCTCACTTAATGAGATGCGCAGTCCTTTTTGAGGGTTTGAGTTAGCGTTTTATGAGGGTGTTGTAAAATTGCATGCGACGCATCGAACTTGTCCATGCAGGAAAATTTGTTAGGTAGATTTTGAGAAATCCTTCAAAAGCCGCTCATTTTCAGTTGTGCTGGCAGTGAAAGCGGTTGTGGATTAATTTCAGTAAAAGAATATTATTTTGGAGTTTTTTGTGTAATATTGTTTGCAATTAAAATATTGTTCTTATTATTTTGTTTAAAAGACAGAAAGAGTAGTGAAAAATAGCGAATTTGGTGTTTGATTGGGTGTAAGAGAAAAAAAAAAAACGTGAACTATATTCAGGGATTGAGGTGAGTTGTTCACTGAGTGCATGTGCACGTATGTAGTTGAATAAGCGATTGTTTAGTGAAAATTAAATAGTTGTGCTTCTCACTATTGGGAGGAAAATTAAAACATGTATTTCTGAAAGTTAATAAATTATGCATGGTGGCAGGCAAAGTTATTCGAAGCATTAAGTGAAATGTTCCCTGTGAGCCTACGTTAGGACAGAGGCTTTGGGGATGGTGATCCTCCTCATTGGCCTTGAGGATGGCGATCCTCCTCACCGCTCAGGGTAGATTACATCGTGTGACGGTGATCCTCCACGATTGTAAGGAGACGGCGATCCTCTCCGCCCCTTTATTTTGTGCGGTTTGTCGTACCATCTTGCGCGTGTATCCCTTGATGGTGACCAGGCTCACAGAAGTTTGAATTTTATACTCTAAGCGAGAGTGACCAAATTAAGATAATTACTATGATCTGCCCAGTCACCATGCCATTTCTTGCTTCTTTTAAGCTGCGTACGTTCGCGCACTCATTGTTTGTCTTTTTCTATTTTTATTTACAGAAAACGATGGTTCATCCAACAATTTGATTCGGCTCTGGTCATCCATGTCCGTTTGAGTAACTTTGTAGAATTATTCACTTTAAATAAATACATAAGAGTACGCAAAATTCACAATGTTTTTATTTGGTGTCCTGACCAAATTGAATTGCACCTATATTTTTTTTTACACTATTATATTTACTTTCATATATATTTATTTAATTTTATTATATACCCAGAACTCACAGTGGTTTTTTTTCCCCTTTTTAGAATCGGATGTGATTGAACATGATTGTGCCTGACGCCTTAACCCTGACTTGGAAAGAAGGATTCTCTTCGGTTGTTTTTTTTACAGTCACCAAGCCCTTCTTAAGTTTTGGTGTATTACATATTTCACTTACAATTTTTTTCTGACCAACTGACGAATCCTAAAAATTTCTTTTTTTCGCAATAACTTCCTTTAACCTCATATACAACTTTCTGCAGATTCACTTTTCTAATTACTTCCTTCTATTTCAAGTAAATTGCCCCCAACCACCCACAAGTCCACCTCTTTTCGACACCCTTTTTACCATCAATTTTTCACCTTTTTTTTTCTCTCTCAGCCCCCCATCTGTAACTTTTTTTCTATTTTTCATATGTCCGAGAAGAACTCATTTCGGATCAAATATCAAAAATTAAAAAAAATTCTATGTCTGTGAGCCGAGATAATTGCTCACCTACCTCACCTGTTTTTGCTAGGGAAATTCAATTTTTCTGATCAATCCCTAGAATTTGTTGTGGTCAGGGATTAAATCTCCACAAAATTTTAGTCACGGCGCCCATAGTTTTGCTCGCCGAAATTTAGCTAAAAATTCACGGCGGCTCTGGTGAGCCCCGTACCAAAGTACCGTTCCTTGGGTTGCGAACGTCGAATTTGGTCGCCTAAAAAGCACCAAAATTCGTCGTGCTTAGACTCAAGGGGCGGTACCAAAAAGGAAAAATTTCAAGCGCGGTAGCTCGGTCCCATACAAAAAATCTCCGGACCGAGCGGCCTTCGTTTTGGCAGAAGTGCACCAGGCCCTCGGTCCCATACAAAATTCGTCGGACCGAGCTACGCGCGCCGGTGATCGAGTTGCGGGCAGGAGCCCTTGCCGACGGCGGCGGGCGCGGGCGGGGACCGAGATGCAGGCTCACCAGCTCGTGGCGCGAGGCAAAGCCAGCGCAACGAGCGGTGGGTCGACGTCCTAACGGTTCCTCGCTGGCAACGCTGCCGGCGGCATGGGCTCGAGGAGTGGGGAAAAGGTCGAGAAGCTGGGCAGACGTTCTTTAGTCGGGTCCCCGGAAAGGAAAAAAGAAAATAAAAAGTTTTAAAAAAAAGGAAGTCGGTGGAAACCAGTACGCGGTGCAAAACGCATTTTTTATAAGGACAAAATCGGGACGCGAAAAATTAAAAGTTTTTGAAAAATCGCGCGACAAGAAAAATAATAGTTCCGAAAATGAAATCGGGTGCAGGAAAAAGCCGCACGCCGGGCGGACGCTCCTTATAATTAGAAAAAGTTTTCCTGAACCACAAGTGTAGTGAGGTTACCGAGAGAAAGGAGCCGCGATAAAAAGATTTTTTTTTGTGGAGAGTGTCTCGGCAGCATTTCTTTTCCTTGTTTTTTTTTGGGATTTTTTTTTCTTCTTTGCCGTGCTTATACCCCCCCCCCCCCCTTCCGAGAACTAACGTGTTTGGGGGATGCTTAATGCCGCGCGCCTCAAGTGACCCCGCAAGAGACGAGGAACAGCGAAAGAAATAGGGGAAAGTTTCGGGCCGTGAAGGGGTAAAATAGAAAAGGAACAGGAACGTTCGGTGAATAAAAGTGACGGAAATTGTAGGAGAGGGAAAAACTACGGAAAAGGAAGAAAAAGAGAAAAAGGGAAAAGGGGTAGAAAGGAGTGATATCAGAGTGCGCCGATTAAAACTAGATCCCACCGTGAGCTAACTTAAGTTTAGTGAATTTTAATTGAAGTTGCCGTCCTCAAGTGAATAAACCAAATTAGGCTCAAGAAATCATTAAACTAAATTGCTTAAACTGAAACTGTGACTCAAAAATTCAAAATTGGAAGTAGTGTGAGAGAAGAGCCGGTAGGGAATCTACAATTAATTAAATTAAAATGAATTTCGGCAAAACAAAATTTAGTTGATCTAAAAGAATAAAGCTTAAATGCATAAAAAGATTATAGTGACTAAAAGGAAAGAAATATAGGGGACCAGGCTCAAAAAGCGGACAAAGTTTAATTGTTTAAGTGGGAGTGGTGAATATAAATTTAAAGGTGAAGTTAGGTAGAAATAAGAGCCGGCAGGGACATTAAAATTAATTACTTTTTAAATAAAAATCCGGCAAGACCACCTCCCGTTAATCTAACGAGAGTAAAACTTAAATTTGAATAAAGTATTTAGAATAACAAAAAGAAAAAAAGAAAAAATTAATAAAGGAAACGTGTTCCAGCCACACCTGGAACATAAAAAGATAAATAAAAAAAAAGGGCCACATTAGAGCCTAAATGAAAAAACAATATATTGAGATTGTTACCTGAAATTTTATCCATAATTTGTAATAAGCGACAGACTTGAATTTCCTTGATCTTCGCATCAATTGGTGTGTTTAATGACCAGAAATTGGCTCAGAGTAGAGCAGTGCAGCTCAGTTCAGAAAAGCTGTCAGAGCAAACCAGATCAAAAAGGAGCAGGCTTGCTCATTGAACATCATTTTGTATATTTCTGAGACCGTTAATGTCAAATGAAGTTTCATTTGCTGTTTAAAATTTGTGTTGTGCGAGTAGAAAATAGAGTGCCAAAAGTAATCGGTGGTTTTGATTTTAAAAGAAGTAAGTTCAGATGTATAGCACGCATATAAAAGGTACTAAATAATCAGATGTATATTAAGGTATGGACTTAAATGTTTTGGAAGTTATGGCGGGCGAAATTTTAGACGATTCCGAAATATCGGAAGATGAAAGTATCTTGAGCTTATCTGATTCGTCATCATCCTCATCGGATTTCGAAAGTGATTGTGGGGCTGAAATATTTTCACTTTTATGTAAAACAAAAAGGCATTGCATAAAAGACTATCTTAAAAAAATAATGCCAACATACACTGAAGTCGAATTTAAAACACATTTCCGTGTGAGCCGGAAAATATTTGACTTCTTATGTGGACAATTTAAAGATTCCGAGCAATTTAAAAGGCTCGAGGAGAGAAAAGCATTCTCCGTAGAAATGCACATGGCATTTTTTCTGTGGTTCGCTGGACACGAAGCGTGCTCGTTCAGAGATATAGCCGACCGGTTTGATGTCTCCATTGGTACAGCTAGTAACATCATATCAAGGGTAACATATTTCATCAGCGAAATGTCTACATCTGTAATTAGATGGCCAAATGAGGAGGAAAAGGAAATTTCATCAAACTATTGTAAAACAAAAACTGGCCTAAGTGGAGCTATAGGTAAATGAATTACTAAGTATAATTGTTAATTTTTAATAATCTTATAATACTTTTATCAGGTTTTATTGATGGGACGCACATTAAAATCGATCCGGAATGGTTGTGTCTGTATTCGAATGCAGGGAATTTGTAATGAAAAGCGAAAGTTCTTAGATATATTTGTTGGGTATCCTGGATCGGTGCATGATAGCAGAGTGTTTGAAAACTCGGACATTTTCCTGAAACTGCCACAGCTTTGCGGACAATACTACATTTTAGGCGATTCGGCATATTCGTGTTCATATCATCTGATTACACCGTATCGTGATAATGGGCATATGAATGTAAAGCAGAAGTGTTTTAATAAAAACTAAATTATTTAAAAAACAAAAAACCCGACTGTAGCAAATGAATCCAACAAACAACGCAAGCAATCAAAAATATTTACCGCCGTCAAACAATTGTGGAACGTATATACGCTGCACAATCCACAATGCAAAAGCTCTAAGAAGGACGTAGGGCAGGCCCTTAATTATTGGAAAAATTGAGTATAAAGGGCAGCCGGCCAGCGAATTAACTTCACTTCCTTCGGCTCGTTTCCTAGAGTGAACAACGTAGTTTGAAATGATCCTCTTGGATTGAAATAAACTATCTAAAATGCTCTAGTTGGCTGGTTTCGGTATTCGGTTTTGGTATATTAACAAAAAGACTTAGAATATTTTGTACATGTTCAGACTTAGATTATTTTGGACATTTTCGGACTTAGAATATTTTTCAGATGTAGAATGTTTTTCTAGACTTAGAATATTTTGTACATGTTCAGACTTAGATTATTTTGCATTTTTTCAGACTTAGAATATTTTATACATTGTAAGACTTAGAATATTTTCCGCTTTCAACTTAAAATAATTTGTGAACTCATTTAGACTTAAACTATTTTTATACATTGTTCCAGACATAAAAGAATTTATGAACTTATTCCTAGACTTAGAATATTTCCAACTTGTGAATTCGAACTTAAACTAATTTGTGAATTTACTGCTAGACTTAAAATACCTTTATACATTTGTTGTTAGATTTCAAATATTGTACAAACCTTGATTTGGATTTAGGACAATTTGTAAACTCACTTCTAGATGTAGAGCAATTTGTAAATTCAGTGAATTCACACTTAGAATATTTTTTTTTTCAGAATCGCTCTGAATAATTTAGGAATTAATTTCTGGACTTGAAATAATGTTAAAATCTACTTATGAACTTAGAATACATTAATGATTTAATATTTGCTATTTATACCTACAATATTTTCTTAAATTTAATGTCAGCAGACTTGCGATAGTCTTCCTGCAATTTTGTTACATTTAGAAGTAAATTATTTTGCATTTATTATTGTAAACTAATGCACCCAGGCTCTTTCTTTGAATTAAAGATTGTAAAAAATAGTTAATTTTAAGTTTAGTCAACGTTTGTTTTGTAGAATTTTAAAGCAACATGAATAAACACTTTATTTTATAATGAAATCGAATGAATTTTAATTTGCACCGGCAATTCCTTAAATTACAACTACATTTTATAAACAAAACGAGAAAAATCATTTTATACATAAACCCAAAAAAAAAAAAGGAATAAAAAGAAAACAGAATAAGCCACCACAACAAAAAAAACAAGACAAGAAACAAAAAATAGTAAAACAGCAACACATAATTTATGTTTGGCGAACCTGCACCACATCGGGGCCGACTGAAAAGGCAGGGTGCGATCATCGGCAACAGCGACGCCGCGGTTCATCACTTCATCAGCAGCAGTCGTCGAGATCACCAGTTCATCACCCCAGCATCAACAGCTAGTTCCAGCAAGGCGCCCAACGACTAATTTTTTGTATGTACCAACCCATTTGTTATTTATAAGAAGTAGCAATACATTATATTCAGGTATGTCTACATAGTTCATCTTTTCTTTCTTTTGGTCCACCCTCTCCCGACCCCATCTTCTTTTCAGTGAGTTAGTTCGTCTCTTTTCAGCAAGGTAAAATTCAAAGGGACCTCCCCCATAATTCCTTAAGGCCAAGGGGAGGTCATCGGGCGGTTGGGGATTTAGGCCAGGGGGGTTCATTTTTTTTTTATTTTCCATCCAGAACCCCCCCTGAAGGTCATTCACGGGCGGGTGCAGGGCTCAGTCCCGCACAGTCCTTTTCCTACCCTTGCGATATTGTCGTTCCGTCGCGGGAGAATTTTTTTTAATTGTTATCGGTGAGTCGTTCCAGCGGCTCAAAGCGGTTTTTCGGCAAAACTCCCCCACAACTACCGCATATGCTAGCCTGCCAGCTCCCGCAGCCGCATACCGCTGGACAGGGGCTTTAGCCGGGCTCCCTGAGACCCTACTGTACATAACAAATTGCCCACAAGTCGTTCGCTTCGAGCCACGCTCAGCGGCAGCAGGCCCACACGACCGACGTCAGAATTTCCCTCGCAATGCTTTTGCAGACGCGCTCTGCCCCTGTGTCCGCCTCACCAACATCCTGTCGAATGTTTCGCCGGCCAACTTTTTCGCCACTTTTTCGATAGGAAACCTTTTCCCACGGCTTTACAAGGCTCGTGCTCAGTCAATTTCTAATCGATTTCCACGGGGTAAATTTTCCAAGATACCTTCGCATCAGCTCTATCTTTCTATCCTTTCCCAAACATTTTCTGTTCCTTCCTTTCCCCGCAAAAAAATTCCAAAACAGACTCTACTTCAGAACTGTATTTTTCCAAATTCCGGCCAAACCCCCCAACCGAATTTTTTAAACTTTCTTTTATAGGTAAGGTCCACCTCGAGCCCTTTCAATAGCCCCAATATGAACCCCCTTGGCCCCAATTTTCATTCAACAAATTAACAAAATTATCTTTTCAGAAAATTTTTCAAGCCAATAGTAAGGCAAAAATATTTTTCTCTGCGATTCGCGGCTGGCGGCGGGCTCACTGTTGCGAGAGGTGCAAAATTTTCCGTTCCCCTCACTCCCCTGTTAAGATAGCCCTGCTTCAGCTTTATCGTTCAGCAAAATTTTCCGTTCCCCTCACTCCCCTGTTAAGTTACCCCTCACCCTATATCTTGGCCAATTCTCAACCGAGCTGCGCGGGCAAAATTTTAAAATATAGTTCTGAACGAGCTTGATCTTTTCCCCCCACTCCCAAGTAAGCGCTTTCGGACTCTGACGATGCCGGGGATGCACACACGAGCGACCGAAGCGCGTTCGGCTTTTGCCGCCGGCCAGCCAGCGTACACAAGCGCCCACGCCTCACGCCCCGCGAATGTCCCATATTCCGTCTCTTTCGTTTGCTTAAAAAACGTTTCATTTCCCTTAGTCTATAAGCGCACCCACGTTTTTTCACAGAGGCGGGGTATGTCTGTTCATTTTTTCTGTTCTGTTCCTAAAACTAGGAGAAATATTTATCTTCATTGTGTGTTCAGGCATACAATTTGACGGATGTGAATGTTTAGAGCGTGCATTTGATGAATTAATTTGTTGTGTGAGGACTTCACAAAACAATTTGATTTTAATATTGAGCGTGAAGGAAATTCATTTTCGTTTTAAAATTAATTTTTAAAATTCTAAAGGAATATAATAGTGAGAATTTCACTGTACAAAAATTGTTCAAAATATAAACTTTTTTAAGTTCGAAATTATTCCGCATGACGTCTATACTACCCGAGTAAAAATTATCCAAATCTACACGTAGTCCATAGCGGGTTTGTACGTTCGAAATTATTGTAAACGGTATCCGCAGACGTCTATACTAGGTTCGCATGATTTTTAATCCCTTGGAAGGGAAAGAAGCTGTTTTAAACCGGTGCGTGCTGTACCTAGTGCGGACTTGTGGCGAAAAATGAATGAGTTTATGGTCGATTCAAAATAATTTTAGAATATTATGTTAGGTACTGTGGGGCAACACACAAACATTACTTGTAAAAATTACAGTTCTCACCGGGTAGAATGTACGCATGCTGGTACGAAAGGATCGTTTATTATTTTGCCTGTTGCCGAAGAAAATTTTATGGCGGGTGCGGGTTTTTTCCAAAATCTGTCTGGCGCCGATGGTAAAGATCTCCCTTTTGCTTCCTGCTAAATTTTGAACTATTTTACTTAGTTTCATTTGAAACGTCATCGAAGTTAGTGCGTCTTTAATTTTTGTGTGATATCTCCGAAAATTCTGCAAAAAATCGCTTATTTTTATTCAAACATCGGCAAGTGTCCTCGCCTAACTTTTAGAGAATTAAATTCTGCACAAAATTGATCATAACCATTTTGCCCGTAACTGCGATATTTTTTGATTTATTTGCGAAATAAAAATAGTGAAATTTGACAGTTTTATTTTATAAATAACTCAAAAATGGTCAATCGGATGTCAAAACATATCGGAGCATTTCTATAGAAAATTTTACCCTCTACAATATTACGCAAACAGTTTTACGATATCTGTTACAGTTAACAAGTACGTTGCAAAAACCTTAAATACCATCATGTGATCAGTTTTGCGAGTTACTGTATTTCAATTTCAATTTATTACCAGTTACATTGTGTACTTATATTAAGTTATTTTTGAATAAAAAATATATTTCCCAATATTTAATTCTCGTTTTATTTAATTGATTATTTAGTTTATTAATTAACTATTTTATTAAAAATAATTTTAATAATTGCGTATGTAGTAGACCTATTGGGTATGCGTACGTACATATGTCCGTAGGCAGTAAACAACCCAAATCCTGGAAGTGCTATGGACGCATATATACCTGTATGGCAGGCTTAAAAACCTTAATTCTAGAACTGTTTTGAACGCGTGCATCCCAGCGTGGCAGACGTATTTTTCCGCTATGCAGCCCCGATGTGGATGCGTGTAAACTTTTAGAAATTTAGGAGTGCCAGACGTAGTGCAGATGTGTTCAAATCTCAGATTATTTTTACTCGGGTGCAAACGAAAATTTTTATAAGTTTTGTGGAAATTTGCCGAGTCTTATTTGCGTGAATTTCCGTACTCTATTAATAAAACTAATAATTATTTGTGTAATTGTGTAGCGACATTTAAAATATTTTTTAACCGTAATATTAAATGTTGGCGCATCATTTGAATATTGGCGCCAAAAATGGCAAGCTGCACACTTCAGCCAACCTAGCAGTCTATACATTTTTTTTTATTTTAATTTATGCCTACATATTGGCTACCCTTTCTTTTTATACTTCCTGTTTTTTTTTCCCTTCTTCTTCGGTACGCCTTCGACCTAGTCGCGTTCAAGAATGTATATTATAGTAAATATACTTGCATTAAATTAAAAATAAATCTTTCATTCCAAGAGGTTATGGGCCCAGAGAGCTCTTATTTAGACGGATTGTGCCAATTTTGACTTTTGGATTGCTGTGTGGAATAAAGTTTTTTTTTTTGCTGCGAGTGATAGCTGCGAGTTGAGTTCTTCGAATTTTACTCGGATTGAACCCCTGTCCAAGGAGAACTATGAAACTTGGAAGATGCAGGTCGAAGCATTGCTAACCAAGAGTGATCTGTGGGAATACGTGAGCGGAGAAAATAGTCTACCAGAAGAGATCAAAGGAAATGAGGGTGATGCGGCGGCACGTGCTCGAGAACGAGCTGCATGGATCGCGGCTGATAAAAAGGCTAAATCAGACCTCATTTTGTCGATACATCCGTCTGAGTTGCAGCATGTGCGAGAATGCGGAACTTCCCATGAAGTTTGGGTGAAACTAGAGGCAATTTATGCATCAAAAGGACCGGCTCGTAAGGTCATGCTTTTAAAACAACTGATGCTGCAAAAATCAAGCGAAGGCGGAGATGTCCGGGAGCATATCAACCGATTTTGTGATGTAATCGATCGTCTGGCTGCAATGGAAATTGAGGTGCACAAGGATGTTTTATCAATAATGTTGCTCTACAGTCTTCCCGTCAGCTACGAGAACTTCAGATGTGCAATAGAGACCCGTGATGAGCTACCGTCATTGGAAACCTTAAAAATTAAAATCTTAGAGGAGAGCACAGCGAGGAGTCAGTCAAATGTAATTGATGTCGCTGGGGCACTAGTTGCTAAAAGTTCGGGGAATCGGCGTCGTCAGATGTTAAATGGAAGCAACGAAAAAGGTATGTCCTCAAATATCTTTAAGGGAAAATGTTTCAAGTGTGGCAGCCCAGGCCACAAATCACCCGATTGTCCAATCAAGAAGGATGGAACTTGTTTTAAGAAGAAGAAGCATTCTGCAAAAGTCACCGATGATACTTTCGCTGCCTATCATACTAATGGAGTCTCGAGTGAAGAAAGGATCGCATTGAAGCCGTGGATACTTGACAGCGGCTGCACTGCTCATTTGTGTGGAGACAAACAAGTCTTTGAGCATTTTAATTCATCTGCAATTGGAAGGATTAATCTAGCTAGCCAGGCATCTAGCGAAATTAAAGGCAAGGGAACAGTTGAGTTGTGTGTGTCAGATGGTACGGATTGCAGGTTAGTTAAATTTTCTGATACCCTTTTTGTGCCAGAATTGCGATCCAATTTAATATCTGTTGCCAAAATCACAAATAAAGATCACGACGTTTTATTTAGACGTGATTCAGCAATTGTATTTGATCAGATGGGTGAAGTTAAGATGACTGCAGAACGTCGGGGTGATCTGTATTACATCGAAGGACAAAACGAGGCTACCAATTTTGCAGAGTCAAGGGCTCAAGCCGAAGTGAGGAAATGGCACTACCGGATGGGACATCTTAATTCAAGGGACCTTCTCAAGATCATGCAGCAAATCAACAATGTGAAGGCCGTTTCGAGGGATATGGAAAGTCTGGCAAGATGCGAAGTGTGTTTAAAGGGCAAAATGACTGCATCAGCGTTTCCTAGCAGCGAGCGGCAGAGTGATGCATTGTTACAAATACCGATGTGGTGGGACCATTCAGGACTCAGGCCTTAAATGGAGCAAGGTACTTTGTCAGTTTTGTAGACGATTATTCGCGATTTTGTCAAATTTTCTTTCTGAAACAAAAGAGTGGGGTATTAGAAGCATTCAAGCTCTATCAAGCTTATGCTGAAAGGCACACGGGAAGAAAAATAAACTGCCTTCAATCAGATAATGGCAAAGAGTATTGTAATGCAGAATTCAATTCATATCTCGATAGTCTGGGCATTAAACGACGGCTGACAGTTGCAAGGACACCTCAGCAAAATGGTATTGCTGAGCGTCTTAATCGAACTCTTTTAGACATGGTTCGTTGCTTGCTGATACAATCAGGGCTATCACACAGTTTTTGGGCTGAGGCAGTTGCAACTGCGAGTTATATTCGGAATATGTGTCCTTCAAGTGGCATAGGTGGAGATATACCACAGGAAAGATGGACTAATCAGGCCCCTAAGTGGAATAATTTGAGAATCTTTGGTTCGAAAGTTTATGTACTGGATAAGAATCCTGCAAAAGGAAAGCTTGCTGATCGATCTTCCAGAGGCATATTCGTTGGGTATCCACGAGAAACGAAGGGGTACAGAGTATGGCTACCGGAAGCGAGGAAGATTGTAGTTGCAAGGGATGTTAAGTTTGAAGAAAATGTTGAGAGACCTGTGAATGAAGAAGGAGATATCTGGCTGCTCAATGATGGAGATGAAGCGCCTAAAGAAGAAGTTACTATTGAGATAATTTCTAGAGATAGAAATCCGGAGGATGCAACCTTAGAAGACACACCTGAGGGGCAAAAATCGTCACAAGGTATTTCGATATCACGACCTGACGCTGTGGACGTTGAAAAACGAGGTCGAGGTAGGCCTAAGTTGCTACGTACAGGATGTAGAGGACGCCCTAGGAAATTGTTTGCGTCGACTCGTGAGGGTGAAGCTGGTCGAGGAAACCTTGAAATGCCTGAAGTTCAAAACGATGATGAAGTTGATGACGTTTTTGCTGGAGTGGCTGAAATATCCCTGAAGGAAGCTCTGATATCTCCTGAAAGCAGTGAAAGGAGGAGAGCTATTAAATCAGAGGTTGAGAGCTTAATTAAGAACAATACCTGGAATATTGTTAAGAAGCCTCAAGGACACAATTTGGTAGGGAGTCGTATCGTGTTAACCAATAAATACTTGCCTGACGGATCTATTCAAAGAAGAAAAGCGAGAATAGTAGCCAAGGGTTATAGCCAGAGGTATGGAGTTGACTACAATCAAACTTTTGCTCCAGTGGCGCGCATGGAGTCAATACGTTTGATGCTGGCACTCGCTGCAGAATTCGAGATGAAGGTTCACCAACTAGATGTTGTGACGGCTTACCTTAATGGAAACCTAGAGGAAGCTGTCTTTATGGAGATACCTGAGATGCTACCAGAGATGCTCGAAGAGATTGTCAAGGATGAAAAGGTTGTACCAGAAGTTAAGCAGCGTTCTTTGAAAATGTTAAGGCAGATAGATGAAGGTTGTGATTCATGCTCATTGCAAAAGGCTCTTTATGGTTTACGCCAAGCAGGTCGTCAATGGTATGCACGTCTTAATGATAAGTTGACCAGCATTGGATTATCATCTACGAAAGGAGAGCCTTGTTTGTATCATTCCGAACGCAATGGGTGTTTACTGTTGCTTGTAATTTATGTAGACGATATATTAATAGCCTCATCAGACATAAAATGGATTGATGAAATCAAGTCCAACTTATCCAAAGAGTTTGAGGTTAAGGATCTGGGTGCAGTAAGTTACTGCCTTGGGCTGGAAATTAAGCAAGAAAAGGGACGTATTACGGTTGCTCAAACGAAATACATCCAAGATATTTTAGAAAAGTATGGTATGAGCCAATGCAATCCTGTGATGACTCCGGCTGAGCGCCAAGCCAAGAACAAATCTGTTTCTTCTGATACTTCTTCCGAGGGTAGTTGGCCATACAGAGAGTTGATAGGAGCACTAATGTACCTATCTGTGGGAACCAGACCTGACTTAGCAAATACCGTGTCAAGACTGGCTCAATTCACAAATTGTCCTAATCAACGCCATTGGGCAGCAGCAAAAAGAGTTTTAAGATATTTAGCAGGAACCAAGAACCTTGGACTGGTTTACACCCGAACGGGCGAATCCTTAGTGGGGTACTCAGATGCTGATTGGGGTGGTAACGAGACAGATTGGCATTCATATACTGGATACATATTTGTCTTAGGAGGTTCGGCGATATCCTGGAAGTCGCAAAAACAACGTACAGTCGCGCTCTCTTCGACAGAAGCGGAATATATCAGTTTGTCCGAAGCAGTGAAGGAGGTCTTACATCTACGAAGCCTTCTGGGCGAGATTGGAATTGAAGAGTTGCGTCATATAAAGCTGTACATTGATAACCGTGGTGCACAGCAATTAGCGTCCAATTCGATGTATCATCCGAGAACAAAACACATAGACATCCGCCATCATTTTGTACGAGAGGTTGTTGACAACGGGCTTATTACCTTGGAGCATATTTCAACCGAGGGAATGTTGGCAGATATCCTAACGAAAGCCCTATCGAGGGAATTGCACTGGAGATGCGTGGACGGTATTGGACTTATCACCTTAAAGGAGGATCAACAGCGTGCATCTTGAGGGGGCGTGTTGGCGCATCATTTGAATATTGGCGCCAAAAATGGCAAGCTGCACACTTCAGCCAACCTAGCAGTCTATACATTTTTTTTTATTTTAATTTATGCCTACATATTGGCTACCCTTTCTTTTTATACTTCCTGTTTTTTTTTCCCTTCTTCTTCTGTACGCCTTCGACCTAGTCACATCCAAGAATGTATATTATAGTAAATATACTTGCATTAAATTAAAAATAAATCTTTCATTCCAAGATTAAAGAATTAGTGCTTTTTTTTTAATTATGCAATCATAATTTTTTTTCCAGTTTTCTAAAATCATATCTGGGCCCGAAAACCACAACAGGTAAAAAAAAAAGAATTATTTGCGGAAAATTACTAATTGTTTAGTTTTTTATTTGTATAGTTTCAAAAATGCGTTTCAAGACATGTCGTAGTAAAAAAACCTCTGTTACATGTATAGCATCCGGTAGTATAAGTCAATTATCTGAGATTTTTCCAGAAGAACGTAGAAATAAGCAATGCATGGGTATTGCTACAACAGCTATTGCTTATACTTCTATCTTTGGTAGGAATTTTTTAAATAGTGAACAAATAGATGATATCGTTAAAAATGGCGATATCTACTATTCTGTATGTAGATTAGAAGCAAGGGATGATTATCTTTGTGCTGAAGAGTTAAATTCAAACCTTTAGTTACTATCAGGGGAACATTTTAATATAGACAAAATTTTCCAAACTTTTAATAATGGAATGGGAATTATTTCTAAAAAATTAGGCAGAAATGATATAGCTATAAATAACGTAGAAAATCGACTCAGAGAAGTTTTTTTAACAAATGTTCCGAATGACGGATATTTGTTTACTTCTCATAATTTAACCGTAGCATTTTGGGTTGAAAATAATGTATATTACGTATTCGATTCACATTCAGTAGCCAAAGATAAAACAATGGATGCTGCAAATGGATTAGCTAGATTTTTTAGTTGTACTTCCCTTATGGATTTAGCAATTTTATTATTAACTGGCCATTCTCGAGATAATAGTTACTTCGAAATAATTAAAATACAACCAACAATTATTACTTCTATACGCCTTAATGAACCAAATGCGTTAGATTTTGTATGTCCCGTCCCAGAAAAAAGGCGTTTGGTAGATGATGAAACCATCACTATTTTCCATCCCCCGTTAAAAAAACCTGTTGGCCGACCAAGAAAAAGAGTTCAAAGAAAAAGAGTTCAAATTTCACAGCCACCACATAATTCTCCGAATAAGTTTTCTGTAGATATTCAAATAGTAAATTCTACTATTGTTGAAGTAACTGAACCAGGCGAAGAGGTTCACCAAATTCTCCCCGTAATTGTTGAGGCTAGATTTACTTGCTTAGGTGGTAGATCAGGAGCACATTTAGCCGAAATTATCCCTTTTACTTTAAAATCGCCTGGTTCTCTTAACTCGCCTTCGACATATAGATGTCGTTATTGTAATGCTCCATTTTTTGAAGAAGAAAGAAGTAGGAAAGTAGCTTGCTGCGGTCGCGATGGAGCTAATTTTGCTCAAAAACTCCCCGAAGTAGATGCAGAATTTTACAATAAACATTATTTTTTTAAGTATTCTCGGCAATTTAATAATTTATTTGCGTTTTCCGCTATAGGTACCTCCGGACATTTGCCGCAAGTCCAAAATGGTGTTTCATTTATAAAAGTATTAGGTAGAGTTTATCATAGAATTTTTGATCTTAGTTATAGGGGTTCAACCAACAATGGTATGCTTTATATTGAGGATAATTTTGAACGGGAAAGGTTAGCGCAAAATAGGCATTTAAATATTGATATTTTGCAACAAATTGATAGGTATTTAAATTTAGTAAACCCATTAATATCCGCTTTTAGGAGATTGCATAATCATACCGATGAGACTGCACATTTAGTATTCGAGAGAACATCTCGAACGACACACGGTCCCATTTTAGGTGATATGCCAGCTTGCAATGAGATTGCCGCAATTGTAAAAACTGGTCCAGATTACGAACCGTGAAAAGTTATAGTATGGAAGATAGGTAACGCTAAGCCCCATAATGTAGAATATTTTGATCCCAGCTACGAATGTTTACAATATCCCCTTTTATTTCCACATGCCACAGCTGGGTGGCATAAGGAGCTTAAAAATAAAAATGGGAAAAAAATTACTCAAGTCAAATACTATCGGATGCTATTACTTTCTGAGCCTAGATTTACACAATTATGGCGATTGGGACAAGAGTACTTCGTCGATATGTGGAATCGAGTAGAGGAAGAAAGATTAAGATATATTAGATTAAATCAACAATCGTTTTTCCGTGTAGCTACCCGAGAAGAAATTGATGAGACGATAGCCGGAGAGGGGGGAAGAGTAGCCGGTAAAATATATTTACCATCATCATTTACCCATGGTCCTCGATATATGCAAAAAAACTATCACGATGGAATGGCGCTTGTGGGAAGATTAGGGAAACCTTCGTACTTTCTAACAATCACAGGCAATCCTCGATGGCCGGAAATCCAAAATAGCCTTAAGGTCCGTGTACACAATGCGTGCATTCGCCAAACATTTTACGATGTGCCTCACTTGCCGAGGTGTGTGGGAGCTTCTACGAAGAATATTTGTCATTCGTCCTTTCGAGCCGAACTTCGTAATGCGTCAACTTGCCTCGTCATTCGCGTATGCGTTTATTTGCACAAATATTTGCTATGTGTGGCGGTTTGACAAGGTATGTGGGAGACATACCCCAGTAGGAAATGTAGCAAGGCGTTCCCCTAGGAAGGCATGATATAATTACTTCTAAGCACTTCCGATATTGTCTCTAGAATGCTTCCTACTGGAACTGCTGAAATCCTTGCTTATTGAGAATCGAGTGGGCAATGACTAAAAGAGTTCGAGCTAAAAATGGTCTTTTGTTATGATATGATTCCGGCATCCTTATGCGCTTGCATCTACGTTAATGGTTCGGGAGGTACCTTTGAAATCCTTGCTTCCTGAGAATCTAGTGGGTAATGACTAAAACAGTTCGACCTAAAAATAATATGTTTTAATGAGGGTCGCGATGCGCTTGCCTCTGCGTTAATGGCTTTGGGAACGCTTGAAATCCTTGTTTTCTGAGAATCTAGGTAGGTAATGATTAAAAGAATTCGGCGGAAAAAAATGTTTTCCTGTTATATGAGGATTCAGTATCGTGGGATAAATTCAGTCTGGAATAGACCAGTGCGCATGATAGTTGTTTAAATTGTTAGTGAATAAATTAAAAATTGTTCATAACGTGCAGTACACGTGGAAATCGAAATGAATAGAAAAGGCAGCAGCAGAAGTAATCTTCACCGATTAATTGCCAAAGAAAAACAAAAAGTGTTAAGTAAGCTACGGGAGTGCAGTGCAGGTGCTCAAAGTAGTGATAATATAAGCAGTGTTTTTGAAGAAAGTGCTAATTTTAGTGAAATTGAGCATGAACTTCCAAATGTGTCACATACTGCAACTAATTATGTTGGGGAAAACAATTTGACGGACAAATTAAGAAAGTGGTATAGGGAACTCAATCCTTCAAGGGAGACCGTAGAATCGCTTCTGAAAATATTGAAGTCTGAAGGGCTGGATGTTCCACTTAGCCTTAAGGGACTGATGAAAACTGCAAATAACAAGCCAGTAATTCGTACTGTGCCTCCCGGAAAATATATTCATTTGGGTATCGAAAAACAATTGAAACAACTGCCGAGAAATTTAATCATAAACAAAACAGAAATAATATTAGACATTGGTGTAGATGGATTGCCACTATACAAGAGTAGTTCCCAAAATTTGTGGCCCATCATGGGCAGAATTGTGAATATAAAAAGTAGTGTATTTTTGATAGGTTCATATCTCGGTACAAAGAAACCATATAATGTTGATATTTATTTACATGATTTAACAGAAGAACTTAAAAGACTGTTTGAAAGTGGAATCATATTGCATAACGAAAAATTAAGATTAGCAATAAGATGTTTTGTGTGTGATACGCCAGCACGGTCATTCATGTGCAGCATCGTTGGACACAATGCGTGTGTTGGGTGTTGCAAATGTTACCAGATAGGTACTCGCATAAATAATGTAACCACTTTCAGCACGAGATCATCAGCTTTACGAACGGATGAGGACTTTTCAAATAGGAAGCAACTGGATTTCCACAAAACTTTGCATAAAAATGTATTCAGCAAATTGGAGGAAATTGGTATTAAAATGATTACGCAGTTTCCCCTAGATCCAATGCACTTGGTAGATCTAGGTGTCACTCGCAAGATGTTGCTGCATATATTGAATGGGAAGAGTACCCATAAATTAACTGCAGCTATGAAATATGAATTGTCAACAAACCTTACATCTCTTGCTTCATTTATTCCAAAAGAATTTCAGAGGAAACCGCGATCTGTAGATGAGATTTTAAGGTGGAAAGCAACGGAATTTCGCCAATTCGCCCTCTACACTGGGCCAGTTGCATTAAAAAACATATTAAACGGTGATTGTTATTACCAATTCTTATTATTGCACGCAGCATACAGACTGCTGTCAACGCCTACAAAATTTGAAGCAAATTTAAGCGTAGCAAATGAGATGCTTAAGCTATTTGTAGAAAATTTCCCAATAATTTTTGGAGAAAATAGTGTAACATTTAATGTTCACAGTCTTCTCCACTTGACTGATTCGGTGAAGAATATGGGTGTAATAAGTGGTTTCACAGCGTATGATTTTGAGAATTTTATGCAAGACTTAAAGAGGAAAATTCGTAAGCCGTCAAAGATCCTGGAACAAATTAACAACAAATACGCAGGAAAAGAAGTAGTGCAACAAGAGCAGCGAACAGGATTTAAACGGAATCGGTATGGGAAGATAATAGCATTCCAGGGTAATGATTACCTTTTGAAATTAAGTGCGCCAGATAACTTCTGTTGCATAAAACCATTTATTCCCGTAAAAATAATAGGATTTTTAGATGAAAATGAGGGAATGATAAAAGGTGTGCGTGTCGGAAATTTAAAAAATTTTTTCGAAGAACCAGTGCAATCTATGGCTGCACTAGGAATTTGTTCAGGAGACTTAAACTCTGAATTAATGGAACACGAAGTATTTGAAATAAAAAACATCGCGTATAAAATGATCAGTTTACCGTGCGATAACACGAATGTCTTAATACCTATGCTGCATAATTGCTAATCGATCTAAAGTGTAAATGCAAATTATTCAAACTCTTGTAGCGAGAGAAACTGAAGCTTTATGATATGATGCATGTTAAGACTTGTTTTCTGTGAGCTAGTTGTAACGGCGTGAAAAGTGAGTCCCTTGAAAGACAAATAGGTGCACATGCTAATGGATTTGGGACGGTTCTCTAGCCGGAAAGTAAATATTAGATGCATGAGCGCATCCTCAATTTTTCGTTTGACAGATCCTCAGCCAAATGGTTATCCTTTGTGGCGAACAGCACATCTGGTTAAATTGCGCCTTTGGGATAGGTGCGAAATTTCATGATCCTTTGTTTTTGAGATCCCTGCATCAGCAATGCACGGATATTTTCTAATTACTCTTTGTCTCGTGAGCGATCCTAGGAAGGGTTAGCTGGAGACAGTTTATGATCCTTTGTTACTGTAAAAAGTGATAATGCGTATGTGTCCAAAAAAAAAGTATAAAAGGGGCAGCGCTTGGACGGTGCGCCCAATCTGCAGTCTGCCACGGCCACGGCCACAATTTATGTTAAAATCATCAAAAAAAAATGCAGGACGACATACCGGAACAAATCCCTGGAGCACTTCGGCGCATGAATGCTGCTATTGGCGAAGCATTGTACTCGCCTCCTCAACCCTCATGGCAACAAGGTAATGTATCTTTAACGTTCTCTTAAGCATCGTTGATAGTTATGATAGTAGTAACCTCTTTGTTTTCCAGCTTTACAGCATGAAGTAAAGGAATTGAAAGACATGGTGAAACTTCACAATGAATTTATTGTTCAGGAGTTAGCAGAGATAAAGATTTCTCTGCGACAGATGCAAAGGCAGCGGAGGATTAACGAAGAAGTTGCGAAGTTGTTTCCCCTAACGTCGAAGGACTCGCTGCAGAAATTCGAAACGGAAATCAATAATTTAGATGAAAATGAATTGGTAAGTTTGTATGAATACATCAATGAAACAAAACTACATAATTATTACATACAAACGCATATATAAAAATTCAAATCAGGTTTTTTAAACGCACCGCTCGAAATAATAATTACATTGGTGAAATTCTTGAAATCTTACATATTATTGTTTGTATTCTTTTTTTAAAGGTAATCGTTATTCAAACGATTATTGGAGGAGGTGGTTTAGCCAGGAATCTCAACAAATTGCTGGATAGAGAAATCATTCTTAATTTCAACTATAATGGGATACAACAAAAAGAGGCTTTTAAGGCTTTTCAACTTACAAATGAAGTTTTTTATAGTAAGTTCATAATCAATTATATATCCGTACAATGCCATCTAAATTTCACTGTAATTTTACAGAAGCAGTGGAGAAAGACTTAATTACTAGAGACAACTACATCAAGGAATTAAAAAAGGGCTTCAAATTACACAAAAACAAATTACATAAACTGAAGTGTTTAGAAAATAAGCAAAAGCGGAATTAATACCGCAATATAATGTATATTTAAGCATACCTTTGTAATGTAAAATTTAAAGCAACTTCTCGCACTTCATTGATTTCAATATTTAAAAATATTTGAAATAACTTCTTATAGGTTTCATTCAGGTACATAATGTAAATATGAAATGCATGATAATTTTTTGTTTTCAAATATGCGAAATGTTGCTTACAAATAGTAAACACAACTGTTAGACTAGGTTATTTGTTATGAATTAAATAATTTTGTGTTTTTAAAATCATATGTATAAAATACATACATTACATTTCTGTAATGCATAATGCGATAGCCAAAATGAATTCTAATAATTTGAAGTAATATACATATGTTATTATGAATGACATAAATTAAAATGTGTGTTTCATGTCATCCTAATATGTATAAGAATAATGATATGATGAATTAAAATAATTAAAAAAAAACTTATTTATAACTTCAGTAAACATCCTAAACCTGAAACGTTTCATATCCTTTTCAATTAGTTCAAATGATGGCTCAGATAGCAAATCAGTGACAAAAATCCCAGTCTTAATTATTATACGGGAAACAGAAATTCACATTTAGATCCAGTTTGGTGTTCCCATATAAAAATTGAGACTTGCAGTTCGCTCAGGTTATTCCAAATATAATTAATATTCAATTAATTTTGTATGTCATCTTCCATCCCGTATTATTGCAGATGCAACAACAGAAGCGCTTACCTTGCACTTATTATAATAGTGATTCCGCATAAGTGATTATGTCGTTATGTTATATGAACTCCTTCCATCCTTGGTTACTGTGGAACCGAAAGCAGAAGTGCTTACCTTGCACTTATTATAATAGTGATTCCGCATAAGTGATTAGTTCTTTATGTTATAGTAACTTCTTCTATCCTTGGTTATTGTGCAAGCGAACGCAGAATGGCTTACCTAGAACTTCTTGTAAAGCCGGCTCTACACAATGCGTGCATTCGCCAAACATTTTAAAAATATCTGCGTCTACTTATTTGCCAAATATTTCCCTCGCCGTGTGTGAGCTCCCACACTTTCGTCTTCTTCGTCAAAGTGCATATGCCGAACATTTTCTGCGTTTACTATTTGCTCCCACAACACTCGTTCATTCGTCAAACTTTTGCTTGGAATCACTCGCCGAATGTTTGGCACAGAGTTAATTTCGTGATTGCAGAATGGCCAGTGCAGAAGCTATTATTGCTAGCGCCGCTTCGGTTGTTATAATGAGTGGACATTTTATTTTTTTTATTGTAATTCAAAAAATAGGTTAAAAGATATACATATGTATACACAGTCATAGTTTTTCATTATTTAAGAGTGTCATATTAAAACAAAAGCGATTTCAAATTACTTCAATATTCATGGATTTTGCATAAAGAAAAAAGGACTTCAGAGTCCAGTTTCAACACCTTGTTATAAAAATAATTAACCAAAACTTCTTAATAAAATAAATATTCCTAATAATTAACCAAAACTTCTTAATAAAATAAGCATTCCTAATTTTGTGTTCATTATGTTTTGGATCCCATATAATGGGCTCCAACTCATAGAGCCCGATGAACTCCAAAATTAGTTCGTTGGACCACTCCATCCTGCTCCGATTCCGATCACTGAATATATCTGAGCGCACAAATGTTCGCCTTTTTCCCATCATCGGTGGGAAGCACACACATAACGCATATTTCCCTCGTACGAGGGACGTATGTCTCCCACATACCTCGTCAAACCGCCACACATAGCAAACATTTGTGCAAATAAACGCATACGCGAATGACGAGGCAAGTTGACGCATTACGAAGTTCGGCTCGAAAGGACGAATGACAAATATTCTTCGTAGAAGCTCCCACACACCTCGGCAAGTGAGGCACATCGTAAAATGTTTGGCGAATGCACGCATTGTGTAGAGCCGGCTTAATAGTCATTTCGCATTAGTGATTATTCCATTAGTTCTTAATAACTAATTCTATCCCTAGTTATTGTGGAAGCGAAAGTGGAAGGCCTTGCCTCCAATCCCGTCGTGTGTAAAAAACAAGAAGTAAAAGAATCGAGCCGGGAAGGGGTTCGGGTTGTTGAGAAGCAGTTCTATCACTTCTTCTCAGCCCTTCTTTTTCCTACTGGGACGTCCCTCGTACGAGGGAAATATGCGTTATGTGTGTGCTTCCCACCGATGATGGGAAAAAGGCGAACATTTGTGCGCTCAGATATATTCAGTGATCGGAATCGGAGCAGGATGGAGTGGTCCAACGAACTAATTTTGGAGTTCATCCGGCTCTATGAGTTGGAGCCCATTATATGGGATCCAAAACATAATGAACACAAAATTAGGAATGCAGTGGTTGACGCCTGGCAACGAATATCTAAATCGATGAGCAAAGAGTAAATATCCACTCATTATAACAACCGAAGCGGCGCTAGCAATAATAGCTTCTGCACTGGCCATTCTGCAATCACGAAATTAACTCTGTGCCAAACATTCGGCGAGTGATTCCAAGCATAAGTTTGACGAATGAACGAGTGTTGTGGGAGCAAATAGTAAACGCAGAAAATGTTCGGCATATGCACTTTGACGAAGAAGACGAAAGTGTGGGAGCTCACACACGGCGAGGGAAATATTTGGCAAATAAGTAGACGCAGATATTTTTAAAATGTTTGGCGAATGCACGCATTGTGTAGGGCCGGCTTTAGAAGAGGCGAGATGGCCAGCGATCGTCCAGATTTGTGTAATAGGGTATTTTACCAAAAACTTAGGCATTTACTTCATTTAATTTATTCAGGTAAACTTTTAGGTGAACTTTCGTTTTTAGTCCACGTTATTGAATTTCAAAAACGTGGACTTCCTCATGCACATTTGGCAATCCGCATTGAAGGCAGAGGTCCAATTTACGGTAATCAAGTAGATAAATTTGTTAGAGCAACAATTCCTTCGGAACACGAAGCTGGCGGTAGGCTCCGAAAAGCTGTATTACAGCATATGCTGCACGGTCCATGCGGGACGGCAAATCCGCGGTCGCCTTGCATGGATAGTGATAAAGGGACGTGCAAAAAGTTTTACCCTAAGCAAGCCAACGATATAACCTACATCGATGATAGGGGTTATGTTATATATAAGAGGCCATGCGTAAATTTGGTAAATATACCAATCCGGGGAAGTAATGATTTTCGACAAGTAGGTGATAGCTGGGTAGTACCTTATAATCCAGCTATCCTTCTCATTATGGACTGCCATGTAAACTTAGAAATATCCACGTCCACAAAAACTTTAAAATATATGATGAAATATATTTATAAAGGCCCTGATTCTGCCAGAGTAGCTCTTATACAGAATCCTCCAAATTTAATTAATAATAGTAGTGCAAACCAACCACCACCACCACAACCACCACGAATAATAGGAGATGATAGGACCAGAAGGGGAATTGATGAGATCGAGGCATATGTTAATGCACGATATATTTCCTCTTCTGAAGCAATGTGGCGACTACTAGAATATGATCTTTGTAGTCGGAGACCCACAGTTTTAGCACTGCCTGTGCACCTTCCTAATAGAGAAACCGTAGTTTTCCGACCTGGGCAAGAAGCCGTCGCTGCTGAACGCAGCTGCTCAAAGCTATTGCTTTATTTGGAACGACCCCAGGTTGAAGAATTAGTCCATCTGATTTATTTAGACTTTTACGAGCGTTACCTTATTTTAAATTCACCCCCCACAAATAGTAGTGTTAGAATATATACTTATAGTAATAGAAGTAATTATTTCATTGTACCCAGACAAAAGGGAAGGTGTGTCACCCGTTTGTACTGGTTGTCCCCATCGTTAGGAGAAATTTTCTTTTTAAGGATGCTGTTGGCAATTTACCCTGCCAGCAGCTATCAAGATTTACGAACTGTTGACGGTCAGATCTTCGAAACATTTCAAGAAGCAGCTAAACAACGCGGGTTATTAGACTCTGAAGATGAATATTTTATAGCGATGCGGGAATTAGTAGTTTTCACTGGGAAACACCGGAAAACAATTTGTAATATTTTGTTTTAATAAATATTTTTAATATGCAGTGTTTCTTTTTATTGCCACTATCATACCATCCCTATTTCCCCTGCGACTGGAATCGAACCCTTTTTTCCCTTCTCTGAAAATATTTTCTTTTCTTTTAAGCGCTTTCCCAAATTCATTATAGGACTTTCGAAAATGAACGCATAATGACTTGGGAAAATTTATACCTCTATTCTTCCGTATTCTTATCATCTCAGAGCCGGTAAGAGTCATATCCTATCTAATATCTGATAGGTCACGGTTCCTTTTCTTCAACTTTATTGCAATGCCTACATTTACTATTCCACTAAATGGAATGTTAGGGGCCTTTACCATTTCACTTACTACTAGGTTCGCTTACTCCTAGGGGCGGGCGGGTCCGGCTTCAGTCGGACAACTGTCAACTACTAGTTTGTTCCTTCAACCAAAGTAGTAAACAAAAAAAGGGTTAAATATACAATTAGTGACTCTCAGCAAACATTCACTCTATGTATTTCCCAAAGCAGTGAAATAGATACAATTATGTCTCAAAAACGAGAGCAATGTTCAAAGAACAAAACAACAATACAACCATTGATTATTGTATCAGGTTCTGAGTATAATTTTTCTGAATATTTCGTATGCATCGATGATATGAAATATAAATTTTGCACTTATTTAGAAGCACTCATATTTTGTTTTAAAGCATATTTTGTATTTGATTTAAAATACCCAGCTGAATGTGTATTAGTTTGGACTTTTGTTCAAAAATTCTTATTTTCTATCGAAAAAATTATGGACCAGTTTCTTATAGTAGATACTTTCATATCAGATCTAAAGCGCAGGTTATCATAAATCATGGTATTATCTATACTAATATTATAAAGAGGAAAACTTTGTTTGTTTGGTTGTAATGAATGGCTCAAAAACTACTGAACCGTTTTTAAAAATTCTTTCACCATTCGAAAGCTACATTATCCACGAGTAACATAGGCTATTTTTCATACCCCTAAGTGGTAAGGGTTGTCCTCCGAGACGGCTTGACCGATTTTTATCAAATTTTATATGCATATTCAGTAGGCTGAGCGGCTACTATCTATTTTTCATACCCCTAAGTGATAAGGGCTGTCCACCTCTAACATTTTATTTTTATTTTTTGGATGGAGGACGGAAGATGGAACATAGAAGGTGGAAGATGGAAGATGGACGATGGAAGATGGAGGATGGAAGGTGGAAGATAGAAGATGGAGGATGGAGGATGGAAGATGGAAGATGGAGGATGGAAGATGGAAGTTGGAGGATGGAAGGTGGAAGATGGAAGGTGGAAGATGGAAGATGGAAGGTGGAAGATGGAGGATGGAAGGTGGAAGATGGAGGATGGAAGGTGGAAGATGGAAAATGGAAGGTGGAGGATGGAGGATGGAAGATGGAAGATGGAAGATGGAAGGTGGAAGATGGAAGATGGAAGAAGGAAGATGGAAGATGGAGGATGGAAGATGGAAGATGAAGGATGGAGGATGGAAGATGGAAGATGGAAGATGGAAGATGGAAGATGGAAGATGGAAGATATATATAATTTTAAGTTAGTTATTTTTTTTCTACACTAGAAATTCCCTAGAAATAATTCATATGGCAAAACAACGTTTGCCGGGTCGACTATCTATACTCTATACTAATATTATAAAGAGGAAAACTTTGTTTGTATGTTTGTTTGGTTGTAATGAATAGGCTCAAAAACTACTGAACCGTTTTTAAAAATTCTTTCACCATTCGAAAGCTACATTATCCACGAGTAACATAGGCTAAATTTTATTTTGGAAAAAAATAGCGTTCCGTAAGATATTTGGGTTTTTCGGACACCCGCCTACTTGTGAACACTCGGCTCTTTCCCAGTTTCTTTTTAATTTAGTTACCCGCGGTTTTCACGCCATACATTTTGTTCGCTTCACTTTTTTGTCTGAGTTTAATTTCACAAGCTAACGTACAACTTTGGTTTTATTCAGTGTTCTGTTAATATAATTGGTCACTGTCTAATTTGTGTTACGATCCCGAACTTTAACAAGAATATTACACGCTATTAACATTTTCTTAAACATTTGAAAATGCCTAAGAGAGCCAGGTCTCAACTTTCTAAACATAGTTCTCAAGCACGGGCAGCAAGAATACGTCGTATGGGAGAATCTTCACCAGAACGTTCACAACACCTTGCTGAACAAAATCAGAGAAACTCTCAGGTACGCGCACGAGAGTCGAGTGTCGAACGTTCGCAACGCCTTGCACAACAAAATCTGAGAACATCTGAGTTACGTGCACGAGAGTCGAGGCTGGAGCGTTCCCAACGTCTTCATGAACAAAATATAAGGACCTCTCAGTTGCGCGAAAGAGAGTCGAGTGCCGAGAGTTTGCAGCGACTTAGAGCTCAGGCAGAGAGACAGCAGTTGTCCACAAATAGAGTTCGCAATCGAATTTTAGCTAACAGCAACAGACTGGCTTTCAGATATGATCCGCAGGTTGATTATGCACAACAAGCGTCCGTCCAAATCGGAGTCATGAATAAGATCTGCTCTAACTGCTTTGCCAAGAAATGGGCAGACGAACCTAATGGTATGTGCTGTGCTTCAGGTAAAGTTTGTCTTCCTAACCTTCAGGAGCCGCCACAACCAATAAAAAATCTTTTAACTAATAACCATCCATTATCTGGTAATTTTTTAACAAATATACGTAAATACAACAGTCTATTTCAAATGACTTCTTTTGGCGCAAAAGAAATCAGGGAAGGTAATTTTATGCCTACATTTAAAATTGAAGGACAGGTGTATCATCTCATTGGTAGCCTTTTACCACCATTAGGCCAAAACCCACAGTTCTTGCAAATATATTTTATTTCGGATGCAGACCAGTTATCGTTGCGATCAAGCATTGCACCAACCTTAAAAATGGATTTAATTAGCGAATTACAGACTGCTCTGAATAATCATAACATGTATATACGAAATTTTAAACAAAACTTAGAACTCAACTCCTCAGATAATTTAAAGTTAATTATTCATTCAGATCGCACTCCACAGACAGCACACAGAGGCAGATATAATGCTCCTACTGTAAACGAGGTAGCCGTTCTCTTGGTCGATGAAGACAAAGATCCCAGGGATATACACTCCACTGCAAAATGATAAGACACCCCTCAATTTTTTTAAGTTCTCGGAAACTATCCCGAAACGAAAATCCTAACTACCTGTATTAATGACCCAGTGAAGCATCATGAATTTTACCGAGGAATAACCCATTCCCTAATTACGCCTTAATGAGTTTCTCCTTCATCGTTGTTTATTGGGTGCTACAAAAAGATAAGACAGATTTCAAAATATCTCACTTTTGTCATATCTGTTGGAGAGTTGGTATCGTGAATTGA
Organism: Eutolmus rufibarbis; assembly: GCA_963920795.1. NCBI lineage: Eukaryota > Metazoa > Arthropoda > Insecta > Diptera > Asilidae > Eutolmus > Eutolmus rufibarbis. The sequence continues at coordinate 16,616,694 of OY987207.1, read as the reverse complement.
GGCAAATAATAGAGAATATTAAAATAAAGTGTGTAAAAGTAGTTTTAAAGTAAAATGGGACGAGGAAAGAAGCTGATCGACGAAGAAATTAAGATAATAATGAATTTGGAAAAAGATGGTAATAGCGTTGCAAAAATTGCCAAAACTATTGGAAGGAGTCGATGTGTGGTAATGAACCTTCTTAAAGACCCCGAAAATTATGGAAAAGCGAAGAGTCCAGGTAGACCAAGGGCTCTTAGTCAACGAGAAGAACGCGTAGTTTTGAGAGTGGCGTCGAATTCAACATGTACTGCAAGGCAAATCGCTGCAGAAGCTGGCGTAAGTTCAAATATTTGGAACATCCAAAGGACCATAAAAAGATCTAAGCATCTGAAGCATAAGAAAATACAGAGACGACCACCGTTAACGTCAAAACATAAGGAAGACAGATTGCGGTTTGCCCGTGAGCACCTAAAATGGAAAAAGCGATGGAGGAAAGTCATTTTTACTGACGAAAAACGTTTTTGTCTGGACGGACCTGACGGTTGGGCTTACTATTTCCACGATTTAAGAAAGGATCCCTTAGTGCAAATGCGACGACAAATGGGTGGAGGTGGTGTCATGATTTGGGCTGGAATATCATACAGAGGGAAAACCGAAATTAAGTTTATTTCGGGCAAAATGAACAGCAGAAATTACATCACATTAATTGACGAGCAAATTCGACAAAATGGAGAAAGACTTGCTGGAGAAAATTACATCTTTCAGCAAGATAACGCAGCCATACATACTGCCAGGGCTGTAAAGGACTACTTTGAGGAGCATAATATCAATGTACTACAGTGGCCTTCAAGATCGCCGGATCTGAATATCATTGAAAATGCGTGGGGGCAATTATCAAGGATTATTTACCGTGGCGGGAAGCAATATCAGACGCTGAATGAATTGAAAACTGCAATTCAAACTGCGTGGAGCACCTTGGCTAGAAAATATATTAAGAATTTATTTAAATCTTTACCTAATAGAATGTTAGAGGTAGTAGAAAATAAGGGAGGTTCTACTCATTATTAAATGTACAAATATACATATTGATCAACATAAATACCCGATTTTTTTCCTTATAAATTCCCAATGTCTTATCTTTTTGTAGCACCCAATAAACAACGATGAAGGAAAAACTCATTAAGGCGTAATTAGGGAATGGGTTATTCCTCGGTAAAATTCATGATGCTTCACTGGGTCATTAATACAGGTAGTTAGGATTTTCGTTTCGGGATAGTTTCCGAGAACTTAAAAAAATTGAGTGGTGTCTTATCATTTTGCAGTGGAGTGTAGTCTTACACGGTAGAGACGGACAGCTCAAAAGAGTTTCTGAGCTACATCGGTCCTATGATCCACTACAGTATCCTATAATGTTTGTGACAGGAGAAGACGGTTATAATTTGACTATCCCTCAGCAGAGTTCTGCGCGTAATAAAACTGTTTCGTGTATGCAATTTTATGCATTTAGATTAATGTTTAGAACTAACTCTTTTAATCCGTTACATTATTACAGGGACTTATTTAGTCAATATTGTGTTGACATGATGGCGAAAATGATTTCGGAAAGATTAAATTATATTTATCGGAATCAACAAAGACTGAGGGCTGATGACTACATTCATCTCAGAGATGCCTTAAATCATGACGCAAATGTTGACCCAGCAAATATCGGTCAACATGTCATATTGCCATCGTCATTTACGGGTTCTCCGCGTTTCATGCACGAGAAAACGCAGGACGCGATGACGTACGTACGAAATTATGGTAGACCTGACTTATTTGTCACTTTTACATGTAACCCCGAATGGCCTGAAATTAAGGCGGAGCTGCTACCAGGACAACGGTCTTTCGACCGTCATGACATAATTTCACGTGTATTTCATTTAAATATGAAGAAATTCATCAAATTATTTGCCAAAGAACAGATATTCGGTAAAGTAAAATGTTATATGGCAAGTGTGGAGTGGCAAAAGCGCGGTTTACCTCATTGTCATTTGCTGTTCTGGCTAGAAACTAAAATACAACCAGATGAGATCGACAGTGTCATAGTTGCGGAGCTATCCGATCAAGAAATTGATCCGGTACTACACGACATTATAACTAAAAATATGGTACATGGACCCTGCGGAGAACATAATTTAGCTGCACCATGCATGAAGAACGGTGTCTGCACAAAAAAATACCCTCGCCGTTTCATGAACGATACCCAGACCGGAGAGGATGGGTATCCAGTTTATCGTAGACGCGATACAGGAAATGGCGGCCGGAGCACTACGCTACAAATCAGGGGCAACATGGTGACGATAGATAATAGGTGGATTGTTCCATACTCCCCGCTACTATGTAAGACTTTTAACGCTCATATAAACGTGGAGTATTGCCACTCTGTCCAAGCCATTAAATATATATGTATGTAAGTATATAAATAAAGGTTCAGATCAGGCAACTTTTAGCCTTAGAAACCCACACGATGAGGTCGAAAACTATTTAAATGGCAGGTACATAAGCACATCTGAAGCTGTCTGGCGCTTATTTGAATTTCCCATTCACGACCGGCATCCTACTGTAGTGCATTTGGCCGTTCATCTAGAGAACGGTCAAAGGGTGTATTTTACACCAGGGACAGCTCATCAAATTGTCCAAAATCCACGCAATACCACATTACTGGCATTTTTTGCTCTCTGTAATGAAGATGAATTCGCAAAAACTCTTCTGTATCATGAAGTCCCGCAATACTATACATGGGCAAATAATAAATTCACTAGAAGGAGGCGTGGTGAAGATGTAGTTGGACATCCGGGGATAAAAAAAGATGCCGCTTTAGGTAGAGTCTACGGGATACATCCATCACAATCAGAGTGTTTTTATCTTAGGATTCTACTGCACCACGTACGCGGTCCGACCTCATTTGCATACCTTAAAACTGTAAACAGTATTGTCAAAGAGACGTATCAAGCAGCTTGCCGTGACCGAGGTTTACTTGAAAACGATGACCATTGGGGTAACACTTTAAGCGAAGCTTCGTTATCACATTGTCCAAAAAAACTAAGGGAGTTGTTCGGAGTCATACTTTTATTTTGTCAACCATCGGAACCATTGGGATACTTTCAAAGATCAGTTCTGTGAAGATATTAGACATCGTATCAGACAACAAAATCAGGATAACACTTTACCCTTCACTGAAGACATTTATAATGAAGGATTAATTGAAATAGAAAACAAACTTCTAGAATTAAACGACAAAAATTTAAGTGATTTTGGATTACCTTCTCCCGTTCGTACCCAGAATAATACTATTGACACAATGGTACAACAGTATAACAGAAATGATCTAACAGCGTTTGTAAATGACAATGTGCCAAAATTAGTACCAGATCAAAGACATGCTTGTGAGACTACTGTGGATAGCGTGAACAATAACATGGGGAGATTATTTTTTTTGGACGCACCAGGAGGCACCGGAAAGACTTTTCTCGCAAATTTGATACTTGCTAAGATACGGCAATCAGGGAAGATAGCGATTGCAGTTGCTTCGTCAGGAATTGCTGCAACTCTCTTGAACGAAGGAAAAACTGCTCACTCTACGTTTAAACTCCCGCTATCCGTATCTTTAGATCAACGGTCTACGTGCTCTATTCGGAAAAATGGGCCTCTTGGTAAGTTACTGCAAGTCGTTGGTAATATGGGATGAATGCACCATGAGTCATAGAGCTCATGTGGGGCCGTGGACCGTACTTTAAAAGACCTCCGAAGCTCTGCTAATGTAATGGGTGGTATCACATTTATATTTGCTGGAGATTTCCGACAAACGCTTCCAGTCGTCAACAGAGGTACGCGAGCAGATATTATGAAGGCATGTTTAAAATCGTCTCAACTTTGGACATCTGTTCAACATTTGAATTTGCGCACCAATATGAGAGCTCATCTACATGGAAATACGCATAGCAATTTTCCACAACAGCTGCTGAAACTTGGAGAAGGAATTTTTCCATCTTTAAATTTGGGCACCGATTATGCAGTTACTTTGGATGAGTCTCTAGGCCAAATAGTCCATAATTTAGATAGTCTGATAGATGCTATATATCCTGACATCGAAAACTTACATCAAAATGATTTTCGTTGGCTGTGTTGTAGAGCAATAGTTTCTCCCAGGAATGAAACAGTCAACGAAATAAACAATTTAATTATGCAGAAAGTACCGGGTGAAATTAAGTGCTATAAATCCATAGACACCGTCACTAACATCGAAGACGCAGTGCACTACCCCACGGAATTTTTAAATTCTCTGAACCCCGCTGGGCTACCACCTCATGAACTGTCGTTAAAAGTTGGCACGCTGATAATGCTTCTCAGAAATTTAAGCCCCCCCAACATGTGTAATGGCACGAGACTTCTTATAAAGGAGCTAAAAGATAATTTAATAGTAGCGAAGATTATCACCGGCCTTGCAGCTGGTGAATTAGCTCATATACCAAGAATACCCATGATTCCTACTGATTTGCCTATACCCTTCAAAAGGCTGCAATTTCCAGTAAAAATTTCTTTCGCACTAACGATAAACAAATCCCAGGGCCAAACATTCAAATTAGTAGGAATTGATTTACGAAAAGAATGTTTTACGCATGGGCAACTTTACGTTGCCCTATCACGGGTCGGGGCACCGACCATCAGTACCTACATTTTGTTACCTGAAAATAATTTAACGTCAAATGTTGTTTATAGAGAAGCTCTACAATAAACGCTTTTGTTATCTATCCTAAAACAACGGGTTGCACTCCGGGACTGCCGGCAGAAGTGAAAACTTAGTATTAATTACATTTAAATATTTTCATCATTAACAACTTTAACATCCCCATAAAGACAATCTATGCAGCCCTAAGTGATAAGGGCTGTCCACCCCTAACATTTTATTTTTATTTTTTGGATGGAGGACGGAAGATGGAAGATGGAAGGTGGAAGATGGAAGATGGAAGATGGAAGATGGAAGATGGAGGATGGAAGGTGGAAGATAGAAGATGGAGGATGGAGGATGGAAGGTGGAAGATGGAAGGTGGAAGATGGAAGATGGAGGATGGAAGATGGAAGATGGAAGATGGAAGGTGGAAGATGGAAGATGGAAGATGGAAGATGGAAGATGGAAGATGGAAGATGGAAGGTGGAAGATGGAAAATGGAAGGTGGAGGATGGAGGATGGAAGATGGAAGATGGAAGGTGGAAGATGGAAGATGGAAGATGGAAGAAGGAGGATGGAGGATGGAAGATGGAAGATGAAGGATGGAGGATGGAAGATGGAAGATATATATAATTTTAAGTTAGTTATTTTTTGTCTACACTAGAAATTACCTAGAAATAATTTATATGGCAAAAAAAAACAACGTTTGCCGGGTCAGCTAGTCTTATATATTTTTGGTCGTATTAATATTATATTATTATTGGTCGCATTAAAAATCATGTTTATCCTTACATGGGTACATTTATGTTCAATAATATGTTAAATTCAGTTAAATTTTCATGAATTCGAATTCAATACTTTTTTATGTATCCCAATCTAATATTTTTATGAATGTAATAATATTATAACTCATATATATACATATATAACTATGTATGTAATAAATATTTCTAATCCACATAGCATCATTTTTATTAAACATATTTTACTCCTACCTGAAGGTGTCATAAAATCGACAACTGTACTGCTGTACGTTGAATAAGTTATTCAAGTTTATATAAATAAGCTCTATGTATACAGGGTGACCGGAAATTGCTCGGCTTCCTCTAGGGAGAAGGAACTTTGACTAATTTGGAGTGATTTAACCTATATCGCGTAGGTTAAATCACTCCACATTAGTCATAGTTTTTTCTCCCGAAAAGAACGCGAGCAATTTCCGGCCACCCTATATAATAATGGTTGTTTAGTCTAAATTATTTCAATAGCTTCTCTAAAAAGTCCAAAGGATTGTAGACACATATGTTCGTGTTAAAACTGAGCATATCAGTTTGCAAATGCTTTTGTTTAAATACTATACTAACTATTCTTCTTTGGTAAAGTTTTTAATTTTTTTTCTCAAGCAATTTATATTTGATCAATATTTTCCATAATTTTAACTTGTGTAAATTGCCCAATGAATTGCGAAAATAGATGTTCTTATACTGAATATATTCGCTTTTATATTCAATATAAGAACATGAACTTTTACAATTTATTAGGCAATTTGCACAAGTTAAAATTATGGAAAATATTGGTAAAATATACATTGCTTGAGTAAAAAATTTGAAACTACCAAAGCAGAATATTATATTTGAGCCAAATAATGTGGGTGATTTAATTAAAAACTTGGCAAAATTATCTAAGGACTTGTGTACTGAATTACCTAAACGTTTGGTAATACATGCATTACTTGGGTAAAAAAACTTAGGCACTTCATCCAATATATTTTTGTTAATTCATGTATGTAATATAAAATACTTTTTGGCATTTTACTTAAAAATAAGTTACCGAAGCTTAGGTAAAATTATGCAGTGCTTTGGCAAAAAATGTGTGTAAATTGCAAAAAATACTTAGGTAATTTGGCTTAGTTATTGTAGGTTAAAATGAACAAAGGATGATCAAAACTACAAAGTTGGCTTGTATACTTAATTACCTAAGTATTTTTAGATGTCGTGTAAAAGAACTTATTAGGCTCAATATTGCAATGGCTTTTTGGCAGCGTACACTTTGTTTTTTAACGATTTAACACAAGTTTTTCTCTGAGTGTACGTTTCATGTGACTGAAAATTTTTATTTTGATTTGATGTACGATATTTTAGGAGTATGCGTTTATGATGTTTGCAATGTTTTAATAGATTTAATCAAGGATAATACACTTTCGCTAGATATTGTAAAGAATAGAAAACAGCTATTTCAAATTGGTGATACAAATGTTGGTAATTTATCCCAAAAACTTCAAATGCATAGACTGAAGTCGTATAATTTAAAGATGACAGCCAGCGAAATACTTTCACAAATTTTTTACCATTAATAATAGGGGACTTAACTCCCAGAAAAAATAACCACTGTCAATTTTTTATTTACACATTGAAAATATTAGACATGACATTCAAGTCAAGCTTTACAAATAATGATTTAAATATTTACCTTATCCCAAACAACAAAAACGGATCAGAACTACATACTAAACTTTATGGGTTTCTAAAACCAAAGCATCACTTTTTATTGCACTATCCAAAAGCAATAAGAATGTGTGGCCCTCTAAAAATTGTTTGTTCAATTCATTTTGAAGCAAAGCACAAAACTTTGGTTGTGAGGCTTTAGTAGAAAAATTGTTCCCAAGGTGCGCAGTAGTTTAAAATATAGAGGATATTCCACTAAGTAGTAAAAATTCAATAATATTTAAAGGTGAATTCTGTAAATGCAATATTTTTCCCTTAAAAATAAAAAGTCTGCCAATCAATAAATCAAAGCATTAAACAATTATTATGAATGCTTAATTATGTAAAAGTTTTGTATCTCACCGATCAGATATATCGACACCACTAAAAGGTTTATAACGGAAATATTCATCCAGTGTTTACAAATGTTTAGGGAAAATAAAACCCAATCTCTTAAAGGTTTTGATAAGAAAACCAAAATATTGTAATAAAGACAAATTAAGTTTAGTTTAGTTGCTTGCATAGTGGAAGATACCAAACCAATTAATTTCCTTTCCAGGAGTCCGAAAAATAGCGAAATTTGCAAAGATAGAAAAAGAGCCATTATTAGTATACGACAGTAGAGCATTGCTCAAAGTCGTTAAGGATTAAATTATGGAGCAAAACGAATACAAATTGCAAGAAGTATTTTGCACTAAAATATTAACATTAATTATTAGAAAAAAGTATATATCTGATTAGAGACATTGGTAATATGTACATATATCCAATGTATAATAATATTTAACTGTATGTTTGCTGTTTATTTTGAGAAATACAACTAGCTTGCATATATTTAGTTCGAAGTTCACACTATATTTGAAAAATACAAACATTCACTTACCTTTCAGTTGGCATCAATAATTCAATAAAGTAAAAAATATAATATATAAATAAATTGTAATAACTGGACTTTGCTGCATATCCATATCAAACAGATATTGAAAGTGAATGTGTGTTATAAATGAATGTGATGTTCAAAAATAATGACACCTATTCTTATTATCCTATGACTTTTGCGTACGGAAAAGTATTTATATTGTAAAACGTTATGCAATTTCATACTAAAATATCATCCCAGAAAAATCTAACTGCAATAACGCGATGTGTAAGTTCTTAAAATTTTAAATAAAAATACTTTAACAATCTCTACTTTAAAATGGTTAGGCGTTAAACGATTTAATTTTTAAAAATGAGCTTATTTTATGTTTTCAATAAAACTTATTTCTTAATATTTTTTTCAAAAGGCACCAGCCCCATTTTAGTTTGACACTTTTGCGCGGATTATTTTTTAATAGGCAGTTCGTTTTACTCATATTTAAAATTTGTTTAAGTTTTAAAACTACTTCTAGTTTAATATTTCTTCTCGTCTATAACTGCACTAATGCTATTTAATTATAAATTAATAAACCTCTCTTAAGATCTAAAATAAAATGTTAAATGACTCACATAGTATGCTACTTAATAGTGGTGCAGTCTCTGAGTGTGCATCATTCCTAGCGTTCCTTGTGTATGCGATAGCATTCCCAAACTACCGGGTGGTGGAAGTCCAATACCAACACCAAGCGTTGATCCTAGGTGGACCTAAACTTCCACCGATTGCGGTAGGTGCTATAGGTGCAGGAACTGGTGGTGATTGTATGGTTGGTTGCACTAAAGCAACAGATCCATGAGTTCGAAAATGAACACTTAAACTGCTCGAAGTTGCAAACACTTTGTGACACTCTGGACACTTAAAGTTCTCCGTATTCCGTTCATTCAAATGAATTTTCTTTTTATGCGCGACCATATCACGATTCCGACTAAACGACTTACCACAAGTATCACAGTGATGGTTCTTTATACCAGTATGAGTTATCATATGCTTTGATAAATCACCGGAACTATAAAAAGCTTTGCTACAAACGGGACACACTTGATCACGAACGCCGGAATGTATTTTTTGATGTGCTTGAAAATTCCCCAAAGCTGAAAATTGTTTACTGCATATTTCACATTGAAAAGGCCTTTCGCCAGTGTGAGTACGTATGTGATTTAATAAATTATATTTTTGAGCAAAACGACGAGTGCAGTAGGTGCAAACAAAAGGCCGCTCTCCAGTATGACTCCTGCCGAATTATTACAATATGTACTTAACGCTTAAACTTTAAGTAAGTTTCTTACCTTATATGCATTTGAAGCTGTGCCGCACATTTAAAAGATTTATTACATTCATAACAGGTCTATGGAACCTTTGGAACTGGTTTTGGACCCCTCTTTTTTCGTTCTTCAGGAGCCTTTCGTTTATATCGGCTTCGTCGCTTACTGAAATTATAAATTCATAAAACCTTTTAGCATTTACGTGATTTAAGCACTTAAGGGTAAATTTAACAAAAAAATAATTTAAATTTACACAACGGTGTTTAGATATTTTCGTGTAGGTCGCTTTCCTCACGCTGCCCATCTGCAACTCACTTTCTCTAAAACTGAATCAAACGGTGCGGTCCTGCAGTCAGAAATATTCTATAGCTAAGCCATGGTTTGTGAATTTTGAACTAATTCAATCGGTACGAATGTTTGCCCAGGAAAATGTGTGGATGGATTTTCCAACAATTATTTTATTTACCTCTTTAAAATACAAGAGTATGTTTATTTGCCTCATACTTTCACACGTGCTCCAAATTACAAAAAAGTATAAGTACATTTGGAAAAATATATAAGAAGCATTATGAGAATCGATTCTGATCAAGATTCTTCTCTGCAAAGTTCACATATGTAATGCATGCTCACTTCATGCTGAGAATTTGTGGGAAAAAGGATGTGTGATCCTTTCTAACGGTTCTCCACACGTAATAATCAGAGTTCAGATGTGTTCCAAATATTTGAGTCTCAAATTTCAACTTTGTTATAATTTATCATGTTACTACTTATAATGAGACATCTGTCAGAAATTTCTGTCTCGATGTAACTCAAAAATTATCAGCAGAAAAAGAAGTGTCAGACTACAACTATGAAGAATTTATTTCTCCATGAAAATGTTCGGTACTATTTATGTCGTAAGATGAACCATTTAGGACGATTGAATAGAACTAAAATCGAAAACTGCAGCTTATAACTATTGTATAACGAAAAACTATAAACAATATAAACACTACACATTGATTCACTCCCTATGACATAACAACCATTCTCAGTAATGAAATATTACATACATGATTGTTTAAAAGCCAAACATTAATAAATCAGTTTACGAGAAGCTCTGACTTTAACTTTAAACTGACGAAATTTCAAAGAATATCAATTGTTTTTTTGTTATATTGATCAAAAAATATATAAATTATAAATTAACGATTATAAGTAATTTTTGTTTTTCGATTGCTCGATAACGATTATCAAATAATTTTTGTTTTTCGATTGATTGATAAGGATCAAGTTATAATTAATTATTATAAATAATATTAAGGAACGATTTGTAATCGACTTAAAAAGAAAAGAAAAGGCTATCATTCCGAGTCGTACCTATTTTTTTTTTCACTTTTTCACTCCTCAAAAGGAAGAAAAAAATTAAATGCATTTTATTTCGAACAATAAAAAATTAAATAAATTCTTAATCATTATCGAGCGATCGAAAAATAAAAATTACTTGATAATTGTTATCGAGCAATCGAAAAAAAAGTACTTCGTAATCGTTATCCGGCAATTGAAAAATAAAAATTACTTGATAATCGTTATCGAGCGATCGAAAAATATAAATTATTTCGTAATCGTTCTCAAGCGCTCGAAAAGTAAAAATTACCTCTAAATCATTATTATCCAATTTATAATTTTTATTTAGCCAAAAAAAAATTAAACCTTTTAGTAAGGCAACAAATGAAATAATTTATTTTAGCTTGGTATAAAGTGATGATTTTTTCTTATATTTCAAAAATAATCATTTCGGTTCCTGCTTTACTATCACATCATTACTAGGGCTCCTTTTCGTTTTCTCTGTGTAACGAAAACTCTTGATAGTGAATTAAAATGCTCAGTCCCTTAAATTATTATTAATCGTAGAGAGTTTACACTGTAATTTAACGTCATACCATTGGAAAAATATGTACATTATTTTTTTCAATTTACAAAAAATATAAAGTCTGCTTGAGTCCTAGATCTTAAATTTTGTAATAATCAGTTTACCCATTTTATTAAAAAGCCAAAGGATACAACTCAGTCAAGGAAAAAGGTAATCCGCCTACCACATTGGCTTTAGTCACGTAGCTTATCGTATTCCACTCGCCAAACTCTTGCATTGCATTGCATTGTCATCAGAACCAGCTCGATTGGATAAAGGGAAGTTGGTCAGATTTCAATAAAAAAAAAAAAAAAAATCAGACCTATACCAACAACAAACAAGTTTTCAAAAACCATTGAAAAAGTCTGCTATTAAAAAGATTTGTGTTAAATGAACGAATTTAAGCAATCCTTTTACAAAATCCCAGATATTTTGTTGTTTCTTGGAACTAGAAATAGGACTAATAAAATAATTAAGTTAATCAAATGTGTTGCCACATATTTCATACAAGAAAACTTTCTACACACAGAATGTAACTTAAGTGTCTGAATTACAAAATCTGTTAATCTGAACCAGGCAGATTTTGGACCCTATTTTTATTTTAATATCTTTTCCGATACATACATACATCTATTAAAATATAAAATAAATTTCGAATATGTGCATCTAATGAATTATTAATTCTAGATTCTAATTCTCTTTTGTATTGAAATCTACTTAATAAAACTCTAACACTAACTGACTGACAGATAACGCACAGCCGAAACCGATGGGTCAAGAAGCATGAAATTTTGCACGGGAGTTGCTTATATAACGTAGGTGAACATTAAGGATTTTTGAAAATTCATTCCCTAACGGGCACACGGCTAGTTCCTTGATGAAATTCCTAAAATTGTAACAAATTCATTTCAGTTACCTTTGACTTCGATTAATTTTTCCAGTCAAAGTAGTTAAAATAATTCGGTAGAAAAATCCAAACGAAATATTTTGAAGTTTTTTGTGGAAATACCTATGAATATACTATATATTCAAAGGGAAAAACTAAAGGTAACTGAAATGAATTTTTTACAACTTTAAGAATTTTATTAAAGAATTTCCATTCAAAAGGAGCTGTGCAAGCTCTTTTCGATTTAATATCACTTAGAATATAGAACATGGGTGCGTGTGTTGCATTTGTAATGTAATACGATTAAATTATTTGCAAATTTACCTCTTACCATTTCTTAACTTTTAATATTTTATCATCATCCTCCTCTACTTTTTTAGGCTGTTCAAATAAAGGAGCATCAGTCATAGTTTCAGCATCACAAAATCTACAATAGTATAAAACAATAGTGGCTGTATTTATTAAATCCGTTAACTTACCCATATCCACGATCAATTATGCCGAGATATTGTCGCAATCTTAAGTCAGAATTTTCACATTCTTGCTTAAAGTGATAAGCAACACCAAGTCTGTAGATGCAATTGTTACATATTACGGCAAGTAATCCATCAGTTTTATATACCTTTTGAAAACAAAAATTTACAACATGAATTAAATTAGTATTATTTGAGATTCGAAAAGGTTAATTATCAATGTATTCATTATTTTTTAAATTAATCTTAATGCTCAGGATTAGTGAACTTAAAATCCCAATACTGATACCGCTTTGGTTTAGCAACGATTGTTCAACAAATGAGTACAATAATCGACTAATTTGATTAATCGAATAATCCTATATTTTCCCAAATTGCAAATTGTATAACCTTTATAGTTAGTTAATTTTTTCCCCGCTCATCTCATGCAAGTGTACTAGACCTGAAATCACAGAAAATCGAGGGACCTAAAACAAAAAGACCTACACATTTTTGCAAGGGATTTCACACTTTCACCGCGCTATATATGTTTATTGTTGCTATTTAGATTGTATATTTCAAAATCGATTTTGATTTTGTCTAACATATTCTTTCACCATTTTTGGCTAGGCGTACAACCGCGAGAAAAACAATTGATGAAAATGCAAAAACGTTTTCAATTTGCGACCAAAAAAAAAACCGTTACTTCGAAGAAAATTGTTGCGCGTCGCAAATTTTATGATACCGTCGAATAAAGAAACTTACCCGGACTTTGGCGCACATCATCATCATCGTCGAGGGCATCGCTGCAAACTCTGTGTTGCAAATCGATGTCAGGGCGCCCTCCTCTAAACACCGCGGCAAACTTTGTGGATATTGCAATCCATTGCAAACGACTCGCCGAATTCGCGACCAAACAAATCACCGCTCTGCTTTATTATGATTACGCTGCCGTTGACAGTTGACAGTTTGCCGGGCGGTGTTGTTTTAGTACTAGACTAATAACTTTTTTGGAAGCGATTCCGAATTGGGCTGCATTCGTTTATTTCTGTTAAATGTAGATGCTTTAAGTTTGTCATGTTTTAGTCGACTCAAAGATTTTCGATTTGTAGAAATTAAAGAAGTTTTGGCTAAATGATGGCAGAATCTGCGACAAAGTCGTCTTTAATACGACAATTGTCTCAGTTCCAAAGACGTCGCGGTATGAATTCGGTAATCTTTAAAAATGGTATCTCAAAGTGGAAAATTTGGCATGGTGGGTAGATTAAGCGTGATAAGCTCTAGGAAAGTTCGTAAAATTGTAGTTTTACCTCCACTAACCCTCAAAAGTGGGGTATGCCGACTGCTATGTATAATTGAAAAATACTGTTCTATACCCAAAATCGAAAGCCAAAATTTGGCGTGTTGAATAAATTCAGTGGATAAACTATGGGAAAGTCTAAAAGTTGTGAGTCTCATAAACAGGGAATGGTGTTTTTCATTGGTTAAAATAATATAATATAATATAAAAAAAAAAACTATTAAATAAATTCAAATTGGAGGGGTAGATGTGGTCTCTTGTGGCAAGCAGGGAGTGGAGGCCGCCCGCGACGCGCGTTTATTAGATTTGTAGGCAATTGCTTAATCTAAATCAATTAAGAGGAATGTTTACAAACTGAGGTATGAAAAAAAGAGCTGTAGAGGTTCAGGAAATATAGACTGATAAAAGAAAAGTATGACGAGTTAATCCTAAAAAACGTATTGACATTCCAAAAAAAACAATGGACCGAAGGCCAAAATCGCGTAGCTTTAAAAAATTATCAGATCTAACAGAGCCAAATCCCATTAAGTGAAAGTATTTATCATTTCCTAACAAAAAGGCCTTTCTTTCAGTATTAGTAAAATATCATTGATATTGGACTATCACTGTTCCTTATTATAATTCATTCCTCGTACTTCTTCGGGATGAGCAATCGCCTTTAAATATACTTCATTTAGTTGATGACACTTGTCCACAAGATACAAATTGTGTCCCACGGAAGTTTCGTAAGATATACACAAATCTCGTTAGAATTACAACGTTGTTTTTCTTTATCCATTATAGTTCATGTTTAATAAAAATCTAAATAACTTACCGATTGAGGGAGGTGGCAAACTTTTACTTTAGAAAAGTGTATTTCCTGTATGCAGGTCATCCAGCTCAACAAGCTTTCCCTGATTGTGACTTTCGCCGGAACAGAAAGCTACAACCAGTGGCGTACCTAGGGTAAATGGCGCCGAGGGCAAGTACAGAAAAAGCGCCCTTTGGTAAAATATTAAAACAAGTAATAAATACACGTTAACGGTTAACTTGTCACATTCGGTATTATCTAAATAATAATAATGAAAATAATATTTTTATTGTCAAGTTGTAATAGACAAAAAGCGGTTATTTTCCGATTTTCAGACTAACCCAAATTAATATGATCTTAATCTAGCGCTAAAGTCGTATTGGATTCATTGGATATCGATGCCCAGGTTGATGTCGACAACTCTTTCGAATTTCCAGTAACTGACTCGACTAGAAATTTCTTGAAGAACTCACTAGATTTTCGATCTGCTTCCTTCTGCAACTTCCTCCTTTTCTGGCTTTCAGCCCCAGATTCTTTTTTCTTTGGAAATTTTCGTTTCATACTTTATTCATATAATTAAAACCCGGGGCTTTTTTAGAACAGAAAAAGAGCTACCTAAAATAAAAACAATGATAAAGTAAGTTTGTCCAAATCATATGTTTCATTTTTAGGCCCTTTAAATCGCCCTTTTCGATTTAAATACCCTTCTTCGTTTCAATTTCACTTTTATTCATGAAAATCATTTCATGAAATTCTTGGAGTATTCTCATCTCGAGGACTTTCGAATGCCTATTGGACACTAATGTGTTCTTAATGAGTTTTTAATAGCCGGATCATTGATCCCCGATCAATGCTCGTTTCCAAAGTTTCGCCCGTAAATTCGAATTTTAAACTTTATATAGTTAAAAAGCAATATACTGGCGCCTATACGGTGCAAAATACATTTGTTTATTGCACACATGGACTTTTATGAAAAAAAAACAAAAAAACAAGAACAAAAAAAATATTATTTGCCTATTAAATATACATTGAATAAGTAGATGGGCACATTTAACACACCAATTTTATTCGAAATGTTTATGCAATATTTTTCATTACTTTCAACCCCAAAAATCCACTTTCAATATCCCGACGAAAAATAACATAATTATGATCTAATATGTAGGTACCTGAGTAAAAGCAACTCGAATATTCACTTTTAAAGTCCCGTCGTTAACCAACACAACTCAGAACCATTTGTCACAGTATGCAGCGCCCTCAACTGGCGTAATATGCGCCACGCCAAGGGCGGTAGCTCGTACCGTCCTTTATACAATGCAAGCATGCGCAAGTTATTTCCGTACACGCGGCGCGGCGACGTACTCCTTGTTAGCCCCACGTCAAAAAGTCATGCAAATTTCTTCCAAATGTCTAAAGTTTTATCTTACGGATTCTATGAAAAATATATATTAAACTGAATTTTCATGGTTTGTGATCAACAAATTTTGCGCCCTCCTCTGATTGGCGCCCAAGGCACGTGCCCTACTTGCCATACCCTAGGTACGCCACTGGCTACAACACTAGATAAAAATGGTCTTTGGAAAGACAGACTGACTCCTTGATGAAATAAAACTTGCTGTAACTGGATCTTGGCAGCTTTATAAGAAATGCAAGGGTCAATAAAAGCCGCCAATGATATCTTTAGTTTTATTTATTATTATATAATAAGCCATTTAATTCTAGATATCAACCGTTTATTTTAAAAGTGAGTAATTTTTTTCCTTATTTCGCTTTAGATAAAAGGATAATATCAAGATCTATTTTTTTTATTATCATTTAGTTTATTATTATATCTTGAAATTTAACCACTTTTAAAATGAACGGCTCATATTGAGTTGTAAAACATTAGGTACATAACATTCTTATGTTTAATTATTTTTACAAATAAATACATATGATACATGCTTACACTTAAATAAATATAAATGTCTCGTCTTTTACTTATTAATACGTACTTTTCTATTAACAAAAACCCTTTTCCAAAGTTAATGGTTGTGAGTAAAACGAACTGAGAACACATTAAAGGAACTATTAACTACAAATTAAACAGGGATTATTAAAGGAAAGTAAAAAAAAAAATAAATAAGTACTAAAGCAAGAAGAATGAAATATTAATTTACCGAAATAAGACAAAAAAAAATTCACATTCATGTTTGATTTTAAAAAGCAGCACACATTCATATTTGTATAATTATGCCTTGAAGGCAGGCCAAATTTGTATTTCAAAATGTAAATTATCCATTGACACTTAAGTTGTTAGCTGTTTTCTTTATTTATATTTAAAAAAAAAATTATCATTTATTCTTGTCGAGTATACTAGACAAGATATTTAAAAAAAATTATAATTTGTTGTTGTCGAGTATACTCGTTATATAGCAAAGTTAATCTATTTCTGCAAAATATCCAGCAAACTATTGGAAAATTAACAAATTAGAGAGAGAGTTTTGTCAGTATTGTAGCGAGGCGATCTAGTCAGTCGTCCACTATACGTTGACTAAGGAGAGTCTGGTGTATATATCCTTGACAAGCTTAAAAATGTGTTTTGAGAGAGTCTTTATTATAAGGTTAAAATTGAAGTGTAAAAGCATACGTGATCATTTGGGTAAAAGGAAGAATGGATTAAAGACTTCGAACAAATATATCCGCAAAGAGCTAAAAAGCTTAAAATTGTTTTTGTGCAAACGAAATTTATGTTGCAATTACTTAATGCAGAAATGTTTCGGTAAGTAAATTTAATAAAATTTGGTATTTCTATTTAACCTTTTTATAGTCACGGCAGATTGACGGAATATGAGTATATTCTTTTTAAATCAGTTACCTAAGCGGGCGATTTGTGTTTTTTTTAAAGCATCCTGATTTTCGCTGAAATTATTATTTAAGTGTGAGTTGTAAATGTCTGCGATATATAAGAAATGGTTCTACGCGTCATGACATTGGGTAAGGTTATGGGAAGGTTAAACAAAATTTAAAAAAGGCTTCAAAATATTAAATGTATATATTTACTTTTCACACATTTTATAATTTTAGAGTACAACCTTAATTTTGAAAAATTAAAGTTCATATCTATTGGAGAAATTAAGTTCTTGTTTGACATGTTCTTCGTCATTGGTCTCCGAATTAAATTCGAGCACTTCATTTTGAAGTATCAGAAGACTTTTGTAAGTATACTTATTTCTTTAGTATTGCAAAAAAAATTATTTTTAATATTCCAAAATTTTCAAATTAGGGTCGGAGAAACTAGTGAACAAAATTTAAACTTTGAGTATCAAGAAGTTTGTCATTTATATTACAATAAGAGATAGACAAATTGGCTTTAAAAATATGATAAAATGCTTTGTTTGTAAAAAATATTTTAGAAAAATTCAAATATTGTTTGATCATTTAAAGATATTAACATGGCTATCGCACAAATAGCACATTTATTTGTTGTCAAGGTTCATGCTCACAAAAATTTGAAAATATTTCTTCTTATAAGAGACATTTGATTAAAAAGCATAAATTAACAGATGAAACAAAAATACATCAAATAAATTGTTGTAGTCTATCATCGGAAAATGTTGTAATTCCTCCTAATACAAATTACAATACCAATGACGTTGTTAGTGAAAGTTCTCAATCAAATGATTTTGAAAACTCTTATAATGCTTTGAGAAATGATCCGAAACAACAAGATAATGTAGACAAATTATTAATTGATAAAATTTACCAAAGTAGTTCGATTTTTACATTAGACTTATATTCGCGTAATAATTTCAGCAGAAAAGATATCCTGCTAATACAAGAAAATATCATTAAATTTATTATGGAGCCTTTAGTACATGCATTGAAACATTTTCTATCTAGTGCTGAAACTGTGGAAACCATGAAAAATGATATACAATATTTTCTTGATGAAATTAAAAATTCTTTTCAACAAATCAGTACAGAGCATAAATTTCTATAATACATAACGGAAAAAAATTATTTTAAGAAGCCTATGCAATTTACTTTAAATAATGAAATATTAGAAACGCATATTAATGGAACATTTGCATTAGATGAAAAACAAAGTAAAGAAATTATATTACCACTTGATTTTCAGTTTAAGAAAGTATTCGAAAAGAACAATACTCTTCCGCAAAAGTATGAAAAATATAAATCGGAAAATCATATCATAAGAAATTTTTTTCAGGGCCAACTGTGGAAAGATAAATGTAAACTATACCCTGAAAAACTTTTAATCCCATATTTCATGTACGCAGATGACTTCGAATTAAATAACCCATTAGGGTCTCATGCTGGTAGTCAGAGTTTAACGGCTATTTATTACTCTTTTCCGATGTTAGATAATACATCAAAATTAAACGAAATTTTCTTGGCAGCAGAAAAAATAAGAAGTTTAGAAATTAACGGTATTGTTCTGAATTTACCTGAAGGTTCCAAAAAAGTTTACTTAATTTTAGGTCTTTTTTTCGGAGATAATCTAGAATTGAATCGAATACTTGAATTTAGTAAATCTCTTTCAGCTCTTTATTTTTGCCGGTTTTATACAGAACACAAAAATTCAACTAAATATTTATCGTTAGAAAATATTTCATCATTACGTACACTTGAAACGTATGACGATGACATTAAATTTGAAAAAGATTCTATTTTAAACAAAATCCCTTCCTTCCATGTTGCGACTAATTTTGCTGTCGACCTAATGCATGACATGTTTGAGGTGATTTGGCACTATAATATGGCTTATATTTTAAGGTACTATGTAGTACACTTTTGAATTTTTGAAAAATTTATTTATTTTTTTTTTGCATTTTTCAACTCCTTATATCTTCAAAAATTAGCTCCTCAAATATTATAAAGAAATTCGAATTTTAAGTTAGTCAAAAACAGTATTGAGCACACGCGCGTTTTCTGTACTTTGCAGTCATTTCGAGCCATAAATAATACGAGCAAAAACTTTAAACGCGTTTTTCTCGAAATCGCCTTTTTTCGCATGGCCGACAGTTAATCTTTGGATTGGCTGGGCCGATTTGAATAAATCTTGGAGCGTTTTACATGTTAACATGTCTTACGCGTGAATTTACCTCAATTAGGCCAAAAAATAAAACAATAAAATTTTAGAGTAAGAAAAATGATGAAAAAAAGGGTGAATTTTCAAAATTTTTTTTTTAAAAGTCCGCCATTTTTTTATTTTTCATGTTTTGTAATAAATGGAGGTAAATTCACGCGTGCCAAACCTTCCTTTTTAAAATGCCGTTTGAATTTTTTGTTTCAGGCTTGCCGATCCGGAGATTAACTGTCGGCCATGGACGACGATTTTTTTTTGGTGTTGACTTTAGCGCCCTCTATAAAATAGCACAAATATTCAGAAAAAAAAAAAAACATTTTTTTTTGTATAGTCCAAGACTTAAATAAATGTTTGCAAAAAGTTTCATTTTGTAATATAATAATGGAGCCGAGAAAAAAATTATTGAAATTATGCCTTTTTTTGCACACCAAAAGTGTACTAGTACCTTAAATTATTTTATAGAAAAAAAGACATTTTTTACATTATAGATATACTAAATGTTCAAAAGCAAAATTTTTCTTACGGAAAATCAGAAATCGGTAATTTTTCAAAGCCCATTGTGCCACATAACGAAAGAATTTTAAGTTCAATATGTCCGGCAGAGAAATGTGGACATTTGTACATATCTTTCCTTTAATGGTTGGTACTTTAATTCCCAACACGGATGAAGTGTGGACATTTTTTACAACTTTTATTAAACTAACGGACTTACTGCTTCTCGGTAGTTTTACTGAAATAACTTTTAACAATTTAGAAAAGCTTATAAAATTTCACAATCAGAAATTTGTAGAACTATTTAATACAACTTTGAAGCCTAAATATCACCTTTTAATTCATTATCCTCGAATAATTAAATAATCTGGTCCACCAAAATATTTTTGGTCTTTTAGATTCGAATCGAAGCACCAAGAATTAAAGACCTATGCTAGAGTTATTACAAGCCGCCACAATATACCATATACTCTTGCATTAAAATCTTAACTCAAATTTTCTGCTTTAATAGCCTCTCCTGCACATTGTTCGATAAGGGTTCAAGATTGCCATAAAATAAAGAGCAATTTTCTCGAATTGATTTGTTTGAAAGAAAATGTACACAAAAGTGAAGTAAATTGCTATTCTCAAATAGAATACAACGGAATATTTTATGAACAAGGTTTTTTTCTAACACAGTCGTCCGAGAAATCAATTCTATTATTTGAAATTATAGAATTAATTACGTTCAAAGATAATAATCCAGCAAATATTTGTCTCATTTGTGTGAAGTTTCCACTTAGATACAATGATCACTTTGTAGCATACGAGGTTTTTGAAAGAGATGACATCTTTATTGAAGTAAAAAAAATTTCAATTTTCGATGGGCGGACCTCCTATACACAGGCATAAGCTAAGAAATGGTAAAAATATGATAAGGTTAAAAAAATATTTAAAAAAAAAACTCCATACATAGCCAATTCTTATATAACATTTATTATATAAAACTCTTTGTCATAATTTTGTGTGAATATAAATATAAATAAGCAACGCTTTCTATGTAAGAGAAATGATGTATATGTATAATAGTAGTTTCTAATGCTCATATTTAGAACATTAACAAACTAAGATAAGTTCCTGATAATACTGCAAGATGGATTTTCCGAGCAATTTTTCTGCGTCATTTCCAGGAGATTTAGAGATAGACATGGAATTTGTGGATCATATGTTGGATCCATCACCTCGAAATATCATTATAATTCCTAATCAACAAACAAACCACTATCGACAATATGCATGACAGAGAATTAGCCAACCTTTTAAAAAGCTGGAATATGACTGATGAATTGATAAGAAAATTTTCGTGTAAGTAATGTGCACTTTAATCCATAAACTTAAATTATAGTTGATCTATTTTGTAGCAATGGGTATTGACATAGAGGCACTAAAATTAATGAGACTAAGACATATTGAAGAATACTTTCCAAAGGATGCGATCGGACTAAGAATAAAATTTGAATATCATCTATTTAATTGGCAGAAGGAAAATGTATGAAGGCTTTTATACATATTTATTCAAATTTTTTCCTCAATTTAATATTCAATTTATAGGGTACCTACGAATTTCCTACATGTTGCTGTAATTTTCATCCACCAACAATAAATCTTGGAGAAAGATCTCAAAATAATGAATGCCTAATTGAAACAGAGAATACTTCAACAACAAGTAGTTCTACTGATTATCCGAAACCGTCTTCATTGGTAAGTTATATTGCGATAATGCAGTTCAACTAAAATTTTGATAAATATCTCTAATTGCAGAAAATATCTCAAATACTGAAGAGTACAGAAGAGGGTAAAAATATTATCCAATTTTATGTGAATATTAAATTCCTGGACCCATGTCACAGAACCATCTTAACGCACATTATAATACAAAAGTTTGCCGAATCTGGACGACACTTAAGAGTTTCGAAATTTTCGGAGATAGCAAAGGAGATAATTCAATAGTTTCCAACCGAAGTAGAGGTAATGCATATTTGTCCATATAAAGAATAAAACAACTTAAAGAATACATTGTATATAATTTTAGACTACCTATTTTATTGGCCGAGGTAAGCTACCACCCAAAGGTAAATTGTACGATCGGTACCAAAACAGGAAAAAGCTGATGAACAAAATGAGCGAGTTTTACAGTAGTCGCATATGATGTGTAACATCTGACATCTCACCTTGGTAATAAGCAACATTAACATTATATCCTGAAAAAAATTGTTCAGGTACCTATTATTTGAAATAGTGACTTTGGCTTGGTAATATATGCATTCAGTGAGCTTGTGAAAAAGGTTATCTATTTTATCACATCTATGACAGTAGGAGGCACTGGGTAGTTTGAAAATTTGAGTATCGGTGATAATTCGGCAGTTATAAAAATTTAGGAGTCGAACTTGTGCTATAATTTGGCATTTTGGACCTTTTTCACAAGCTCACTGAATGCATACAAGCAAACCGATCTCGACTTGTTACAAAGAATCGTTACATTGTAGAAGCTATTAATGGACGAATTAAACAGAAGTTTCAATATTTTAATAAAGTAATTCGGAATACGACTCTCCTAACGATGTTTGATGATTTTCAAATTGCTTGTGCAATACTTAATATGACGTTTCAACCGCCAATAATAAATGATTCTGACAATGTTGTCGCTCATAGAATGATTAGTTTATCTAATAAAGAAAATGCATTATCTCAGTTGGTAGGTGATTATAATCTGAACGCAAAAAGAGCTATTTTTCAACGTATAGCAGCTTCTGAAATCGATCATTTTCCTGAGCTTAATATATCTCAACTTCGTTTATACATGTGTGGTACGTATCAGTTGAGAATGGCGAGAGGTTATTATGCTGATCATATTAAAGATGATGGAGATTTTGAATTCGTAATTGCTAAAGAAACTAAACGTTTCAATTTTTTGAACTACTCAATACAAGTAGATTCTAATGATGGTATTTTATTAAAGGCCAGACTACGTTCTAGACACTGTGATGTACACGTTCCTCACGAACAACTATCAGAGTGGCCTGCCGCGCACGAGGAATGAGACCTGCGCTTAGGCTCACTCCACCGCACATATAGTTCGGTAGGTGTCAAATCGGAAAAGGAACTGGCCAGGAGGCCGCCATCACTTCATTCTGGTGTGTGCTGTCATACGGCGTGGACGCGGAGTAAAATAGTGGAAAATCCGCTGCGCAATAAGTAATAGAAACGCAATCGGCACGCGAAGTGTCCCCCTGGAGAGGAAGAACCCCCGAACAGTATTTATCAGGAGGCCGCCGCCCACATACTTTGTTCTTTTTTGAAAGGAGCCCTGGAGCTCCCCCCACAAAGTGGCCTGAGCCACTCAAAAGGCAATTCGATCAGCCGCTAATTTTATCTAAAAGCCTGAGCAACAAACCCCGCTCATCTTTCATCTGTCGGCCCGGAATTATCCTCACAACCCGACCGGGGAGCCGACCAACGGGATCCGACCCGCGTGGGAGGCCTTCGCCATGCCCAGGGTACGCGCCGGCCACATTACGCATCACACCCTGCCTGGAAGGAAGCGACTTCAGCACCACCCGGAAACGCCCAGCTTCGCCCCCAGCGACACCGGAGCGCCTACAACACCTTTTTGGGAGAGCCTGGCTGCGTTGGAATCTGGAATCTTCTCTAAATTCATCTCTACCCCAGCCCATCACCCCGCGCAAATTTTGATCTCCTTCGACATTTATTATCATTATTGAAATACCGTTATTGTTAGAGACTATAGTACTTACCTTCTAGTTCATTAGCGATCGTCAGCGGAACACATCCCCGCCCAGCGGGTGGATTATGTTCTTCCCCCCCCACGCCTCCACCTACCTCAAAGATACACATTTACTTTGATAGCCATCCCCTACAGGAGCTGCAGCACTGGCGATCGATCGGCAGCATTCCGGCGACAGGGAGGAAAAAGGTACGTAATTTTTTTATTGAATGATCTACTTATATCATTGCGCACGGTTAGTTGGATGTGTGGCGCCCGCCTGTATCAATTTGTCGGGCAATTATATTCCTTTATCCGCACTGGCGAGTCCCTCGCTGGGGATTTGTTCTGTCCCTGTAGTCTTTTCCTTTACAACTGTTTTAAAAGTGTTAATATATACAACGAAAATTTGAAGAAAGAATATTTTAAAACATTCCATTTAGGTACTATAGTATGTTAAACAAATATGAAGGCTCCCAAATAGTTTTGCTATACCTATTTATATGATGAGATCTACGAAGTGCACAGTTTTCTATTATTTCGATAAGTGTCTGAAACTTAATATTTTTACCTCTCTTAAAACTATACCATAGGAAATACGACGAAGCGTGAATATCTCTTTTGTGAATGGATAGATACTTATATGGTTTTAGTAATATAGTTAAGAGCAGTTAATTTAATAATGGACTATTGAATCATTTTATAATATGCTTATCTGAAATGTCTAATATTAGTTTTTTTTGGAATAATTTGTAGGATACAATTTCATATGTATGTGTAACAAAATTTCTATCCCTCCACTTTATATATTTAGAGCTTGTGTATGAACTCAAAACGAACGCGTTCTCAATTTTTTTTCTGTATGCTTTGGACGCTTAGGAATCGTCAAAAAAAAAAAAAAACAAAAGGAAAAAAAAAAGAAAACTTATCTTTAAGTTAAACCAAATTGTAGTTAGGTATATTGCCGTATCTCCCACTAGTGTCAAGATAATATGATGAGCCAGTTAGTAAGACGGTTCACGCATTACTTTCTTAATTAAATTTTAATACCCGTGCACTTTCGATATTAAAGTTATAATAATTATTTAGGAAATTATTTTGCACATTTTATATTTTTAGAGTGACCTTAATTCAGATTCTTTAAATGAGTTTATGCAAAGTTTATACCGGATTTAGGAACATATATTAATCTATAGTCTTCGAGAAAAGCATAAACATAAAACTTTTTGTAACCACAAAAAAAAAGGAAGAATAACATTAGATTATTGTCTGAAAGGAAATAAAGTGTTAACTATGACTGACTAAATTTTTTTGCAAACACGTACGACTGACCGTCCACCACTCCCCTCCCCTAAACGGTAGGGACGCTCAGACCAGTAGGGAAGTCTGATCGTAGGAGGTGGGCTGACGAGTGATATTAAGGGGAAGGCATTTTTCTTTCTTGTCTTACTTATCTCTCGTATTTCCCCCCGGGGTTAAGGTGAGAACCCCCCATTCTGTCGAGTCCTTCACGGACGTCCCCGACACATCTTTTTATCCCCTTTCCCATCACTGGCAATTTTCGGTACCAGTTTCAATTCTTTTTTTGCGCGCGAATATGACTCAGTAATGGATCCCAGCCTAGGACTCAAGGACCCCCCCCCCCCCCCCCCCCCATCCGCAGAGCTCAGCACGTGCTATCCAGCTAGGCGCGCAACGAGTCCACTTCTGCTGAATCCCCGGGAGGCCCCCACAACAAATTTAATTTTTTTTGTAGTGTTGACGGAGGCTCTTCGAGATAGGAGGTGCTGTTTTCCCTGGTTTTTTTTTAGGTGTGAACGCACGTCTCCCAACTTTCATATATAAATATATATATGATTACATTACAACACTCTAATCACGTAAAATATTTTGTTTACTTGCTTGTTGATAAAACAAAAGACGGACTCGAAGTTATTCTCGGACATACCTGCAATTGTAAAGTAGGACAACGAGTTGTCGGCTGTTGTTCGCATGTTGCGACTCTTTTATGGTTTTTCGGCTATGGAAGATTTTTAGATAATATCAAAATCCCCGCCCGATTTCTCAATGATTATTTTGGAGAGCATTCTTCATCTGAGTCGACAGAATCTGATGATTTTGATGAAGATTAATAACTGGTAGAATCCAATGATAACATTTAGTTTGTATATACATAATTCAATTAGGGGTAGTAGTTAGGAATTTATGGAAAAATGAAACAGAAAAAAAGTTGAGGTTGCGTTGTTTATAGTATTTACGAATTATAAAAAAATAAAACTATGAAAAAAAAATACAAAAAAAAACAACGAAAACATTTATACACTACCGCTCATAAGTATTTGCCCACCCTCGATAATGTTACAAAATATTATTAAATCAAAATGTACCTGGTTTATCTGCTGTTATTACGATACAGAATCCTAGTAATACTTCATTTAAGATGAAATACCAACATTTTAATATTTTACTTCTCTTTAGTACACTGAGAAAATAATAAAATCTGGAGAAAGTTGTAGGAACCATAAATTGTTCATCGAAAACAAAAATTAGTTAAAGCAATCAAAATTTGTTAATAACCATCTAAATTTAGATGGTTATTAACAAATTTTGATTGCTTTAACTAATTTTTGTTTTCGATGAACAATTTATGTTTCCTACAACTTTCTCCATTTTATTATTTTCTCAGTGTACCATGTTATTTACATTTCGGCCATTTATCAGAATCTATCAACTTAGTGTGAAATTAGTCTGCTCAGGCGCAATTGGCCGCAACGGTAAATTTTATATATAGGGGGAACTAGGGAGACTTGACCCATAGGGAGACTTGACCCAAGGGCATTTTTTCCATGAAAGGGAAATTTTAGGGAAATTTGGCTGCCATCACTGATTGGCCAACCACCTAACGGTGTTTTAGGCGGAACACACATTCCAGAAACGTCAGTGGCCTTGAAGCAGTTTAATGTTAATTGTTTGCGCAGATTAAAAGTAAATTTTGGTGGTTTGTGAACTTCTTAAAATTGAACCTCCAGTTTTGAGGTAAGTGAATTTCAGTGTAATACTTATTTTTTGTCTTTTCTTAAGCTAAATATTGGTATATAGTAGTTTGATATAACTTTGATGTAAATAACCAGAAGTTGAGGTTAAGTACAGCAATGCTAACTAGGGAGACTTGACCTAAGACTGCTAGGGAGACTTGACCTGACGCGTCAAGTCTCCTTAGCAGTCTTTATCAACATGGTATTATTTTTCTTTGTTGTTTTATTTACTAAATAACTAAAACACTTAATATTAGAAAAGGTTATACAAAATAAAATAATACTAAGCTCAATATTAATCTAAAATAGTGCATTATTTTATAAATGCTAAATGTTTTGACTAGGGTAATTTCTTCTATGGTAAGTTTTTTCCTCAGTTATCATTTTTAACCAAGGTCAAGTGCTACTCTAATCTCAAGCATAAAATTGTATTAATATCGAGTCCTAATTAAGTTGTGTATTTGCAGATGCCAAGAAAATACACAAGAAAGGACGGTGCGAAGCCCAGGGAAGCAATTCGGGCTGACATTTTAAAGGCAGCCGTTAACAAAGTTTTGGCAGGGAGTCCACTACACACAACTGCAAAAGAGTACGGCTTAGACAGAAACACCCTTAGAAGATACGTAAGAAAAGTTAACCAAGGTCAGGCAGTTCCTTCTGCATCTTGTTACACAAACAGTCAAGTGTTTTCAGAAGATGAAGAAAGAGAAATAGCTTCTTATCTAGACATAATGGCCAGGATGAATCATGGATTAAACACTACTTTGGTTGATAAGCTTGCTTATGATTTAGCTGTTAAAAACAGAAAAAAGTATCCCGAAAGTTGGGACAAAGAAAAAAAGGCCGGTTATTTTTGGAGGAGAGGCTTCTTAGACAGGCATCCAAACTTATCACTTAAAAAGCCTGAGCCCACAAGTTTGTCAAGAGCAACCAGTTTTAATAAACATAACGTTTCAACATTTTTTGACAATCTAAGCCAGGTTATTGCCAGAGAGAAATTTGGGCCTCATTCAATTTGGAACACAGATGAAACTGGAGTTACCACGGTGCAAAAATGTCCTCGTGTGATCGCCCCAAAGAAACTAAAACAGGTGGGACATATTACGTCTGCTGAACGAGGGCAAACGGTGACTATCTGCAATGCAGTTAATGCAATAGGAAATAGCATACCTCCATTTTTTATATTTCCTCGGGTAAAAACTAATCCAGCTTTTCTGTTTGGAGCTCCCCCTGGCTCTAATGCAAGAGCACATGTGTCTGGATGGATGACTGAGGATAACTTTGTGTTTTACCTTAAACATTTTGTTAAATACGCTAAATGCACCAAAGAAAACAAAGTTCTACTTCTTTTGGATAACCATGAGAGCCATATATCATTGAATGCTATTGACTTTGCCAGATCTAATGGCATAGTAATGCTCACATTTCCGCCCCACTGCTCTCATCGGCTCCAGCCTTTGGATGTTGGGGTTTATTCGCCATTCAAAACTTATTACAATGTCCACTGCTCAAACAAACTTACTATTGAAAACCCAGGTGTTCCTCTTACTATTTACAATGTTGCCGGACTAGTTGGAAAAGCTTTTCCACAGTCATTCACACCTACTAATATAATGAAAGGTTTTAAGGCGGCCGGAATTTGGCCCTTAAACCGTGAAATATTTACAGATGCAGATTTCTTAAGCGCCTTTGTCACTGATCGTCCTTTTGAAGAGGAGGATGAACCTCAGGAGATATCAAAACCATCTACATCAAATGCCACTGGTTTGAATGTTGATCAAAATAATCAAATTCATGAGAATTCGTCTGTATTTGAAGTTAGCAGTCCGGAGAATATATTGCCCTACCCTAAAGCGCAAAAACGAAAGCAAACAAAAACCGGAAGAAAGAAGGGTAAAACTATGGTTGCCACT
The DNA here is from genome assembly GCA_963920795.1 of Eutolmus rufibarbis. Lineage (NCBI taxonomy): Eukaryota > Metazoa > Arthropoda > Insecta > Diptera > Asilidae > Eutolmus > Eutolmus rufibarbis. The sequence continues at coordinate 16,587,732 of OY987207.1, read as the reverse complement.
GATACGCCAAACAAGAATGAAATAGAAGAAAGACAGCGGAAAAAAGAGGAAAGGAAGAAAATTGTAGATGAAAGAAAAGTAAGAAGGGCTCTTTTTGTTAAAAATAAGAAATAAAAAAACTATTAGTTTCAAACCATAAAACATGTGTATTTCATTCAAATGCCGAAGAATCTCCTTACTTTAAAAGTTGGGTCAAGTCTCCCTTAGTGTTGGGTCAAGTCTCCCTAGACTTAGGGACACTTGACCCATTTGCAGACTTGACAAAGTATTTTTTTTTGCACAACTTCCAGTCAACATTTCCCTTTTTTTTTTTTACCATTGTGTGTACAAAAGAACAGACAATTTTTTTATGCTTTTTACTAATGTATAATATATATAGAAAAATTACGAAAAATCAAAAACTGAAAATTGGGTCAAGTCTCCCTAGTTCCCCCTATTCTGAGAGAGCAACACACGATGCTTCTAGAAAGTAAATAATTATCAAATTTATTCAAGCAATTCGGGTCCTTCAGGACGGTTGAAATCATTAAGCATCTGGCATCAACCAATTTGTTAATAATAGGAGTTTAAAAGCAAACAATGGCAAAAACCAAAGAATTAAATATCGAAACACGTGCTTTGATTATTAGTCTTCATAAATTAAGAAAGAGTAATCGGGAAATAGCTACACAGTTGGAACTATCGCGGAGGACAGTGGACTATAATGTGAAAAAATATTCACTAACCCAAAGTTTTTCCAACAAAAAACGCTCAGGACGTCCACGGAAGACAACTGCTGGTGAAGATAATTATATAGCATTGACAAGTAGACGCAATAGACGGCTTACTGCTCCAGAAATCACAGCTCAGGTGAATGAATCCCGGGAAATCCACGTGAGTACCTCTACCGTCAAAAGGCGTCTTAAAGAATCAGGACTCTTTGGCCGCGTAGCAGTAAAGAAACCACTTCTTCGACATCAAAATAAAATTAAAAGATTAAAATGGGCTCGAGAACATACAAATTGGAGCAACCAACAATGGAAAGACGTTTTGTGGAGCGACGAATCAAAATTTGAGGTTTTTGGTACAAAACGAAGAGTGTTCGTTCGCCGTTCAGCCCAAGAGCGGATGGTAGATCAATGTGTTGTACCTACAGTCAAGTACGGCGGAGGCTCTGTGATGGTTTGGGGATGTTTTGGAGGAGGAACAACCGGAGATCTCGTAAAAATTGATGGAATTCTTAAGAAAGAAGGCTACAAAAAAATTCTTAAGGAGAATGTTACTGCATCAGGTCGCTGTCTAATTGGGAGAAATTTCATCTTTCAACAGGACAATGATCCCAAACACACGTCAAAGCTATGCAAAACTTATTTGGGAAATTTGGAACGGAAAAGGGTGCTCAAAACAATGATTTGGCCACCTCAGTCTCCGGACCTTAACCCTATTGAGTTGTTGTGGGATAAATTGGACATAGAAGTAAAAAAACAGTGCCCAACTTCAGCTAAACATCTATGGGATATCCTACAAAGCGAATGGTATAAAATTAACGGAGATTATCTCTCAAAGCTAATAGAGAGGATGACCAAACTTTGCTTAGCAGTAATCAAATCAAAAGGTGGTTACATTGATGAATCGAAAATTTAAGTATTATTCGTTAGAATTATCCTTTGTTTTTGTTATAGTTATTTGAAATAACATGTTAATTACAATTATAATACTTATCCCACAGTTTTTTCATTTTTCCTTAGCTAAATCTATATAATATGGGGTGGGCAAATACTTTTGAGCGGTAGTGTATATACATTTGTAATAGCACATTTTGAAAATGTTCCCGAGTGCTTTCCGCTAAATAAGTATTTTTTATAGTCAGTTTAGGAACAAAATAAGTATTTTATACTATCATTTAACTTTTATTAGAGGGGCAAAAATTCAATTATTTTTAACATTGTTCTTTCTAAATAATTCTTTACGATACTACTTTCTTTAGGTTTTGCATTGCATATTGGTTTAAGCCTAATTTCCGGCTTTTGTATTGTAACTCTTTCTGCACTAATAACAGGGAAATTTTTTCCATTGGTTGAATTAATTATGTTACATAGGTACGGCAGCGCACACCTTGATAATTTAATCACCAGCCGCCACTGGAACAAACAATCTCCAATCAAAGAGATATACCCAAGCTGAAACAACTTTTCAAATTTCTTGAATCAAGGTTTCGAACACTAGAAGCCATACTTGATTCAAAGAACCAGGTTTCTTTCAACAAACCAAGAAAGATAACCAACTATCATATCGATGAACGAACAAATTGCGTCATATGCAAAGCAAACCGTCATCTCAAGACACGCAAAAGGTTTGAGGCATTACATCCAAATGCTAAAAGGCACATTGTACGGAAACACAAAATCTGTGTACAATGTCTGGAGAAACACGATTCTAGAAACTGCCGAGTAGCGAACCATTGTGCGCTCTGCAAGGAATCACACGCATTAACGAAATGTGAGAAATTTAAACAATTGTCCAAAACGGACAAAGATCAGCTTGTAGCAAAGAACAATTTATTCTATAACTGTTTAAGAAAACATGTCAGAATAGCATGTCCGAGCTATAATACATGTTTTAAATGTGATAAGCGGCATCATACATTGTTGCATAACGAATCAACAATCAATGAGAGGAAACACATCGGGAAACCATCCACTGCTTTATCACAACAAGAACCTAAATCCAACTGCCATTTCAACAGAAATCAGACGCAAGCATTACTGGCAACGGCATTGGTAACTATTAAGAGCAACAAGGGGATATCCTTGACACTTCGTGCTCTTATAGATCTGGGCTCCCAAAGTTCATTCATAACAGAAGCCGCATTTCAAACGTTAAGAATGAAAGGAGACCCTACATATTTACAGATTGCAGGCCTTGGGTCAACAAGGCTAGCAACATCAAGAAAGGAGGTTTTATTCGCGTTACATTCAAATACATCAGAGTTTGAATTACCCATGAAAGCATACGTTATTAAAAAAATAACTAACGTAGTTCCTCCCAAACATCTGTCGATAAAAGATCTTAAATACATTAATGATTTACAATTGGCAGACCCAGAATATTTCAAACCAGGACATATTGATTTATTACTGGGAGTAAATGTGTACTCGAGAATAATTCGAGATGGCGTCCTCCGTGGTCAAAACAGAACGCCAACAGCACAAAATACAGAATTAGGATGGATCCTCTTTGGAGAAATACCATCAATTGAGAATAACGAAAACAACTCTAGTTTTTCAGCTTTCATTAATGAAAGCCCAACACTGGAAACGCTGAATAAGCAAATACAAAAATTCTGAGAGTGTGAGGAAATAACTGGAAGACGTTATTCACAGCAAGAGGAAGAATGTGAACAGTTTTATACAAAAACAGTAACTCGTTTGCCTACAGGAGAGTATCAAGTACGCTTAGCCTTCAAAAACAACAGTACTCCAAAACTAGGAGATTCGAAGAAACAAGCATTGTCAAGGTTCCTTCAGCTAGAGAGAAGGCTGCACCGGAAATAGGACCTTTACAGAGAATATTCGGACTGCATAAACGATTACAAGCAACAAGGACACATGATTCCAATACCACATGAAGAAAGTTCATGTGGTTACGATTGTTATTACATGCCGCACCACGCAGTAATAAAAGAAAGTACAACTACTAAACTCCGAGTAGTGTTTGATGCTTCGGCTAAGTCAGGCAATGGGATGAGTTTAAACGAACAGATGATGAACGGCCCTACCATACAGCCCAAGTTGTTTTCAACACTATTGAGTTGGCGCAAGCATAAATATGCTATGACCGCGGATATACAAAAAATGTATAGGATGATCAAGATGCATCCGGAGGATAGGAAGTATCAACGAATTCTATGGAGAGATAATACGTCAACACAAGTTAAGGAATTCAAGTTAACTACAGTAACGTTTGGAACAACTTCTGCTCCATATCTCGCCATTCGTACGCTTCATAAACTGGCTCAAGACGAGAAAGCTACCTATCCTCAAGCCTCAAAAGCAGTACTACAAGACTTTTACGTAGACGACGTATTGACAGGCGCTGATACTATTCAGCAAGCAAAGGAGCTTCAAGCTGAATTACGCTCATTGTTGGAATCAGGAGGTTTCTGCTTGCGCAAATGGGCAGCAAACAACGACAGCCTTCTGAAACACGTTCCAGAAAATGATAGAGAGGTTCAGCTTCCATTGAAGTTATATGAAGACAAGCAAATCAAAGCACTTGGAATTTGCTGGCATCCAGCTTTGGACTATTTTTCATACGCAATAGATCCAAACGAATTCAACAAACCACCTATCTCAAAACGAAATATACTTTCAGAGATCGCAAGGCTCTACGATCCTCTAGGTTGGTTAGCACCATCAGTAATTATTGCAAAAATTATAATGCAACGTTTGTGGTTGTGTAACGTTTCATGGGATGATCCAATACCGATAGAGCTCGGTAACGAATGGAAACGATTTAAGGACGAATTATTACATTTCAATAACATCAAAATACCGCGATGGATACATACAAGTTCCTCGCAGATTAAGTGCCAATTACATGCCTTCGCTGATGCATCAACAAAAGCATTTGCGGCAACGGTTTACATCAGAATAATTGATGAGAATCATAATATACATGTAAAGTTATTAACAGCCAAAACAAAGATAGCCCCAATAAAACCAGTATCGTTGCCTCGACTGGAGCTGTGCGCTGCTGTGCTGTTAAGTCGGCTTGTTGAGCAGGTCAAAGTTGATATGGATTTAAAAACCATACATTGCTATTGCTGGAGTGATTCCAAAATTGTTTTATCTTGGTTGAATAAGCCTCCTCATACCAGGCAGGTATTTGTAGCCAATCGAGTTGGTGAAATTCAATCCAATAACGATGGAAGATCATGGAGTTACGTCACATCAAAGGACAATCCCGCAGACTTGGCAACTCGTGGTATCGCTCCGAGTAATTTAGTGGACTGTTCGAGCTGGTGGAATGGACCAGATTGGCTACGAGAAGACAAAGAAGGCTGGCATGAGTCACAGGAAAATTGACTGTCACAGGAATAACTGCAGCAACAATTAAAATAATTCGTTGTGTACAACAAAAGACGTTTCATGAAGAAATCACGCGTTTAAAATCACAACAAGTGACTGCTAAATCTAGCACACTTCGTAAGCTATCTCCATTTATAGATGATCAGGGAATCTTACGAGTTGGAGGAAGGCTCGCCAACTCAATGCTTCCCTTTAAGAGCAAACATCCTATCATATTGCCTAAAGGGGAACATTTAACAGATCTACTCATCGAATACTTCCATAAACTATCTTTACATGGTGGACCACAATTAGTATTGAGCACTATGAGACTACATGGTTATTGGATAATTAATGGCATGCACGCTATTAAAAGTAAAATACGCAAATGTATAAAATGCATTCGGCATATGAACAAACCTTTGATACAATTTATGGGAGAACTCCCAGCTGAACGAGTAACTCAAGCTCGACCATTTCAACATGTTGGCTTGGACTACGCTGGCCCCCTAAATTTAAAAATGTCGAAACATAGAGGATCAAAGGAATATAAGGGATACATTTGCGTATTCATTTGCATGGCTGTTAAGGCCATACATCTGGAAGTAGTATCAGATCTCACCACTGATGCTTTCTTGGCCGCCTTTAAACGTTTCACGGCGAGAAGGGGTCTGTGCACCAAAATTTTCTCGGATAACGGGACAACATTGGTAGGTGCAAACAAACAGCTTCAAACAAATATACGGGAAGCAGTCGATTTTGTCGCAGAAAGGACAAAGTTGGATGGAATAGAATGGCATTTCAATCCACCATATGCCCCACATATGGGAGGATTATGGGAGGCAGCTGTAAAACGAACAAAATTCCATCTAAAAAGAATCTTGGAAGGCACTTCACTTACATTTGAAGAATTGAATACCCTTCTAACACAAATTGAGGCTTGTGTTAATTCAAGACCTCTTATTAGCATATATGGAGATCTAACAAACTTAGAACCATTAACTGCGGGTCATTTTTTGATAGGCACAGCCCTATTATCTCCTCCAGAACCTGCAATGAATGATCAAGAACTATCTTTAACTAACAGATGGAAACACATTCAGCAATTGCGACAAGGGTTCTGGAAAAGATGGAGCAATGAGTATCTCATCGAATTGCAAAAACGACAAAGGTGGAACTCATTTAAGCCGAACTTGGAAATGGGGCAGGTTGTAATTTTAAGGGATGATAAACTTCCACCCCAAAACTGGCAGTTGGGTCGTATTGAAAAAGTTCATCCTGGTAGCGATGGAAAAATTCGAGTGGTTACCATAGCAACCAAACATAGTAACATACAAAGAACAATTAATAAAATAATTCCTTTATTCTCAAAATCAGAGCAGGAGATGAAGCACACGCTGCACAGTATGGAAAGTAACGGCGTTAGAACCCCAACGCCAGCACCTGGAGCTCTACCGTCTACACCGGGACGGAAGATTACTTGGGTTGCGAGGAAGGAGATGAAGGACCAGAAGGAGAGTCCGACCGGACCACCAAAAAAGAGGAAGGTCTGCGACAAGGAGCCCGTTCTGTCCGGTGAGGCAGCGAACGCGGCCTCGAATATCGACGGGAAAGAAGAAGGAGGAGCCTCCAGTTCCGGTTTCGGGATCCAGCTCTGCTTCTTTGATGGCGGCAACATCAACTTCTTCGGCAGCCGGGGCGGCTTCTCTGACTGAGTTGCCCGGATCAGCGGCTTCTCTAACTGAGCAACCGGCTGTGAATGCGGTTGAAGATGCGCATCCTGTTCGGCACGCTATTGTGGCTGGTCTGCCGTTGCTGGATGATGCACCTCAAAGGACCCTGAAGAAAAGGCACGAGAGTGATGTCCAATCGCTCGCGCTCTATCCGGCGCCACGCGGAACATCGAAGCATGTTGAGCTTCCAAGACCAGGGGCATCTAAGGAGGGGACGCCCAATAAGGTCTATGACCTGATGACAAACGAGGGTGTCCAGTTCCAGTTGTCGCAAGAGGACCTGCAGCAGATCCCTTACCAGATGATAAGGGAGTCAAAGAGGAAGCGACACACGGTCTTCTTGGCAGAGGGAGCCAAAGTGAGGATGACCATCAAAGGGTCTAAATTGGTTTGGTTTAATTACTCTCGAGAATAGTAAGTATAGTAGACATATCATTGTTGAGGGGGGAGAATGTCGCAGCTTCGACATGAATGCTGAAAGGATAAGTACACAGTAAAAAAGCACATAACAAAAGGAAAGATAAACAAACCTAAATCCCGACTTCCCCAGTCAATTTAACAATGACAATAACAAAGAGCTGTCATTTGACAGCAACAAGTTATCTCTATTGCAAACAAAGCGACATCTGCATTTCAGAAAAGCAGTTCGTCAACTTTTGAATTCGGTCGCAACAGTCCTTGCCGACTGGAGATTTTTGAATTTGATCGCAGTAGTCCTTGCGATATCGCCCAAAAACTTAGTATAAAAGGGGGTGCAAAAACAGGAGATTTTCATTCCGATTCAGATAGTCATCGGTGTAGGTTTTCACCATATCGACCGCTATTTAAGTTAGAATCTGGGCAGGTTTCAACCGCCAGGTAGGTTTCAACCACCAAATTGCAGGATATAACTTGTAGGTTTACACCACAAGTGTAATATATTCGACCATAATTGCATTCCGGTTCCAGGAATGTTCGGGTGCAGGTATCCACCGCATGTTAGCATTTTTGGAATTAGAGTCTAGGCAGGTTTTCACCGCTACACATACACATATTGACAATCCTTTTTAGGTTTTAACCAAAAAATATTGTTAATGATACACTGTTTAGGGATTTCAGACATTGACAATATTTACCCCATTTAAAAACAATTTTGAATATTTCTTATATTAATACATATTCTTATTTCTCGATTTTCAGATAATAGGAAGAAATTAGTTTTATTCGTTTTTACTTTCTTTTTACTTTGAATTCTATAAATTGTTTAGTTTTTTTTTTTTATTAGAGTGAACTGTGTATTATTTCTTTTATTGTATAATTTCAATTTTTAGTACAATAAAAATATATGTTAAACGTAAACAAGTGTGTTTTAACACCGTAGATCCTAGATCCAACCCTTATCAGTACATTTGTACATTGAAAATCATATTACAGCTATAAAAGGTTGTAATATCAGTGCTACAGACAAGACGCTGTAACACAAGGTAACATCAATTTATCAGGATCATTACTTATCATATGAAGTGCTTTCATCCATAAATGATACAAAACTAATTTTACCTATAAATGCCTTTGACGGACCACCTCTTAATTCACAAAAACTGCCAAACGGCAAAGATTAGACCCAAAATTTATTTATATATCCGATATTTTTAAGCCATACTTTTCTTATTTCCAGGTCTTTGGGATACAAAGTGCAAATAGAGTTAATGCTCCTACTATCAGAGCAAGTAACTACACAACAGTTTTCCTTCCCATATTTAGCCCTGAAAAGGGCTGATTTTTTTGACGCATTGCTTTCTTGCATAATGCAAAAATACAAAATCCAAAATATTTGAAAAATAAGAAGAATCACTAAAAATATCTCTGAAGATGCTTCTGGTACAACAACCTTAAAGCAAGTGAATTATATCAGCTCATTCTGCCAACGACCACATATTTGCATTACCCCACCACCACACGAAAAGGGCTCGTCGCATCGTGCGATCAATAATCCTTCGTTTCGTCTGTCGCTCATGCCCAGACATAAATCAAATAAAAAGCATGCGCTTCTCTCTCGCGAGCACACTGCACAGCTTTGGTATTGCCATCAGACGTGAGACAGCGCAGCTAAAAAGCTTTCTCGTCCAATGTCGGGACACCGATGTAAGAAAACTTTGTGCGCTCGACAGCGAGTGGCGCTTCTTATCATATTAAGGTTCTTTGGTAAAAGTACCAGTTTTTGATGGCGAGGATTACGCCTTATGGAAGAAAAGCATTTGATTATTTTTAGATTGGAAAAAATGCAAATTACAAGCGACACGTGAATTCATGAGTGGTGATAAAAAAGACGAGTGGGATGATGCTAATATTAAAGCTATGAATTACATATAAGAACTGCTTCAGATAAAATCTGGTAACACTCTCCCTACTAAAACTTCGTTTGTGCTTGCGCGATCAGGCTGCGTTGTCGTGCATTGATTTTAGGGTTTATTTCTGTCAATATACTAACAGTTCAGTTTTGGCAATTGAAAATTACGAACAATGGAGGCTAAAGAACTTTCAGTACGAAAATTAATTTTGGACAGCTTCCTGGAAAATCCGAACATTTCTCAGTGCAAGTTGGCAAAAAAATTAAAAATCTCAAGACCAACTGTGCAAAATGTTTTGCAAAATTATCGGAGAAGTGGTACGATTGAGAGGAAGGCTAGTTCGGGCAGAAAATCAGGAACAGTTGATAAACAAATAGAGCAAAAGACATTAAGAGCATTCAAAAGGAATCCAAACCTTTCTGAGCGTGCTATTGCTGCTAAAGTTGGAACATCTTCATCAACTGTACATCCTATTAAGCAGAGGGCAAACTTGAAAACCTTTAAAGTACAGAAAGTGCCCGATAGGGATGCTACTAAAGATTTGTTGTGTAAAACTCGAGCTCGAAAACTCTATACGGATTTTTTAACAAAATTTGAATGCTGCGTTATGGATGACGAAACCTATTGTGTTGCCGACTTTAATCAAATTCCCGGACAAAAATTTTATGTTGCGGAAGAATTGAAGTGAAACTTCTTATGCGACTTCCAACAAGATTGCGTTAAACGTTTAACGCTACGTGACGTCATAGTCAACAGCGACGCCATCTGTCGCGAGAATTTGGCAGCGCTGGAAATTTAGTGAATTAAAAAGGCAAGTTGTGTGGGCCCTGGGGATCGAACCGTGGACCGCTAGTTTAAGAGACCTGTATGTTAGCCACTAGGCTATCAAGGTCTCTGTCGGTAGCTACTTAATTTGTGTATACAAGCGTACTGAACAATCGAGCGATCTAAAAATAGAATTTTATTTTTCTTTCGGGCATACCGAGCCTTGGTTTGAATGATTACGCTTTACGAGGGGGGTTGCTTATAAGAGCAAAGCCTGAAAATACATAATACCTTATTAGAGGCGCTGCTACTACTACTACTACTAATAAGTCCTTAATATAAAAACAAATTTTTAAAATCAAGCTTTTATCGTTTTCTACTCGTTGAACCCTTTTATTTTGATACCCATGTCAGGGGGGTTGTGAAGATAAAGGTAAGCCGTCATATTGGGGTGTCCGCTATTTTGGATTTAGAACGATATTAAATATACTATATTGCATTGTCTTCGGATTTATATAAGTGTAGGTATCAAATTTCATCTTTTTGCCATTACGAAAACTGGTCCAAAATTTAGATGAAGTTAAAATAAATATTACTCGTGAGTTTTTAGTGTCTCGCGATAACGTGTTCGGTACGTGCTTCCCAAATTTGATGGGGTTGCATACGGATATTATCTAGGACCAAAGTACTCATCAAGACGATTCAAACGAGCCCAAACTCGATGGGGTTGTGTCGTTTTATTGCGGAACTCCTATGGTCACCTTCCAGCTCCAGCAACGACCCTGCTTACCATATAGGATCAAAGTACTCGTCAATACGAATCAAACCGACCCAAAGTCGATGGGGTTGTGTCGTTTTATTGCGGAGTTGACTCCACGCACTATAATTTTTTTTTGAAATATCCCTGACTCTAGAATGGCAGAATTCGAATTTTCCTAGATATTTTCAAAGACAAAAGCACGCAAATGAATATCGATTCGATTTCAAAGACTGCTTACTTTTATTCCTACTTGTGCACATAAACAAGGCCTATTTATACTAAAATTTGTTGGTCGCGCTTTCACGCAAAAAGTATTATACTTATCCGATTGAGATGAAATTTTACATGTTTATTATGTACACATGTAGCTATTAATTTGTAATGAACATAAAAAAATTCGTGCTTTACAAATAAAGAAAAGGGTTAACAACCAATGGAGCGCTTAATAATAAAGATATTCTCAAAAAACAAGTAACAAATAAATTGTACCAGTTGCAAATTTAATAAAATGAATGATATCGAGTTTTATTAATTTTTTTTTTTCGCTTTTCGTGAGTTAAATTTTTGTGAGCCTATGAAATAAATAATACAATTTATTTATTAGAAAAAAAATTTATTGTAAGGTAGGAGAACCAAATAAGGCCCGCGCCCTAACAAGGCCCAGGTTTCAAATTTCGCGCCAAACGAATTCGAAAACGCCAAAAGTCTGAGTTATAGTTCAGTGCCTACAAATCTCAAATATTCGCCCTATAAGTTTTTCTCAGAAGTAAACTTCTGAGTATCTGCATTCATAAAACGTCAGTGAAAGAGCACGCACGGTGGATTTTATAAAAATCAACAGCAAAACATGTAAGTATTCTTACTTATTTTTGGAGAAAAATATATTTTTTTTGTTTTATTTTGTACGTTGTTGTTGTTGTAAAATGCATGTTAAAAATTATGATCATTATTTTATTATTATACTACTTAATTATTGATTTAGTGCTTTTCCTTAATAAGGCCCACTCAATTTCTACCCGGGCCTTATTAAGACTATTGAAACTGATCTTATAATTTTCTTTGCTTTCAGACTAAAATGGGAAAGGCTCGTACTTCTGCTCTCAGAAAGCGAGCAAACTGGACTGCTGAGCAGTTGGAAAATGCTATGAAGTCAATCCGAAGAGGTATTTTGTCACAACATGAGGCTTCTAAAAGGTACAACATACCAAGACGAACTCTTAGAAATCATCTTAAGAGTGGATCTTTAGAAAGGAAACTTGGTCGTTCATCAATATTTACGCCTGAACAGGAGTGCGATCTTGTAAAAAGAATAATTCGCTTAGCGGAAATAGGTATGCCGCTGACTCCTAAAATTTTACGTTTACAGGCTTTCAAGTTTTGTGAGCTACATAATACACGTAATAGTTTCAATAAAACAACCTTTCTCGCTGGTAAAAAATGGCTTAGACTTTTTCTCAACAGACATCCTGAATTGTCTTGCCGTAAATCTCAAATGATGAATCCGGCCCGAGCACAGAAACTAAATAAAAATATAGTGAACGATCATTTTATAAAGGTAAATCTATTGCTACAAAAATTACAAATCGAAAGCAGACCGCAGTGCATTTACAACATGGATGAAAAAGGTTGCCGTAGCTCTTTACATCATCAACAAACTGTCTTAGCATTGAAAGGTATAAAGAGAGATCACCAAATAGCGAATGAACATGCTGAAAATGTCACAATAGTTGGCTGCGTTAACGCTATAGGGACTGCAATTCCACCCATGATTTTATTTAAGGGGAAAAGGTTTAAGCCAGAATTTAGTGATAACTTACCAACTGGAGCAATAGTAAAGATGACGCCAAAAGGATATATGACTCATGCTACCTTCGTCGAGTTTATAGAACATTTAAGTAAATATAAGACACCCGGCTCTTGCCTTCTTATTTTTGATGGCGCAGCATGCCATTTAAATTACAGCATAGTAGATAAAGCCGACGAAAATGACATATCTCTTTATTGTCTGCCATCTAATACAACTCATGAGCTCCAACCCCTGGACAAAGCGGTATACCGTTCTTATGAACACCACTGGGATGAAGAGTTACTCAAATTTGTGCGTCTGAATCCAGAAAGAAAACTCAATAAAACGAGTTTCAACATCATTTTTTCCCATGTATGGTCAAAATGCATGATCCACGATAATATTATAAGCGGTTTCCGTGCTACAGGTCTGTACCCTTTCAATCCAGACGCTATACCCGAAACAGCATTTGCTCCTTCAGTATTATCTGAATTAAGCTATCCGCCAAGCAATGAAAACGCCGTAGCATCAACCAGTGGCTATATACCACAATTGGGAGAACATAGAAGGACTCATGTTCGAGAACATACCAGCAGTTCAGAATCCGACGCAGAAAATTTGCCACTTTCTGACTTAAAGTATAATATTTTGGAAAGGCAACAAAGAGCCAGAGCCACGACATCTGAAGCCATTCATACAACATATATTGACTCACAGTCTGCAATCGTTAAATCGCCGTTTCAAGAGCTCCTTCCAACACCTAAGAATAAAGTCAACAAGAGCGCACCACGCAAGAAGGCTCTTAATTACAGAGGACAAGCAGTTACGAAGGATTTGTTTAAGTCACAACAAAAAAACTCGTCCATATCTGTTAGTGCTACAAATGCTTCTCATTCTACAGCAGTTACAGGAAGAGGATCATGGTATTGCCATGCTTGTCGAGAAGATAGGATGGAGGATATGAGGCAATGTAAAACTTGTAGTGTTTGGTACCACGAACTCTGTGTTGGTCTCACTGAAGATGACCAGGATTTCGTTTGTCCGGGATGCTGTAATTAGAGTACTTACTTATAAATTTAATTTCTTAACTTGACCTTAGAGTATAAACTAAGTTCCTAACTTGACTTAAATTGACCGTGATAATATTATTTTGTTCAAGGTACAGATCCTTATGTTATATATTATTTAATTTTTCTTTTTTGTTAGTGCTGTTGAATAGTAATTTTGTATTTTGTTACTGCTGTTAGAATTAGAAAGAATATTACATCCATATATTCTTTTGTTCTTGAAGTTATTTTCTTTTTTGTTGACTTTTGGTAATTTACTTGCGTATTTGCAATTAATTTTCATTCGAGTTTAATGGAGGCCTTATTAAGACGTAGGCTTCCCAATAAGGCCCAAGGCTTCTTTTTTTTAATGTTCCAAAAAAACAGTCAATATTTTAAAAGATGCTATTATACTAAGGTATTTTCAAAAGGTTACTAAACAAAGAATTTTTATAATAAATTTAAAGTATTTTTTTTTTTTGTTTTCTTTGACTTTTTAAGCAATAACATTAAGGTGGGCCTTATTTGGTTCTCCTACCTTATGTATAAAGTTTTTTTACAAAGTTTTTTAACGTTAATAATTAAACTTTTTCATTACATCTTAGAGTTTCAAACTTACAAATTATAAAATATTGGATACAATCGAAAAACAAAAAAATGGAACTTAAATTTAAAAGATTGTTTTTATTCCTCCTGATTATCAATTAAATCACAAACATTAGCTGTTACTATATTTTTCCAAAATTCACGACGACTATGTGGCATTAAAGGCAAAAGGTTTTTAATAATTCCTTCTTTTTTATCTTGCGGAATTCCCCGATTATTTATTTGTTGTTCAACATCTGGGAACCCATTTGTAATAATTTTTGTATTGAGAAAATCGAATTCTAATAAAGGTTTATCATCTCCATAATCTAATTTATAAAATAGACGATAGTTTCCTCGTTTCACAATGACTTTCTTTATATTATTAATATACGGCCTACCAGAGAGTTTTTGCAATTTATAATAAGACGTATGATCAGGCCAGTTATAAAAATCTGTAAATTTCATCGATTTTACGTAAACGTGCTTATTATTAGCATTTTGGACAGCTGTTTCAAAATCATTAAAATCATAACATTTTCCCATTTTATTCATTGAAAGTTCAACTTGATGGTGAAAAGAGTCAGCTGACATAAAAGTACATATGTATGTCCTGGCTCAAAATAATTAAATTCAATTTCTATAGTTTCAATAGCCTGTGAATTAATTAACCAGATTAAAAATGAAAATAGACACCAATTTTTATTTTGGCAAGTGCAATTATCCAGCCAAACTACAATTTTGTTTACGTCTCGGTTATGTAAAAAAAAAGAATAGAATGTACTAACAATTTGTTCTGTTTTCCTACCTGCTATTGCTTCATTCCAAATTACAGCAAAAGGTTGTAAATTGTTTCGTTTTGTTGATCCTATAGGGACGAAACTCTGATTAAATGCTATAATTCGACGAGTAAAAAGAGCAGTTTTAAAGCCTTCCATTCTCGGTAGCATGATTACTTTTTGAAGGTCAATTGAAAAGTATATTTTTTCCGATTTGTCAGATATTTCGCTCAAAGTTACGTGATTTTGATAAATATCACGAGCAAAACTATAATTTTTTTTGTGATTTAACCATTCATTGCAACAATGACAAGATTTATCTAAATCACTTTTACTATGGCCGCTCTTTACAGTGCATGGTGAACTCCTCGCAAGATTCGCATTCTTCATGACCTAATTTTACGAAAGAAATATTCATTTCAGCTACAATTAACCTGTACATTTCATAACCAATTTTTTTTTCAGTAGGATGCGTCTCTAAAAAATCTTTATGCATAAGAGTGATTGTGATATCACTAGGGAGATATCGCCTATTAGGTGCATGAGCACGCCTATAGTGTGAAATATTAGGATTGTAACTTTCAATGTGAGCTTTTATTAACCCTTTTATATTTTTACAAGCTTCACTCAGAGTAGTACCACGTGTTGCATAGCGATACATATCGATAAATATCGATTATTATAATTATTCAAATTGTAACGATGGGTACCGCTATGCAACCAAACCCCCATCGAATAGTGATTTCTCTGTAAGAGAGCTTCGCACATCCACGAAGCTCCACTACACGTCTTCTTACGCTTTCCGAGTGTTGTCTTGGCATTGTTCAAACCCAAACTGAAAATAAATAAATGAATAGTTCCGTTAGATGGCGTAAATTTAATAAATTGGTAAGCGTTTGCTCAATTCCATTTTTAGGATGGTTAAAATACCATTTCTTTATATTTTTATAACCTTTTAAATCTATACCCAGAATAGAGAGGCAAATATTTTATTGAAATAAATTTAATTTGAATAATGTAAATAAATTTACAATATTTAAAACTTTTGTAACAAATTTAAAAAAATAATAACTAATAATAATGATTATTAATGATGTTGTATGCAATCTTCCGTCGTGGTTCTGTCATTTGTTCTGGTTTTGGGCATCGTGGTTTGGGGCATCGTTCTGTTTGTGGACTTCCTTGTGGTCCTGGGCTCCGTGGTGGCTCTGCGCTTGGATGGGGCTGCGGGCTTCGATGTGGTTCTGGGCTCTGATGTGGTTGTCGGTGCTCCCTTGCCGCGTTTCTTTCTCCACATCGTAGGTTTTCTACCTTACCGGTGAGTAGATACTTGTCGTAAATGTACCGACAAGTCGTAGCCGGTACACCGGTAAGGATAGTGATTTCTCTGTAAGAGAGCTTCGCACATCCACGAAGCTCCACTACACGTCTTCTTACGCTTTCCGAGTGTTGTCTTGGCATTGTTCAAACCCAAACTGAAAATAAATAAATGAATAGTTCCGTTAGATGGCGTAAATTTAATAAATTGGTAAGTGTTTGCTCAATTCCATTTTTAGGATGGTTAAAATACCATTTCTTTATATTTTTATAACCTTTTAAATCTATACCCAGAATAGAGAGGCAAATATTTTATTGAAATAAATTTAATTTGAATAATGTAAATAAATTTACAATATTTAAAAGTTTTGTAACAAATGACAGAACCACGACGGAAGATTACATACAACATCATTAATAATCATTATTATTAGTTATTATTTTTTTAAATTTGTTACAAAACTTTTAAATATTGTAAATTTATTTACATTATTCAAATTAAATTTATTTCAATAAAATATTTGCCTCTCTATTCTGGGTATAGATTTAAAAGGTTATAAAAATATAAAGAAATGGTATTTTAACCATCCTAAAAATGGAATTGAGCAAACACTTACCAATTTATTAAATTTACGCCATCTAACGGAACTATTCATTTATTTATTTTCAGTTTGGGTTTGAACAATGCCAAGACAACACTCGGAAAGCGTAAGAAGACGTGTAGTGGAGCTTCGTGGATGTGCGAAGCTCTCTTACAGAGAAATCACTATCCTTACCGGTGTACCGGCTACGACTTGTCGGTATATTTACGACAAGTATCTACTCACCGGTAAGGTAGAAAACCTACGATGTGGAGAAAGAAACGCGGCAAGGGAGCACCGACAACCACATCAGAGCCCAGAACCACATCGAAGCCCGCAGCCCCATCCAAGCGCAGAGCCACCACGGAGCCCAGGACCACAAGGAAGTCCACAACCAGAACGATGCCCCAAACCACGATGCCCAAAACTCCCAATATAATCGGGAGTTCCAACCGTACTATAGGCTAGTGCACGTCGATTCCTTTTCCAACTCTCCGCTCGTCTTTTAGAATCCATGGGACTTGCACAGGTTCCTATAAAATCCGAAGGTTTTGCTTGGGATAAGTCTCTATAAAAATCTGTCCGATGGGATTTTTTCAATCCAGTGCATAGTCCGAAATCAGAGAGCTTAAGGTGTCCCCGAGCGTCTAGTAGTAAGTTATCGGGTTTTATGTCCCTATGAATAAAGCCTAATTTGTGAATAGAATCTATAATTTATGCTACTTATGAAGCATTATTATGTCTACTTACCCAAAATTGCTTCAAAAAAATTTCTTTAGCACAATCTCTCACAAAATCTGACAATTTAATCAAGACGTTTGCCATTTAGCATTGCCTTCCTAGTTTTATTTTACCAATTTCGAAAGTTCGAACTCACCATACTTATCGGAATCGCTTGAAAGTGAGATGGTGAGTAACTTTGTCGGGCGGTATGGTGACTCGCTCTCACTACTCACCAGTTATCGGAATCCCGGCACAGGGTACCTATATATTATAATTCTTTTTTTTTATCTTCTTCGTCTCTCTCTTTCACTCCGG
Source organism: Eutolmus rufibarbis (assembly GCA_963920795.1). Taxonomy (NCBI): domain Eukaryota; kingdom Metazoa; phylum Arthropoda; class Insecta; order Diptera; family Asilidae; genus Eutolmus; species Eutolmus rufibarbis. Next base: position 16,569,964 of record OY987207.1, on the reverse strand, counting down.
CGCGTGATCTCATGGGCGGTTGTGCACCGCTTCATGTATTGCCTTCTGGCGGTGGTCGTGTGGTTGAGAGAGGAGAGGAAGCAGGACTTTGCTTTCAACTCGTCGAAACGGGTGCGGTCATTCTACCAGGTTTTCTCAATCGAGACGCTTGTAATTTATTTTGCTCTGAAAATCGCTCAATATCTAAATCATTCGCTTCGTTTGTTAAATTGAATTTGTCATTGTTTTAATTAGTAATCAGGGATTGAATTCAATCATTTGTTTTTTGTGTCCTTTGTCTCAATTCAATATCGCGTTTAAATTAATATTCACGCGAACGCGGAAGTGATCACGGGGTGGGCGTACTCTCCTTGAGAGTTGCACTCCTAGTGCAAATCAATTAAACTATACTCGAGTGCACCGAGTTCAATCGTTTCAATCGTTTTAACGGAGGTCAAGGTGACTCGCTCCGTCAATAGCGCCTAGGCGATTCTGTCGACACCAAACGTTCCAACGGAGGCTAAACGTGGCTCTCTCCATCTTGACGATCGTCTAAGAAATCGCAAAATCATCAATTACACACATTACATATCAGGTAGTCTCAGCGTGCTTCTCCGTAATATTCGGTAAATTCATTCCCTTTTTGTTTCCTTTGTAATCTAATTTATAACAACATTCTTCAGAGAGTTTTTATGCCGTGGGCTTTTCTCTCCATTTTTTTCGGGTAAAATATACGTTTTGTATTTTGCCCAAATCGAGTATTTTATTTAATCACCTTGCCTTTATTCCTTTGGTTTTTTTTATTATTATTTTTTTGTTTCAATTTGCAAATTTTTCGACGATACACTTTTCTCTTTATTAAAACTACGGAATCCTGCACTTCTTTTTTTCTTCTCTTTTTTACGTTCGGTGTCGAAGGATGAGTATCAGCCTCTTGAACTTGATTGTTAGAAATAATTGTATCTTGGGCATTGGCGAGGTGTAGCTGTTCTGAATCTATTGGCTGTAATTCAGTAAGCGATTGTTGGTAGTGGGTTTCCTGACGGATATTGGCAAGTTGTTGATTAGCCGGTGAATTCAAAAAATCTTGCGTATTATTAGTGTAGTAGCCTTCTTCAAAAATATTATTACTTAGGTTCACAGGACGTATTGAAGCTAACTGCTCATAACTGATTCTATCTCTTTTAGACACAATGCTAGGTGAGACAGCGTGCTTTTTGGCCGCGTCCACGAGTGAGTTGCACACGTTAGCGATGTTAATGTTAGGCGCTCATTTGTTGGAGATATTTGTGCGTGCTTATGCAAACTTAGAAATGGTCTACACATAGTCATGGCAGCAATTTACATTTCTCTGAATCCAAAATTGGACGAGGTAAAGCATTTTATTCATCGCACTTTACTGGAGTACACTGAAGAAGGGTCGAAAATACTTGGTACAAATGGTAATAAATTTCCACTTATCTTGGCTGGCGATTTCAACATCAACTTCGCTGATAAAAAATCAGAGCGGTTGACAACTTTTCTTTCGGAAAAATTGAATTTGAAAATGAATAATGATCCACAAGAATCCACAACAAAATATGGGACCACCATTGACGCGGTATTTTCCTGATATTTAGAGGATATCAAGTCTCAAACTTATGTTTCTTAATTCAGTTACCATAAACCTATAGTTTCAATGATAAAAATTCCTGAATAACCTACATGTATTGTAAGATAATAAAAATATTTTAAACAATATTAACTTCTCATTTATTCAATAAAAGAAAAAATTTGTTTTCTTATCGGTCACCACGCTCAAAAAGTGTAACTTGAATTAATATCAAAGAAAAAACTTGAATTAATATCAAAGAAAAAAAAAATACTGCATAAATAAAATAAATAAATAATTATAATTGCATAAGTTGATAAAAAATACTATGCAATAGCTTTACCGCGGCAGTCCCCGAGTGCCACACGTATTTTTTTTTCTTTTTTTTTTCAGAAACAAATGGGTCAACTTTAAATGGCCTACCCTGTACTAGCCGACGGAATAATCAGACCTTCTAGATCCCCGTATAATTCACCCGTATGGGTTGTGCCAAAGAAGCAAGATGCTTCAGGCGAAAAAAAATATAGAATGGTAATCGATTACAGGAAATTAAATAGCATTACCGTTGCAGACCGGTATCCCATACCCGAAATTAGTGAGGTACTAATGCAACTGGGTAAAAACAAATTGTTTTCGGTCATAGATCTGAAAAGTGGATTTCATCAGATTCCATTAAAGGAATTTGACATAGAAAAGACCGCTTTCTCAGTAAATAATGGCAAGTATGAATTTACTAGGCTGCCATTCGGGCTTAAAAATGCTCCGGCAATTTTTCAACGAGCCTTGGATGACATTCTAAGGGAGCACATAGGTAAGACCTGCTTCGTCTATATCGACGACATAATTATATTTAGCGAAAACGAAGAAAAACATGTAAAGGACATCAAAACTATTTTCGAAACTCTTAGTGCAGCTAATATGAAAATTCAACTGGATAAATGCGAGTTCTTCAAAACGAGTGTTGAATTTTTAGGATTTATATTTTCTCCCGAAGGTGTCAAGACCAACCGTGCAAAAGTAGATGCAATAGTAAACTTTCCGCAACCAAAAACACTGAAAGATCTCCGATCCTTTTTAGGCCTATCCGGTTATTATAGACGTTTTGTCAGGGATTACGCTAAATTAGCGAAACCCCTAACAAAACTTTTAAGAGGGGAAGACGGGCGACTGCCCAAAAACTCTTCAAAAATTAAATTATATTCTTGAACGACGAAGCAAAGGAAGCATTTGCCAAAATTAAAAGCGCATTAGTCTCGGAAGAAGTTATCTTAGCCTACCCGAACTTAAATAAAGAATTCCAATTGACAACAGACGCCTCCAAATACGCAATCGGTGCAGTGCTCGAGCAAAACGGCAAACCCGTCACCTTTATCTCGAGAACCTTGAATAGAGCAGAAGAAAATTATGCGGCCAACGAGAAGGAGATGCTCGCAATAATCTGGGGATTGAATTCTCTGCGAAATTATTTGTACGGCACTTCAAGAGTCAAAATTTTTACCGATCATCAACCGCTCACATATGCGCTGAGCCACAAAAACAATAATGCGAAGATGAAAAGATGGAAGGCAATATTGGAGGAATATAATTATGAGCTCGCCTATAAACCTGGTAGGACTAATGTAGTTGCAGATGCATTATCTCGACCTCCACAAGACAGTGCGACAGTTCAAATTAATTCCAGGACAGGCACGGTACATAGCGCAGAAAGTTCAGATCACGATCTTATTCCTACAGTTCAGTCTCCCATAAACGCTTTCAAAAATCAATTATGGCTTCAAACAGGTAGCGAAAATAATTACCAATTTCACATCCACAGACACATTGTCACTCGGACGGAATATACCGAGGAAGACCTAATCGAAATATTTAAAAAACATCTCAATCCGGCAATAGTGAATGGAATTTTCACATCAGAGAATATCATGGGAATAATTCAAAAGATCTACCCTCTTCACTTCAGAAATTACAAAATTAGGGTCACACAAACGAAAATTCAACATTTAATTTCGGATTTGGAACAAGAGGAAAAAATTATTTTGGAACACAGAAGGGTTCATCGCAATGCCAGGGAAAACAAAATGCAGCTTTTGGAAAAATTCTACTTCCCAAAAATGATGAAAAAAATAATGGAAATAGTCAAGCAGTGTAGTACATGTAAGCAACATAAATACGAGAGACATCCCGCTAATCCAGAAATAGGGGAGACACCAATACCGCAATATCCGGGGCAAATATTGCACATGGACATATACATCGTTGAGAAAAAGTTGGCCCTTACTGCAGTGGACAAGTTCTCTAAATATACGAAAGCGAAGATCCTGAAATCGCGTTCGGCAGAAGACATCAGAGAGCCGTTGAGACAACTTCTTTTTATATTCGGGGTACCAGAAACATTAGTCATAGACAACGAAAAATCAATAAATTCCAGTTCTATTATCTTCATGGTACAAGATCAATTAGGTATCAAAATTTTCAAAACACCCCCTTATTTCAGTAGCGCTAATGGACAGGTAGAAAGATTTCACTCTACGTTGTCAGAAATTATGCGGTGCCTAAAAGCAGAAAATGTATTAAGAAGGTGTATTAAAATATGAGTAATTTTATATGCTATAACTGATGTATGACTATATACATATGTATATATACGAGTATGTGTATGAGGATGCGCGCGAGTTACGGCCCTTGCCTAAGGTGATTAGCCAGACCACCGCCTAAGGTCATTCCCATTTCTTTATTCTCAATTCTTCACTGAGAGAAAAATTTTATTTTGGAATAAATACTTTTCGGATTTAATATAAAAATTTTCGTAATATTTTAAATCAAAATAAATATATTTGGTAAAACAATAAAATTGTTAAATTTACATTTTTCCCTTTTAATATGATGAAGAAGTCTTTGTTGTATTAAAATGGTGTGCATTTGTTTTAAAATTATAAAATCTCTTAATTCAGAATCAATAGAAATTTCAACTACATGTATGTAATTTTAAAATATTCCCATATCATTTTAAAATACGTTTTATAAAAACAGTTGTCTAGCATTGTTTTGTTAAAAAGGAAGAGATTCATTTTGAAATGTAAAAAGTCTTAATTTAATAGAAGCAAAGATTCCACTGTTTTCCTAAAATATTCCCATTTAATATCAAAATGCTTTTTCTTTATTTTTTTATTCTAAATTGGAATTCGACAACACACACTGTTACACACGACAAGTGTATTATTTAATTGTCTTAAGCGAAACAGTGGAAAGGGACGAACACTAATAACTTTATAAGTTCGTCGTAAAACGCACGTCAGAGATAAATCGTTGGCAGTTTTGCGCATTTTCCATGTATTAGTAGCACCATCAGCCAATAACCCGCAAATGTGCTTAACACTCCAAACAAAGCGCTCTACGCATTCTTGGCTCTGTTTACTCTATTCGGAAATTACGTTAGCTGCACGAGAGTGAACCCTTTGTTAACGGTTATTGCTCGGCAATCTCTGTCACTAAGAATTCTCTGGTTCAACTGTAAGGACATCATTCAGTGTTTAATTTTGTGGGGTTAAGATACAGCCTTATTTTGTGTGCAAGCATGATGCAATAACTAAAATGGCAAGCGACAATAATAATTGTGAAGTGGTTATAAACAATGAACATATAAGTTTTATTAATATTGAAAGTGATGACGCATGTTATTTATTTCGATCATGGGGCCTTACAGACGACTCTTGTCACCATTTAATGCAATGCGGAGTTAACATGGAAGTCTTGCGTTTAATGGAGTTAAACGAAATTGACAAATTGTTCCCTGCCGTAACCCAGTTTGGTCAAAAAATTATTTTTAAGTACAATTTAAAGGAATGGCGTGAAAAAGAGGTAAGCAAATATGAATATATTTTATGGAGTTTTACCCCTCCTTAAAAAGCACATGCAAAAAATATAGCAAATTAAAACTCATACGCCGAATTTATGTAAAGGAATTTGTAAAATGCTATTATAAAATGAAAAAAAAAATAAATTTAAAAATATCTACATTTTATCAGCAATTATCTTTTTCTTTTTAATAATTAAATATTTATTATCCTCTTTGTAATATAACAGGGCATTCCATTTCCTAATACATCCAGTGATACTTTATCAATGAATTCAAGTGTTGTGGAATGGATTAATATGCCTGAGAATTCAAATTTTCTTACTCCAACAAACTCGTCGCAGATATCGGGCTTGTCTTGGTCAAGTTCAGAAAGTTTTAATATAGAAACAATACTTAAAAACAGCATTAAAGGGCAAATGGTCCTTAACTTTTATAAAGTTAATAAAGTATTAAATAAAAAAAAGTCAAACTGACTTAGTTCATTGTATTGTCGACTATATGATGATAAATAAGAAACGACCAAAATCACAGGATTTTGAAGGTTATGCCAAAGCAATTGCAGAGTATTTTAAGTGTGAAAAGTCTGTAAGATACTGCCTTTGTTAATTAAAAAGTTGTCCAATTTAACAATTCCTTTCAATTTTTTATAATAGGAAATATACTATCAGCCTCGCTTAAATAATCGCAACCCGAGTGGAAAGCTTTACGACCGGTTTAGTAACATGAAATTTAAAATGAAACCAATTACAGAAAAAAGCGAAATAATTGCGAACCATGGGCGAGAATTTGTGAATATTGGAAATCTACTGCAGGATATCGCCTCAATAATATCCAATCATCAAAAACTAATGATATTTTTCAAATTTTGCGAAGCGAAGCGTAAACACAAAACTTATTATTGTCACTGACCTTTGTATTGACATTTCACGAAGGCAGTTATACCAATTTCTCAAATTAAACACGTGCTGATCCAAAGCGTTTTTTTCATTTCTTGTTGATCTAGATCCAGATCCGGATGAAAAAAACGCAGCTAATAGTTTACTTCTCCATCAAACTCCGGAAGCAGGTCATCCAGATTTCTTCTTCCATACCAACTCCAGCAACGGCACAGTTCCTGTCACCGCCGCTTTTCTCTAAGGGGGGAGGAGTTACGGCCCTTGCCTAAGGTGATTAGCCAGACCACCGCCTAAGGTCATTCCCATTTCTTTATTCTCAATTCTTCCAATTTCCCAATTTCCCAACTCACCCAATTTTGCAATAGCTGAAGAAGCGGTGTCAATTTTGTAGACGCTACCTCAGCAATATAGGAATCATTGACTTATTGTATCAGCAAATTATTGAATAGAATAAAAGCGTAGGGAAAGTCAGTTAGTCAGTTCTTAGTGAATATTCAAGCTGTTAACCCTTGTGTTAATACCCAACTTTACCGACGCTGTTTAGCACCCGGGTACCCGGGTACCCACTTATTGTAATATTCAAATTTTGAATATTTCAGTGAAAGAAAGTATGTTTAAAATTATTTTCTTTTAATTATACATTGTTATTGTCCCTTATGTCATCGAAAACGTGTTGCATATCACTATCGCAAGAGCACTCCGACAAATTATCAGCAAATACAGTCCGTTGCAAAGCTATAGTCGCACCCCGAAAAAGTGCGGTAAAGTTACTTTGAATCGAGAGAGGAAACATTTTTGTTCATCCCAAGTATTGCTGAGTCAAGTAATCTCTGATAATGCAAAAAGAATTTCCGCGTGGATGCAACAGAACGAGTAAAATGGTAAAATAATGGAAATGTTAGGAAAATTGGTGTTGAACGCAAATTTATCCCAGATGTATAAGCCTACAGAAAATGTAAATATTGATGAACAACTATATCCTTTTCGAGGTCGTACAGGATTTACTCAATATATACCTTCAAAACCGGCCAAGTATGGTATCAAAATCTGGTGGATTTGCGATGCCGAAAACGCGTATCCTTTGCAGGGTACGATTTACACTGGTAAAACGAATGATACCCGCGAAAAAATCAGGGAGAGAGAGTGGTAAAAGAATTAGCATCAATATACCGCGGAAGTGGAAGAAATATCTGCATGGATAATTTTCTTACAAATCTTCCTGTTGCAAAACACTTGCTATCGTGGAATCTTACTATTGTTGCCACAATAAAAAAAATAAACCATACATCCCTAGTGTCATGGCAGCAAATAAATCACGACCGCTATACTCGACAGTTTTTGGTTTTCATGAAAGAGTGACGATGTGTACTTACGTACCTAAAAAAAAATAAAGCTGTAATTCTAATATCGACGCAGCATTCAGACTAGGCTGTCAGTAACAATGAAAAAATGAAGCCGGATATTATCAATTATTATAATAAATATAAAACTGGTGTTGACACTATGGATCAAATGCTCAGAAGACAAACAAGTCAGCGGCGGTGTACGAGATGGCCAATGGCAATGTTCTTCAACATGTTGGACATCACTGCACTCTCGTCATACATAATTTATTATGAAAATAATAAAATGATCAAAAGGAAAACAACGGAAAGACGTCATTTTATGCGCAAACTAAGTGAAGAACTTGCCAAGCCAATAATTGAATCACGCATGACGAATGCTCAAGTGATGCGCAATTATACAACTAAAATTGCTATTGAGAGTATAATAGGTCGTCAAGTAGTAACGATCACAGAAGATCCTGGTCCATCAGTTCAACGGGACTCAACAGGAAGAAAAAAAGTCAAGGGATCCTGTCATATGTATTATAAACTAACAATAGACGAAAAACGCGCAAGAGCTGCACTGAATGTCAACTGCCAGTTTGTGCTAAGCATTCAACAAACATTGTAAAATGTTTAGAATGCAATAAATAATATTGTTTATAAACAAATAACAGTTATTTTCCTCTATTTTTATTATAAAATTTACTTGCATGCGTTAATAAACATAATTTTAAATTTATTTGGTACAAATACTATTGTGGGTACCCGGGTACCCGGGTGCGAATGCAGCGATGGCTAAAGTTTGACTTGATTTTTTTGTAAAAAAACAAAAATTTTTTTTAAAAAAAAATTCATTATTTGTTTGCCTTTGACCTAAATAACGACGATCCAGGAGCTCAAATTCAAATTTTAATATTTTCTCCAGTTTTTTCATACAAATACAACACGGTGGGTACCCGGGTACCCGGGTATTAACACAAGGGTTAAGAAGTGTAATTGTAAAAATCAAAGAAATAAAATTAAATTTTATTTAATGTATTCGAGTTTTTAATTTTTTTATTCGAATTATGTTAAGATAACTTAACTCGCGCAGCAGCGAATTCTGAATGATGATCCTTAAAGACAGACAATTATATTTCAGTTAGTTTGTGTCAGTTAAAAAGAGTTGTTAGTGCGCAATTTTTGTAATCATTATGCAGCGTTGTAAATACGATAAAAATTTCAAATTAAGAATAATAGCGGATTACAATAACGGTTTATCACAAATATCTATTGCAAAAAAGTATAAAATTAATAAATCAATAATTTCGCGATTAATACAAAAGTATAAACTAAGTGGAACTGTTGATAACCTGAAAGTTGGTGGACTACCCCGTAAAACATCGGTTCGAACGAACAGGCAAATATGCAATTTAATTAAAAAAATCCGTTCATATCCTCGGGAAAAATTGCAGAAACATTAAATTTTAGGATTGATCCCAGCACAGTACGAAGACGTACTATAGAAAATGATTTAAAAAGCCATTCGCCACTGAAAAACCCTATGCTTGCAAAGAAGCATTTACAAAAGAGGTTTTTTCATACTAATATAATTTGTATAGCTAAATAAAAATAACATAAAAATAAAATTAAAAAAAATAAAATAAAAATAAAAATCAAAAATAAAAATATATTTGAAAATTAGAAAAGTTTTCATTTTAAATTTGTATACCTCTAAAAAAAACACTCTATAGATATTTAACTAAGTAGCAATTATGATACACCGCGTGAAACCGATCTAGCTGACCTGGCCAAATATGACAAATAGCCTGATCGGCATATTCATTTTATGTTTTGATTAAATTTATTAATAATGTATCGCCAAATTAGCATTGACAATCGACAGGAAGTCGTTAATTTGCGGAAACAGAATCAGTCCTATGGACAGATTCAAGAAATTAGTGGAGTTGCTACCTCTACCGCTCAGTACATATGTATATAAGAAGTTTGAAAAATACATCACTTTGGAGAATTTACGTAGATTGGGATCGCGAAGAGTACAAAATTACGAACGAATTCATACTATCATATGAATCAAATAAATATGGGATACAACATCAATCCTATACTTCCTTACGCCGAGTGGGAAATGCCAATTAGATGGGTGTTTCAACACGATAACGACCCGAAAAACACATCAAAATTGGTAAAGGACTGGTTTATAGCAAATGGGATTCAAGTCCTTGATTGGCCGGCACAATCACCCGACTTGAATCCCATCGAAAACCTATTTGCAATTGTAAAATGCAAAGTAGGAAATCGATGATTCATGAACAAGAAGGACCCTCATGGATTCCGTAAAGTATGAATGGGAAAGAATCCCAATGAGCACCATTAGTAATCTGATTGAATCATTGCCCCGTAAATGTGCTGAAGTAATAAAAAATAAGAGGTATTACACCAAATATTAAGAAAGTTACTTAGGTTTTGCACAGCAAATTTTTGGGAATAGTATTTTGTTTTCGTCATTTTTTGTACTGTTAATGAAATTTTAATTAATATTTAAGTTTATATTCATATTGTTCACGCAATCTAGTATGAATAAATATATTTTGATTTTTCATAAATGCTGTGAAAATAAAAGTACATAACTTTATATTGCAAAAGTTGCTTAGGTTTTGCACAACACTTTATATTCATCGCATCAATTTTATGAAAACAATTTCTTAAACTGTAATGTAGTACTTCTTCGGTTCCAAATCATGCCTAATTTTTCTTAGGATCTATGTAATTTTGCTTTGATATTACGAAATATTGTTCTGAGTATAGCAGAAAATCGTTTTTTCGTGTTAAATCAAACACCAAGATTGGTTTTAAAAATAGGTGGTATCAAAGAATGCAGAAAAACCACTATTCAGATGCGGTGAAAAGCTGTATTCTACATCTGCGAAACATTAACGATTTTGAACAATAAAAGGAAAAATTGTTGGAATCCAGAATTAAGTAAACAGACACAATTCGATTTAAAATGCTGCAGGTTAGTTTCATAACATAGTTAAACCAACAATGTGGGCATATTTGGATGAAATATTTTTATTGTATACGCAAAATTGAAAATGTTTGGATTAACCCGAATTTTGGTATGATCTAACCCCCTCCTCTGCGTGTAGATTTACCGACAACTGTAAAAAACTAGCTTTGAATATTTACTTCGTAGCGCCATCGGCATATTATTTGTTATCCGGACTTTTCGATTACTACCATCACTTTGCCAGAATGCTAAAATATTTAGTTTTGGCCCTAAGATGTAGTGACGATTCAAAGACAATCTATTGCAGCAACTGCTAATCATAGGCTAATAGCCGATGATACATGAGAAGTACATACAAGCGCCCATAATACTTAAAAAATTAACAAAATTTTGGTTCAGGCTTTAGTACAAAAATTTTTCCCAAGGTGCCCAGTAGTTTTAAAAAATAGAGGATATTCCACAAAGTAATGAAAATTCAAAAATAATTAAAGTGAATTCTGTATATGCAACCTTTTTCCCTTAAAAATAATAATTCTGCCAAGCAATAAATCAAAGCATTAAACAATTATTATGAATGCTTAATTATGTGAAAGTTTTATATCTCACCGATCAGATATATCGACACCACTAAAAGGTTTATAACGGAAATATTCATCCAGTGTTTACAAATGTTTAGGGAAAATAAAACCCAATCTCTTAAAGGTTTTGATAAGGAAACCAAAATATTGAAATAAAGACAAATTAAGTTTAGTTTAGTTGCTTGCATAGTGGAAGATACCAAACCAACTAATTTCCTTTCCAGGAGTCCAAAAAATAGCGAAATTTGCGAAGATAAAAAAAGAGCCATTATTAGTATACGACAGTAGAGCATTGCTCAAAGTCGTTAAGGATTAAATTACGGAGCAAAACGAATACAAATTGCAAGAAGTATTTTGCACTAAAATATTAACATTAATTATTAGAAAAAAGTATATATCTGATTAGAGACATTGGTAATATGTACATATATCCAATGTATAATAATATTTAACTGTATGTTTGCTGTTTATTTTGAGAAATACAACTAGCTTGCATATATGTAGTTCGAAGTTCACACTATATTTGAAACTACAAATATTCACTTACCTTTCAGTTGGCATCAATAATTGAATAAAGTAATAAATATAATATATAAATAAATTGTAATAACTGGACTTTGCGGCATATCCATATCCAACAGATATTGAAAGTGAATGTGTGTTGTAAATGAATGTGATGTTCAAAAATAATGAGACCTATTCAGTTCTTGTTATCCAATGACTTTTGCGTACGGAAAAGAATTTCATATTGTAAAATGCAATTTCATACTAAAATATCATCACAGAAGAATCTGACTGCAGTAACGCGATGTGTAAGTTCTTAAAATTTTAAATAAAAATAGTTTAACAATCCCTACGTTAAACGATTTAATTTTTAAAAATGAGCTTATTTTATGTTTTCATTAAAACTTATTTCTTAATATTTTTTTCAAAAGGCACCAGCCCCATTTTAGTTTGACACTTTTGCGCGGATTATTTTTTAATAGGCAGTTCGTTTCACTCATATTTAAAATATGTTTAAGTTTTAAAACTACTACTAGTTTAATATTTCTTCTCGTCTATAACTGCACTAATGCAATTTAATTATAAATTAATAAACCTCTCTTAAGATCTAAAATAAAATGTTAAATGACTCACATAGTATGCTACTTAATAGTGGTGCAGTCTCTGAGTGTGCATCATTCCTAGCGTTCCTTGTGTAGCGATAGCATTGCCAAACTGCCGGGCGGTGGAAGTCCAATACCAACACCAAGCGTTGATCCTATAGGTGGACCTAAACTTCCACCGATTGCGGTAGGTGCTATAGGTGCAGGAACTGGTGGTGGTTGTATGGTTGGTTGCACTAAAGCAACAGATCCATGAGTTCGAAAATGAACACTTAAACTGCTCGAAGTTGCAAACACTTTGTGACACTCTGGACACTTAAAGTTCTCCGTATTCCGTTCATTCAAATGAATTTTCTTTTTATGCGCGACCATATCACGATTCCGACTAAACGACTTACCACAAGTATCACAGCGATGGTTCTTTATACCAGTATGAGTTATCATATGTTTCGGTAAATCACCGGAACTATTAAAACTTTTGCTACAAACGGGACACACTTGGGACACACTTGATCACGAACTCCAGAATGTATTTTGTGATGTGCTTGAAAATTCCCCAAAGCTAAAAATTTACTGCATATTTCACATTGAAAAGGCCTTTCGCCAGTGTGAGTACGTATGTAAATTAATCAATTGTATTTTTGACCAAAACGACCAGGAAAGTAAGCGCAAACAAAAGGCCGCTCTCCAGTATGAGTCCTGTCGAATTATTACGATATGTACTTAACGTTTAAACTATAAGTAAGTTTCTTACCTTATACGCATTTGAAGCAATGCAGCACATTTAGATTTATTACATTCATAGCAGGTCTGTGGAACCTTTGGAACTGGTTTTGGACCAGTGGGAGCTCTTCTTCATTTATATCGGCTCCGTCGCTTACTAGAATTATAAATTCATAAAAACTTTTAGCATTTGCGTAACTGCTACGCGCTTAAGCGCCCATTATAACAAAAATACATTTTATATTTACATGACGGTGTTTAGATCTTTTCGTGTAGGTCGCTTTCCTCACGCTGCCCATCTGCAACTCACTTCCCGCCAAAGCTGATTCAAACAGTGCAATCCTGCAATCAGAAATTATCTGTAGTTCAGCCATGATTTGTGGATTTTGGACTTACTCAATCGGTACTAATGTTTGCTCAGGAAAATGTGTAAGGGCATCGTTGCAAAATCTGTGCTGCAAATCGATGTCAGGGAGCCCTCCTCTAAACACATGCGGCAAACTTTGTGGATATTGCAAACGATTTCAAACAACTCGCCGAATTCACGACCAAACAAATGATTACGCTGCCGTTGACAGTTGACAGTTTGCCGGGCGGTGTTGTTTTAGTACTAGACTAATAACTTTTTTGGAAGCGATTCCGAATTGGGCTGCATTCGTTTATTTCTGTTAAATGTAGATGCCTTAAGTTTGTCAAGTTTTTGTCGACTCAAAGATGTTCAATTTGTAGAGATTATAGAAGTCTTGGCTAAAGGAAGACAGAATCTGCGACAAAAGTCGTCATTAATACAATTGTCTCAGTTCATATGATTTCCTATAGAAGCGGACGGTGCGATTCTTGTTCCCTCTTTTCCGCTCTGAGAAAGTGATCACCCCTAAAATGACGTAAAACTAGCGTTCTATAATGTCAAAGATTTGTCAGCGGGCTGAATTGTCGTTACAGATTTTCTCTGACTGGAAACTGCTAATTTGTTTACTGCACAAAGTTTAATTGCTGTAATTACAATATCAATGTGAAACAGCGCGATTATTGGATGAATTTCTTTTACTCCGAAATTTCAGGGCAGTTACATTGATATTAGAATGAATTCATTCCATTGCTTTTATGATAGTTTTCATAATCGATGTCTCCTTTGACGAAATTAAATGTATTTTGGTTGTACAGAACATCAAGAAGACTATAATACGCAATGTAATGAACGCAAGCTAGTTCAAATTATTGATCCCTATTGAGTTCCAGCGCTTTCGTGGCACGTGTCATGTCATCATGTTCTATTAAATTGGTTCGGTCCTTTGTAACGACCAGAATTTAGAGATTTCATTCCACTGTCTCGACTTTTATAAATCTTTTTAAATGCTTAGAAATTGTCTACATTCCGAACGAATTGATTTACATCAAAATCGGGATTTGGGCTGTTCAACAAAAAGTCATCATTGATTTTTGGTAATTTCCAGTTGGAAGCAATTTTAGTGCAGTAGTAAGTTCAATTATGGTAGGAATAGGTAATTCTATAATTCTAACTTACCCTTTTTCTGAAAATTGCTGAGATTCATTTTTATTCCTTAATTATTGCCTTTCTACACGAAAAATTTTCATCACTGCTACTATCCATAAACATCGTATTGGAAGTTATTACTTTTATTAAGTTCAATTTCAAAACACTAAACTTCAGAATAATCTCTTCTAGGCTAAGTCTGTCAGCACTATCGTTTCGGTCAACTAAGCAAGTCCGTATCTTTGAGAGGGCAAAATAAAGTTTTTTTTTATGATTCTTTAAGGACAAGTTTACTTATTTTGTTACCAGTACTTTTTTATTTGAATAGAAGTTAAAATATGTAATTTCTTTTATGGTAAAATAGTTATAGACAAATGCGTTATTGTTAATCCACAGAGACCCAAAAAATAAAAAAACAAAAAAAAGTGCGTGGTGTGGTGTTCACTGTAACTCAACTCTGATTCATCCAAAAACAAAATACCAAAGGGATTTTTTTAGGAAACTATATTTCCCTGTTACTGAATGAACGCGTTTATAAAAAAATTGATTATTTTTACAAAATGGCGAATCTTTTAAGTAAAAATTTAATTTTTCGCTAAAAAAAACCTTTATTTTTGGGCTATTAAAAAAATGCATAAAAATAAAATATGAAATATACTATATATTCAGTACCACCAATTTTGTGTTTTAAACAACTAGTTGAAATTTAATATCAATCGGTCAAACCTTTCTGGAGATACAATGAACACTGACTTTGAAAATGTTTCGAGAATAACGTGTTTTAAGTTTCAAGTGCATACATACATATACTTTCCAGAAGCGTGAGGCTGCTTCGTTCAAAATCATAGATATGTACATATGTATGTCGCCATAAATAATGCTCAGATCTTTATCATATTTTTACAGAATACTTTTGACATATTTACTTTTAGAAAATAACTTTAGCTCAAAATCGATGAGTTGAAGATTTTCAAAGATATGGACTCCCTTAAATTAAATAACACCAAAGAGATTCTGATGCGACAATGAAGTTCCAAAGTTACATGATACCACCCCTGAGTTTACCGTACAAGTTAAGAGATAAGCCAAAAATCTACGTCTTTCCCACCGGTCTTTAAAGCGGGGGGTGCAGATTTCTATATATGCATGTATAAAATGGTGCATCATGCTTAATCTAAATAAAATAAGAGGAAAATTTACAAACTGAGCTGTAGAGGTTCAGGAAATATAGCCTGAAAAAAGAAAAGTATGACAAGGCGATCCTAAAAAACATATTGACATCCCAAAAAAACAATGGACCGAAGGCCAAAATCGCGTAGCATTAAAAAATTATCAGATCTAACAGAGCCAAATCGCATTAAGTTAAGGGGACCTCCTCATGCTAAATTTCCAAAAAATCGAACTTTTTTTTTTACATAAAACTGTTCCTTAGCACCATAGAAATACTCTCTCAAAATTTTATTACGAAATTCGTAATAGAAAATAAGTTATAGGTATATATGTAACGGCACCTCAGCGTGAATATATAGGGAATAAAAACTTTAAACGCGTTTATCTCGAAATCATGTTTTTCAAATTGGTGGGACGTTTTTCTCCAAATCTACTCGACCGATTTGTACAAACCAACATTTTTTAGATTCTATAGAAAAAATACTAGACAAGTAACCTCTGAAAAGTCATAAAATACCTCCCCCTCCCTTTCTAAATTCGGGTAAACTACCCCAAAAAACAATTTTTTTCTCACTTTTTTGGAAAAACGTTTATAAAATAAGGAAAATATAAAAAAAAATAAAAATTTTACAGGTCTATTGTCTAGTTTCGAGTCTCAGGAATAGAACCTCGTTTGAATTTTTACTCTATCTTTTACAGGGAGCCCAGAAAGTGTCCCACCAGTTAAAATGAGCTTTTTGCAAGATGCTCTCTACAGTGGTGGTGAACTAAAATGGCCAATAAAATTTTTTTTTTATGTACTTCAAGCTATTCCCTACAATATACATAAAGAATCATGTATCTAAATAAAGTAGTTTTTCCACAAAAAAATATTTAAAAAGAGTCATTTTTTTCAATTTAGCATGAGAAGGTTCCCTTAAAGTATTTATCATTTCCTAACAAAAAGGCCTTTCTTTCAGTATTAGTAAAATATCATTGATGTTGGACTATCACTGTTCCTTATTATAATTCATTCCTCGTACTTCTTCGGGATGAGCAATCGCCTTTAAATATACTTCATTTAGTTGATGACACTTGTCCACAAGATACAAATTGTGTCCCACGGAAGTTTCGTAAGATATACACAAATCTCGTTAGAATTACAACGTTGTTTTTCTTTATCCATTATAGTTAATGTTTAATAAAAATCTAAATAACTTGGCAAACTTTTACTTTAGAAACGTGTATTTCCTGTATGCAGGTCATCCAGCTCAACAAGCTTTCCCTGATTGTGACTTTCGTCGGAATAGAAAGCTGCAATACTAAACACATTTTGTCTCTGGAAAGACAGATTGACTCCTTGATGAAATAAAACTTGCTAAAACTGAATCTTGATAGCTTGTGATGTAAGGGTTAACAAAAACTCCCAATGATATCTTTAGTTTTATTTATTATAATAAACCATTTAATTCTAGATATGGACCGTTTATTTTAAAAGTGAGTGATTTTTTCGTTATTTCGCTTTAGATAAAAGGATCATATCAAGATCTATTTTCTTTTATTATCATTTAGTTTATTATTATACCATGAAATTGAACCACTTTTAAAATGAACGGCTCATATTGAGTTGTAAAACATTACACAACATTCTTATGTTTAATTATTTTTACAAATAAGTACATATGATACATGCTTACACTTAAATAAATGTCTCGTATTTTACTTATTAATACGCACTTTTCTATTAACACTAACACTTTTCCAAAGTTAATTGGTGTGAGTAAAACGAACTGAGAACTCATTAAAGAAACTATTGCTTGTACTACAAATTAAACAGGGATTATTAAAGGAAAGTAAAAATATAAATAAATACTAAAGCAAGAAAAATGAAATATTAATTTACCGAAATAAGACAAAAAAAATTGACATTCATGTTTGATTTTAAAAAGCAGCACACATTCATATTTGTATAATTATGCCTTGAAGGCAGGCCAAATTTGTATTTCAAGATGTAAATTATCCATTGACACTTAAGTTGTTAGCTGTATTCTTTATTTATATTTAAAAAAAAGATTATCATTTATTCTTGTCGAGTATACTAGACAAGATATTTTAAAAAAATTATAATTTGTTGTTGTCGAGTATACTCGTTATATAGCAAAGTTAATCTATTTCTGCAAAATATCCAGCAAACTATTGGAAAATTAACAAATTAGAGAGAGTTTTGTTTGTATTGTAGCTGTAGATGACGAAAAATCGCCAAAGTGAAATTTCGTTAAATAATTGCTACTTTCACATTCATTCGGGATTTTCGTACCTATAAATTGGCAACACGCACATCATTTGTTTTGAAAAACAATTGCAAACTGTCAAAGCAGTTACAATTCGACTAGGTTTTTTGCTTCGGTAGCATTTAAAGTGGATTTCTGCCTGATTACGATTGTTCAAGAGAAACAAGAGGTAGAGAAACATGAACCAAAGAAAAGAGGAAGACCACGCAAGAAACCATTAGAGTTAGAAGCGTCAAAAGAAAGGAGAGTAGAAAAGGTGGTGAAAAAAACCTAACACAAGAAGTCAAAATAAGAGGAAATTAGAGACTGAAGAAAACAACAAAACTCAGCAAGCTAAATCAATAAAGGACATCCGTTACATCAAATATATAAATACATTAGACGATGTTTCAAGGGAAAATATTAGAGATATAGAAATAGAAGAAGAAGAATTAAAACAATGTCTTATAGCTTCAATCAGTAAAGAACCAGTGTGTTTTGAAGAAGCTATGAGATCCAAAGAAGCATCTCTTTGGAAACGAGCAGTTAAAGAAGAACTGGATTCGATGAAAATAGAGTGTAGAAATTAGTAGATAGAGAGAAGATAAAATTAGTAAATCATAGAGCAAACATCATAGATTCAAAATGGGTATTTAAGAGGAAGCTAGAAGCTGATGGATCCATAAGATATAAAGCTCGGTTCGTCATTAGAGGTTTTAAAGACAGAAACAATTATGATCTAAAAGAGACATATGCACCAGTTTCTAGACTTTCAGTAATTAGGGCTGTACTGGCTATAATAAACAAGTACGACTTATATGCATGTCAATTAGATGTAAAGACAGTATTCCTAAATGGAGTTTTAGATGAAGAAATGTACATGGAAATACCAGATGGTCTAGAGGTAAATGATCATACAAAAGAATTAAAAGTATGCAAGCTAGAGAGAGCACTATATGGCTTCAAAATAAGTCCAAAGAAGTGGAATATTAGATTTACAGAGGAAGTAAGAAAACTGGGATTAGAGAATGATCTACATGAGCCCTGTCTATACACTTGGAGGAAAAATGGCAAAATGGCCATACTAGCTATATACGTAGATGATATTTTAGCAGCTAGCAATGATCAAGAAAAATTAGAGGAAATTAAGAGTCACTTAAGCAGAGCATTCGAGATGAAAGACCTTGGAGAACCTAAGAGTTTTCTAGGCATGAAAATTCAGAGGAACAAAGAAGAAAAATATATTATAATTAGTCAGTCAATGTACATAAAAAATATTTTGGAAAGATTCAACATGAGAGAATGTAATCCACAGAGCACTCCCATTGTCACCAGACAAGTAGAGAATAGAAACAAGAAAAAGAAGCAAGAAGAATTAGAGTTGAATACGGAATTAGAGAATATTCAAACCAAGAAAGTACAATATAGAGAAGCAATAGGGAGTTTGATGTACTTAGCAAATGCAACACGTCCAGACATAGCATTTGCAGTTAATTATTTATCCAGAAAACAATTAGAGCCAACTGAAGACGATTGGAGGGATGCAAAAAGGATATTCAGATACTTAAGAGGAACTATTAACGTGGGATTAAAATTAACAACCCTAAGAGATGATTTAGAGGCATATACTGATGCAAGTTTTAGAGACTATTGTGATTCAACATCAACAGGAGGATATGTGATCAAATTATTTGGAGATGTAATTGCATGGAGGAGCCATAAACAATCTTATGTCACATTGTCCACTTGCCAAGCAGAATATTTGGCAATGAGTGATGCATGTCAAGAGTTAATCTCCTTAGATAAAGCCGTGAGATATGCTATAGGAAAAACCTTATTTCCTGTCACAGTTTGGTGCGACAATAAGTCAACAAGAGACTGTACTAAGAAAGATGGTAGTCACAAACTCAAAATGTTTGATGACAATTTAGAGAAAATTAATGAGAGTTTATTAGAGAGGGAAAAGAGTGGGACTAGAAGACACATGGCTGTCACACATGGGGACTTTATCAAGCAGTGTATTCTGACTATTTATAAAAAAAAATGTACCTTTTATTCAACAGAACCTTCCAAAATATCATTCCATAGGCAGTTTGTAAAAGGAAAATTTTCATTCAATAAATATTTTATATACAAGGGAAATGTTTAAGCAATTTTTCAACTTCTTAGGCTACACAATTTATAACTATGGATGATATTATCGTCATATCCCAAGATCCAAGAACGTTGGTTGAAAAACTAAGGCAATGGGGGCTCCTCGCAAAAGAGGGTGCTCTGAAATGTCCTGATTGCGGGGGACTTATGAAATTGGCAAAGGATATGACGAGGCGTGACCAGTTTATATGGGCTTGCTTGAAAAAAGTTTCAAAGCAAAAGAAAAAGGCTGTGCACTGCAATACAAGGCAGCTGCTGCGTAGGAACACCTTTTTTGAAAATTAAAAAATAAGCTTGAAACAGGTATATATCTTAGATATAATTTTTCATATTCTAGAAAACTACTTCAAATTATTTAATCCCGACTAGAATTTTAAGTTCGATAGTCATTAGGCTGGCATTAGTCGTGCATAATTTCGCATTAGGCCCTACTGAGGAAACCGCATTAGGCTCTAATCACAAAAGTAACGCATGTCGCCATTCGCCCCTAATTTGGTAGACCTCATTGGGCTTAAATGGGAAAACCTCATTGAGCCCTAAATACGGTGGTGCCGCTCCGCCGAGGTACTTCTCTCTCGTATTACACGACGCAGCCTTTTCGGGTTTAGCGCAGACTTACATGTGTGCGCATATTCTTCATTCACAGGTTCGCACAAAGGCTCCGATGTTTGTGCGTACATGAGACTGGCCCGTTCACACTGTAAATTACACACACAAATCTTAAAAGTAGCGCTGAACATTTCTTACTTTTAATTGAAAAATATATAAAACCCATAGTTTTAAACTTTTCACTTCAATAAAAAAAAAACATTACCTCCTTAAGGTTGGCTAAAAAATAAAAACATTATGGAAATCAGTCTTATCCAAGACTGTTTAGGCTATCATCGATCTGGTTTTGCACTTCGATATGCCTAATAGCTTCCAATCTAGACATATTATACTCCTTCATAAATATGGCCAATATCCATTCGGGTAGCATCAGCTCCATAAAGAGATCAGTGTAGCGTGGCACGTTTTCTGTATCAGTTTCATAGATCTCTTTCAGTTTATTTAACATTGCTAGGGACTTTTGCTCTTCGACTATATTTATTGTCATCAATGGATCTAGGTCTTCCATTTTTTTCACTACGTATCCCTTCTGTCGCTTGAATTCTTTGAAATGTGTTAAGGATGCTGGCAATGCCGGTCAGCAGCTCCATCTCTCCCACCGCTAGCTGTCAAGTCACTTGTGTCTCAGCAGCCGAGCAGTGAACAACTCTTTGGATAATACTATATAAACTATATAAACTTAAAGTAAAAGTATTTTCTTAGTAAATAAAATTCTTTGTTCGTTGAACTAAGTATCATTTTTGACTGAGGCGCAAGCTAATTGCGCGAGCGGCAATTAGGCACAACGAGCTGTGCACAAAATGTTTATCTAGCATAGTTCTACAGCCTTCAAAAGTATTCAAGATGTCACCACATTTCAAGTGATTCAATTTTAATATCTCGACTGGAGATGGGCTTCTAGTGAGTGCTTCTAATTTTTCATTGTAATCGTTTAATACCTCTATATCGTTCTGGTGGGCGTCACGCAGGATCTTCTGCTCTTCTTCAGACAACTTGAATTTTGCAGAACTGGATTCACTCTTTGGTGCCTTCAAAGTTCTTAGTTCAGCCTAAGTAAAAAACTATTACAATTGGATTCAAAATTACTAATACATAGGTTCATCATCACTTCTCAACTCATCACTATTTTGCATCATGATAACTACCAGATGAAGCAACATTCACGTGGAGTTGGAATTTCATTTTTCACTTTATTGCTGTTCACAAATCAACGCGAATTGACATGCAGCAACACGAAATCGTTCGGCTATTAAACATGCGAGTTCGCGTATCCGAAAACCTCTTACATAATTCTCGATGACAGATTGTTAACAATCAATTTTACAGTTTATTTCTTTTAATAAACTAAGGAACATTCGGAAAGTGTGTCTGCTTTCTAAGAGAAACTCTAGAAGACTAACTTTAAAAAATTATAGTTTAAAAAAACTAAAAAACACGCTTTAATAGCAAATTGAACTAAAAAGCAGAAAATAATTTTTAATAATTGATATTTTATTCAACAGCCATAGAAAGTCTACTGACTCAATATACTTCAATCATTTTCAATGATTCTAAAATAAAAATAAAGTGATAAAAAGAAAACTAATTTCATTGTAAAAAATGCGTGTGGTGTAAAAGATCTGTAAAAAAGCAAAACTAATTCACTGTCGATGCACGAAGCCAGCATGCGGATGGTGAGTCCCGGCTGTGGGCAACATTTCGTGGCCGATGCGCGCCGTACCGAAGTGGTTAATGTGGGATTTAGGGCAGCCAGCTAGTCCCACTCTAAGGACCGTTAGCCCTTAATGCGGACTCTGAGCCTGGCTCGATTACGGTACCGCTACTCAAACTTCACTTCTTGCCAAGCTGCCGCAGAGAGAAGTTCACCGTGCTGATCGTGCCGAGTCCCAGTTATATCAAACCGCGTCATATTCCCAATATTATTCAAACTGAATTAACTTTTTGGATTAATTTAAAATAAAGTGAATTAATAAAGTCTGACTTTTCCTCTCCCGCCCCCACATTAATTTGAAATAATACTTATTATATCCATTTAGATTTATTGATGAATGCACGTTCACTTACTGAACGCATCCTAGAACGTAGGAGGGACAACTCGAAAAAGTCAAATATTAGTTTGAGAGAGCTGTCAAACTGGAAGGAGGTGCTGGTAAGTAAATAAAATAAATTATAGATATTTTCTTCATTTTCAGATGAAATGAGTCTACAAAAAACATATATTTGTGAATTCCTACTGACAGCTTAGTGGAACTGACATTTTGCTTTTCAAGTTTCCCATCTTTCGGACGCGTTCCGGAAATGAACATGAATTTGTCAAGGGAGCGCATCATATCTATCAGAGGTGAAGAATTTACACGTGTTGAATTTGTTTGGAAAAAATAATGGATAGTGATACGAAGAAAAGGATTGCGGAAAATAAATTAAATGCAAGGAGGCGGCTTTTAAGTAAGTCTGATATTTGTTCTTTTTGGGACGTGCCTCCCTTCATAATTAATGCTTTTTTTGGCGAAGGTACATACCATACCAGAATGCTGGTAGTAACTTTCGCGCTCATCAACGGTATTACCGAAGATCAGCTTCTGCAACTATTGAAATGGAGGCCACTCAAACAGAGTGATACAAGAAAAATACCAGATTTATTTAAAATGCTCCGTAATCCTGAGATCGCAATAAATTATTACAGTTATAGTGTAGTTGAGAGGAATGTTGTGTATTGCAATGGGGATTTGCGGTATTTCAATAAAATGATTGAGACGGGCGCGATAAGATTCAAACCAAAACAAACAAAAATCAGTCCTCTTCAGGACTACCAAATTATAGTAAAGAGTAAAATTAACCCTTAACCACTGACGTACGTATACGGTACGTCACTCAAACGGTTTTCCGTTCAAAACTTGAATTTGCGTGGCAATTTCTGCGCGTTCTTTTTGGTAGTTTCCTAGTCGCCAGTTACGCGTGTGCGGCGGTGGGAAGCGGACGCTTGCCACGTTCCTAAGTAGGTGAGTTTGACTACCCGACGTATGTGATACGTAGCGTCAGTGTTAGTGCGACTTTTTTAAATATATTTATTTATGTTTGTCGGCAGATAAAATGAACCGTAAGCGGCTAAATTCTTCTTCTATGCCATCTACATCTAAAATAACATGTGTTCAAGTGAATAGTGTCAACAGGGAAGAAATTATAGAATCTTGGCTTAATGAATCTGACGAATCATCGGCGGATGAAAATGACTACATACAATCGGATTGCGTTGTGTCTTGCGAGGACGAATATTGTAGTGGTGAAGAGGCTCCTGCTTGTGATTGGGATTCAGCATCTTCTAAAGACGAAATTCCATTGTCACATATTACCGGGCGAACTGGCCGCCAGGTTAGGGTTTCTACAGATACGATTGATGAGACTGATATATCGCAACGTCGTAGAAAATACTATTACGGCAAAAGACGCTGCATGAAGTGATCTGCAGAAGGACCATCAAGAACCACACGTACACCCGCACATAACATCCTGAGTCCAATAGCCACTATTGATTTTTCACCTGATTCCCAATTATTTGGTTTGCTGATAACTGACAGTATTAAATCTCAAATTATAGAAAACACTAACCAAAGATTAGAATTAATGAGAGAGAAATATAACCGTCATTGTAAGCCTGAACTGAAAGATATTGATTCTGTTGAGTTGGATGCATTTATTGGGCTGTTGATTTTTAGTGCAGCTTTCAAATCTAACGATGAAGACATAAATTCATTGTTTGCTACCGACGGAACTAGCAGGGATATATTTAGAGGAGTGATGTCTAAAGAAAGTTTTGCGATGATCCTTATATGTCTTCGATTTGATGATGCATCCACCAGAGCCCAAAGAAAAGAGTCAGACATCGCTGCACCGATCTCACATATATTCCATGAATTTATCGCTAATTGTCAAAAGTATTATAAAATTGGCGTGAACACCATAGTTGACGAAATGTTAGTATCGTTTAGAGGTCGGTGTAGATGGAAGAAGTACATGCCTAATAAGCCATGTAAGTATGGCTTGGAAATAAAATGTCTAACTGATAGTACCACTAGTTATCTCTACAATGCATACCTATATACGGGAAAGAACAGTGACGGGAACGGGCTAAACGACCAAGAGAAACAATTACTTGTACCAACGCAGAGTGTATTACGTTTAGCAAAACCCATTATGGGAACCAATCGTAACATCACAGCTGACAACTATTTTTCCTCTATTGAACTGTAACAAACTAAAAAAAAATGGGTTAACATACGTCGGAACTCTGAAAAAAAAATAAAAGGGAAATCCCACCGGAGTTCCTTTTCAAAAACCGCCAAGTGCAGTCATCTTTATACGGTTTCACCAAAGAACTTACTCTATTGTCTTATGTCCCGAAAAAAAACAAAACCGTCACGATGATATCATCGATGCATCATATAGCGAGCACGGATTCTACTAAAGAGATCCCCGAAATAATATCATTTTATAACTCGTCCACAGGAGGTGTCGATTCCTTGGATGAAAAGTGTGCCAAATACAGCTGTGCAAGAAGGTCTAGACGATGGCCATTAGTTATATTCTATAGGATTCTGGATATTGCTGCTGCCAAAGATGTCTTACAAGTTGATCGTTGATCGATTTACGAAGACTTGAGTAAAGACGAACTTCTGGAAAGGTGTCTTAGAGGTTTTACTCAAAATGCCGACGAAAGTTTGAACCAGACTTGAGCGTCCAATAAGTAAGTTATCAACGCTTCTTGGTTTTTCTCACTTGGGCATTGTAACGAACTCATTAATGCTAACATCTTAAATAACGTATTTGCGGACCCAAGCACAATTGAAATGTAAATTGGTATTACATGCCTGCAAGTGTATATGAAGTCCTTGCTCACGGAGCAGCTATCATAGAAAATTTGGGTGTAATGCCGATTGGAAAATTATCCGAAGAAGCTGCTGAAGCTCGAAATAAAGATTTCAGGAAATATCGTGCACATCATTCGAGAAAATCCTGTAGAAAGGCTACCAATGAAGATATTATGAGTAATTTATTAATCAGCTCTGACCCACATATTTCGAAAATACGTCACAAACTATTGCGAAAACACAAAGCCCTCTCAGAAGAGGCAAAAGCTTTGTTGATTATAACGGAGACAATTGTTGATGATAATGATCAGGAGAACTTGGATTTTTTAAGTGTTGCATAATGAACCCGAATTTGACTTCTGAATATTGTCAAAGGACGGACAACGTTTGCTATAGTGGATTAGGCCTATTGGGGATACCACTGATTTAAAAAAAAACGCGCCTAGTTCTTAACGTCTGGGGTGGTGTGTAATAGAGATAAAAAAATTATCTCCAATATCGCACGATATCGCAGTACCAGATTAGATGCAAAAATAGGTAAATAATTTATGCTATTCAAATGTCTAATCGGTTTTTTGAGAAAAATTGTGAATTACGAGTTTTTCACGAATTTTTGTTTTTCTTTTTACAAAAAAATCTTTAAATGTTCGTAACTTTGACGATAATTGATAAAAACGTAAAAGTCATAGAACAATATCATATTGTATTTGATAGTAGATATCACTTACGTGATTATTTTTTAAAAATAAATTAGTCATTTATTTTTATTCCTAAGTCTTCTACGATTTCATATCAGCCCACCGTGCGACGGCGGCAACGACCGACAATGAACGACTCGCAGCTTGTGGGAGACGGACCATCACCCACCTGTCACAAAGAGGCTCCTGTCTCGACGGATGTGACAGGAGCTGCGGAAGCGACCGCCCATGAGGACTGCCACGCCTGTGACAGACGGGCCGTCGCTCTCCTGTCACAAAGGAGCTCCTGCCTCAGCGGTTTTGAAAAGTGTTGCGGAAGCGACCGCCCGTGCGGACTGCAGCAGCCGCTGTAGCTATCTCGCTGCGTGGGTCGTCGTCTCTTTGGCGACCTGGATAACGCATGAAAGCGCTCGGATGGAATTTCGAGCGTTTTAAGAGGGAGCAATGTTACAAGATTTGCCTTCGCTTATACTTCACACTTAGAGTTTAATCGCGCGGATATAAGGACTGGCGTTCGGTCCCCACGGCCAATTCATAAGAATGGTGCTAAACATCTGATTAAAAACTATAGAGCCGTTTCTTTAATGAAGATAGTCCCGAAGTTACTTGACTCTATTGTTGCAAATAAGCTTTCCTTGATATGCAAGCAAATTATTTGCCCACAGCAGCACGGATTCATAAAAGGTAAATCCACTACAACCAATTTGGCAATTTTTACAAATTTCTGTTTGAATTCGATTGAGAATGGTTATCAAATAGATGCCATATACACAGATTTTTCAAAAGCCTTCGACAAGGTCAATATATTTGCTCTCCTAAATAAGCTTCAAAGTATAGGTCTCCACTGTATTTTCCTTAAATGGATTTCCTCGTACCTATCGGATAGGAAACAGATTGTGAAAATAGACTACTCACGTTCTCGTGTTATTGATGCCTGTTCAGGTGTACCGCAGGGAAGCCACTGTGGTCCTATTCTATTTATATTATTCATAAATGACATTGTTAAAAGTTTTGTGCATGCTAAATGTTTAATATATGCAGATGATTTGAAATTATACCTTCAAATTTCTGATTTACAATGTTGCTTAAACTTACAAGAAGATCTAAATGGTTTATCTGACTGGTGTATCCGTAATGGCCTGCACTTAAACACATCTAAATGCCACGTAGTATCGTTTTATCGATCGACAACAAACGCGTCATTCAATTATTGTATTAATGGACATCTATTAGATCGAGTTGATGAAGTTACTGACTTAGGTGTAATCTTAGATATAGGAAACTAACGTTTTCAAGGCATATTGACCATATTGTTTTTAAAGCTCAGAAATCTCTTGGATTCGTAAAAAGAAACACCAAAGAATTCTCTAATATATTCACTATTAAAACTCTGTATATTTCTTTCATAAGATCGTTAATTGAATACGCCTCTATCATATGGAGCCCGTCCTCTACTCGGCACATTAATAGAATAGAAGCGGTGCAAAGATCTTTCACTATATTTTTATATTTCCGATTAAATTGGCGGGACTCAAATGTACCCTCTTATGAAACGCGTCGCCTTTTATTTGGCTTACCAACGCTTCATTATAGACGGAATGTTAGTTGTGTTTTATTTATTAAAGATTTGTTATGTAGTGATATTGATTGTCCTGAATTGCTTTTTATGCTAAATATATATTATATATGCATCGGAGAGACCGCTTCGTTCAAGAAACTTGTTGATTGCTTCCTCACACAGAACTAATTATGGTTCTCAAGAAGTAATCACCAGATGTATAAATAAATTTAATTTGTTCAATAATAGCATAGATTTCATTCAAACTAGATGAGTTTGAAAATAATTTGAATTATCTGGAAAACAGAATGAGTTAGATTTTCTTTAGGTTAATGGTTGAAATTTTGAACTTCAGTCTGTAAGATTATGTGTAATCGGTAGGCTAAATAAATCAATAAATAAATAAACTATGGAGGTGGCAAAATCTAAAAGAAATATTAAAGCCTTTGACGGTGATAGATATAGTGTTTGGAAGTTAAGGACTCGTTCATTATTGACTGAAATGAATGTAATCAGAGTTATTGATAATGAAGCTCCTGAAAATTTAAATAGAAAGTGGATAAAAGCTGAATGTGTCGCAAAAAGTGTCATTGTTGAATATTTAAGTGATTCTTTTCTTGGTTTTGCTAACTCAGCTAATATTGCGAAAGACATTTTCCAAAAGTTAGACGCGATATATGAACGAAAAAGCCTCGCTACTCAATTGGCTTTGCGGAAAAGATTACTGGAATTAAAATTACAAGGGGATATGACTTTGATGGAACATTTTAGAAGATTTGATGATCTAGCAACAGATTTATTAGTAGCAGGTGGAAAATTAGAAGAAGCTGATAAAGTATCTCATTTGTTATTGACACTTCCATCATCTTATAACGGTGTAATTACTACAAAAGAAACATTATCTGAAAATAATTTAAATTTGGCCTTTGTAAAAACAAGACTCTTAGACCATGAGATAAAAATAAAAGCTGATAATTGTGATACAAGTGCAAAAGTGCTAAATGTTGAATATCAAGATCATACAGTGAAAAAGAATAATTTTAATAATCGAAAACAGTTTAAAAACTATCATCAAAAACATTATAAAGGCAAATCATTTAAACCATATAAAGGAAACTCAGCTAAAGTAAAATGTTATCACTGTGGTAGAAAAGATCATGTGCAAAATGATGAGAACAATAAGACTGTCCAAAGTGCACAAATGGTTGAATCATCAAAAGAAAATATTTTAAGTTTTGCTTTCATAACTGAAGAGTATACATTACACATTACATAATCAAGATAATCATAATCGCAACCATATTCTGTTCATTCTGGATTCGGGAGCATCTGACCATTTAATCAACAGAGGACCTAGCTGAAGATTTCATCGAATTGGAAACACCAATTAAATTTTCGACTGCCAAGAAAGGAGAATTCATCACAGTAACCAAGAAAGGCTCATTGAACGTCATCAGTAACCTAGGTGTACAAGGAACCTTGGAAAACTTTTGCTACAGTCCAGACGTCCCCAGCAGCTTACTATCAGTAAAGATAATTAAGAAAGCTGGTATGGTAACTATTTTCCATCAAAAAGGTATTGAAGTAACTATGAATAATAAGGTCATCATGACAGGTGAGTCTTTGAACAATTTGACTGGTGTTAAATTCATGATTAATAAACATGCTCAGATAAACATGGCTAATAATGAAAATTATGAGTTATGGCATCAACGTTTAGGCCATATTGGTAAAGCTAAGTTTTCACAATTAAAGAATAAAAGGATGATAGAAGATATAGGGAAAATTGAGAATGTTTCACCTAATGATAATTTATGCGAACCATGCATTAAGGGTAAATTGGCACGTTTGTCATTCAATAGAATTAAAGGCAAAAGCCATATAAAACGACCATTATTTATAATTCATTCAGATGTTTGTGGACCTATCACTCCTTCTACGGTTAATGATAAATACTATTTCGTTCTTTTTGTTGACCAATATACTCACTATTGTGCAACATATTTAATAGCATTTAAATCTGAAGTTTTTACAGTTTTCCAAGATTTTGTATCAAAAAGTGAGGCTCATTTCAATTTAAAAATAGTAAATCTTTATTGTGATAATGGTAGAGAGTATTTATCAAATGCGATGAAGGAATATTGTATTAATAAAGGCATTACTTATCACTTGAGAGTTCCACATACCCCTCAATTAAATGGTGTCTCAGAACGTAGGGTTAGAACAATTACTGAAAAAGGTCAGGCATTGATTGCAGGTGCTAAGTTAGATAAGGCTTTTTGGGGAGAAGCAGTTTTAACTAGTACATATTTAATTAATTTAACACCGACTAGGGCTCTGAAACAGTTTAAAACACCATATGAAATGTGGCATGATAAAAAGCCACAGTTAAAATATCTGAGAGTATTTGGTTCTACAGTTTATATTCATAATAAAACCAGAAAATCAAAACTTGAAGAAAAATCACTCAAAGGTGTACTGGTTGGATATGAACCAAATGGGTATAAGGTATGGGATGTGGAAGCTGGAAAGTTTATAGTAGCTAGAGATGTTGTAATAGACGAAACTACTTTTTTGAAGACTAGACCAACAGCTAAGACTGAAGGGGTCCATTTTAAAGACACCCAAAATAAAACTGAGGCATCTGACATAGTGTCAAAATCAGTAGGTAAGTCCCATAAATTTGATAAGGATAAATCAAACGAGTTTGAATCTAGTCCTGAAAATGTCGAATTAAATAATAAAACTGTTGTTGAAACAGATATGGAGATAGATTCTAAGTCTCAAAACTCTCAGGATTGTCACAATGATGATAAACATGATGAAAGTTCGTCATTTGAACCAAGAAGGAGTGAGAGGATTTAGGCAGGCCGCACACATACGGTTTCCTAATTAGGTTTCCTGATCAAAAATTCAGATTCGGAAAACCTAAATGCTCCGCTTCCATACAAAATGTTCAACAAGGCGCACACGTTCTTATTTTTACCAAACGCGTTGATGAACATTTTGTTTTTGGAATCTGAATTCCTGATCAGGAAACCTAATTAGGAAACCGTACGTCTGCGGCCGGCCTAAAGGTCGTCCTGCTATCTCATATAATGAAAATGAAATGTTTGGTGATTATTTATTAACTACTCAATCCCTTGTTTGGAATATTCCAACTTCATATGAAGAAATAAAAAGTAGAGATGATAGGGCTCAATGGAAAAGAGCTATAGCTGATGAAATTAATTCTCATATGATAAACAAAACATGGTCTCTAGTATCCAAACCTCCAGATAAAAATATTGTAGATTGCAAATGGGTATTTACGATTAAAAACGATGAATTTGGAAATCCATTGAAATATAAGGCTCGACTTGTAGCTCGAGGGTTCAGCCAAGAAATCTCGCACCGTTCGGCAGTTACAGCGTGATTCGTAAATCAGGATGTTGCCTTATATGGGAACCGCTATTGTATTTTTATCTTTCTATGTATCGCAGCGACCCCAAACCGGTCTCAAAAAATCACTATTTTGAAACCCTTTCCAAAAATGTCAACACCGCCCCCCTACCCCCAACCCCTTGGCCTCAATCACCTCTGGAAGTTGAAAAATTAAATTTTATTTTACGATTTTTCCCCTTTCGCCCCACTTTTTTCCGAAATTCACGTTATTAACATACCTACTTTTAATTGTTTTTAAGTTTCCTACCTAATTACGTTTGACAAGTTAGCGTATAGAGCGGCTAGATGTCACTTTGGTTCTAGAGTTGACAATATTGTTAATACTCTACATCGTAGTGCTTTGACATACGAAGCTATGGTGGAGGATTTGCTTAGATACGATCGCACACATGCACGAAGTATTTCCCATGATGATGATGTTTATCGAATGGCAAAGGAGAGCGTTAGTTTTGATTTTAGAAACATGGATACAGTTATTCCATACGCTTTTGA
Organism: Eutolmus rufibarbis; assembly: GCA_963920795.1. Taxonomy (NCBI): domain Eukaryota; kingdom Metazoa; phylum Arthropoda; class Insecta; order Diptera; family Asilidae; genus Eutolmus; species Eutolmus rufibarbis. The sequence goes on along the minus strand of OY987207.1, from coordinate 16,538,163 downwards.
GGATGTTCCTTTGCTGGAGGATTTTCCCAGGCAAAAGTCTCCCGGTTTACCATATAAATTGATGGGTTATACTTCAAAAATTTCTGTCATTGATGATGGAAGACTTCCTGAAATGAGGAAGAAGTGGAGCTTGATCGGTGGTGGTGTTCCTCAGGAGCTACCAGATGTCTGTCTATTTGCAAGAGCGCAAATAGCTAAAACTGATAAGGAGAAGATTCGAGCTACTTGGGGTGATCCCCTTGAAGTTTACTTGGAAGAAGGACGTTTCTTTTATCCTTTACAGAACTTGATGGTCCAACATAAACATGATTTTAATATCGCTTATGGTTTTGAGATGGCTAATGGGGGAATGTCAGAAATAAACAAATTGGTTTATGATTGCCCTAGAATGCGATACTTAATAACTGATTGGTCACAGTTTGATAAAACAATTCCCCCCTGGTTGATTCGTGATGCTTTCTCTATATTGGAGAATTTGATTGACTTCACTAAAGTTCAGAAGGTGGATCATTCTGTATTTGAAGTTAATCCGATAAAGCAAAGGAAACGTTGGAAGAAATTAATAGATTATTTTATTAATACACCTATTCGTACTCCTAAAGGAGGAGCGTTTTCTTGTGAACGCTGGTGTTCCGAGCGGTTCATGTTTTACTAATATAATAGATTCTATTATAAATTGTCTTGTCACTAGATACTTAATGTATCAGACTATTGGGAAATTCCCTGCTGGTGAAATTTTCTTAGGTGATGATGGTGTTTTCTTGACCGATGGTGTTATCAATTTGGATGACATGGCAAAATTGGCTCGAGATAAGTTTGGTATGGAGCTGAATGTAGCGAAGAGCTATCTCACATCTAATCCCCGTAATATACATTTCCTTGGTTATTTTAATTGCGATGGAATTCCTTTTAAGAATCAGGATTTTTTTATTGCTTCTTTTATTCAACCTGAGCATTCCCGTAAGACAGCAGAAGAAGCTGCAGCGGCTGCATTGGGTCAGTTATGGACTTGCTTTGATGACAGATATGCTAAGGTTTGGTTTGACATTATTATTTTTATTTGTGATGCGTTTGATGTTGGTCTTTCAGACATAGTTATTCACTTACGACATCATTATTATAGACATAAATATTTGACGCAAGTAGGAGTTGATGTAAAGACTATCACTTTACCGGAACCAGACGAGTATGGTTTCGTTTATGAGGTCGTACCTCCACTTGCATGTAAAAATTCCTTGCGAGTAAAGAAATGGAATTATCATGAACTTGTTGCCTGGATGAACGAGAAATGATAAAAATACAATAGCGGTTCCCATATAAGGCAACATCCTGATTTACGAATCAGCCTGTAACTGCCGAACGGGGCGACATAACCCCCCCCACCCATACGATTTTTTGCTTGCCTCGGCCTGACCTTTCACCTCCTGCAATATTTCCCTCCCACCTCTGAACACCCTGTATAATAATAATATCTTATAAATTTTATATAATTTGCTAACTCTTTATACGCCAAATTGCTGTCTATACCTAATGGAAGAAAATCTTGTATCAGTATATCTTTTATCACAAATCTTAAACTTATATAATTTGCTTATCCTTAATTGATCTATGTAATTACCTTCTATAATGGAAAAAAACGTATATCAATGCTTTCTTTGTCACACATGGTCATATACACTCTGTTTCAAAGCTATAAACGAATTTGATATGTTTCCGTTTTCTGGAGAACGAATACAAATTGTGGAAAACGGTTTTTATAATATCGAGTTACACTCAAGACTAGTCTAACGTACTGAAAAGAAGTTTAACCTGGATGGCCCAGATGGTTTGAACTGGTACTGGCGTGATCTCAGAAAAGATCCTCGTTATTTTTCAAAGCGAAATTTCGGCGGAGGATCGTTGATGGTATGGGGAGCGTTCAATAAGCGCAGTACCTTAGAGCTCGCGATTCCATCCACCAGGATGAGCAGTCTGAAATATCAGGAGGTCATGGAGAATTGTTTGCTACTATTTCTTGATTGTTATCCTGAAGAAAATCTGGTTTACCAGCAGGACAATGCAAGAATTCATGTCTGTAGATCTACGCGGGAGTGGTTTTCGAATCACAATATTAATGTTATGGACTGGCCCGCTTGTTCTCCTGACCTAAACCCGACAGAGGACATTTGGGGATGGCTAGTTCGAAGGGTATATGCCGATAACAGGCAGGACAGATATACAGTCGCAATGAACACCTACAGGTTGTTGAGCCTTTTATTAGTCGTCATCATAGAACTTTGTAGAGGACTTGACAGGGAGGAAGGAGGAGCTCCTGATTTTTCCTCTAAAATAGCATTACCCTATGTGACAAATGACACTCATTGGACTCCGATAATTCCAAGTAAGTTAAAGTGTCCAACTGTGGTCAATGAAGAACCTCCTTTAATGGGGAAATTTATACTGGTGGATGTTAAAGAACCAATTTTCTCATCCGTACACAAGGTTGCTGGATTTTTGTGTTCCAGGATTGAGTATTCTACAACCTGTGAGGAGGGATGGTTGGGAGGGAAAACAATAACCACTAGTTTTCGACACCTCTCTGTTAAGGACTCTGATTGTATCTCCGAGTTGAAAAACAACAGAATCATGGAGTCTCCACAATACCCCCCTGAGGAATGCTATTATATAACAACATATACATCATCAAAATCATATGTCGTCCTAAAACATCATCCAGTTGCGGTAGATCCTTATGTGTCCAAACTTATAGACCCTATTTTTCCTGGAGGTCAGGCAAATGGAGGTGCTGTAGACACTATTTATGATCAGACCAGGGGCGGCTCTACCTTAGGGGCTAGTGGGGCTTAGCCCCACCATAAATTTCTGAAACAAAATTGTGTAAACAATTTGAGTTTAAAGAAAGCGTCTTAAAACGTTATTGCAGTTTTGTTGTCAAAGGTATTAAGAGAACATCGTATATTCCATGCAGGCATGCAGCTACAATAAGAAAGGGCTAAAGAGAACGAGCCCCAAGCCAACAATAATAAGCGAGAACAAAGCTGCTAAGTCTTGTTCTCCTGATAACCTTAGTTTTATTTCTCTTCCTTTTCGTTGCGTTTCTATGCGTGGAGGGCTCAAACAAATTAGCCCTGCCAAAACCTTCTGCATTTACAAGCCGTGAACTGGCTCGGCGCACACACAGTTGCTTCTCTCTTACATAAATTTTAGATATTTCTCTTCTGGCTGAGTGTCTTTCAAAGCGCTGGGGGCTGAAATGTTCTAGCCCCGCGGATGAGAGAGGTTTAAATGTGTGTGCTAGCTATCCTCTAACACTCGTAACCGATTTGGCGTGCACAGATAGCTGTGAAAGAGGCTGTTAGGGGCTAACGTGAGATAGCCCCGAAGGATTTGAGTATGCATACAGTCTACGTCGCTATAAGAAATCTCGTATTTTCTAATTTAAGGTACTATTCTACTCTAGAGCGTCAAAAAAAGGCCTTTTTCAAACTTTTATTTCTCAGCCGCTTTATTAAGTATTGGGATGAAACTTTCACAAAATGTAAATGGACCCTTTTCATATACAAACAATTTTTATTTTTGGCATATTATTATTATTATTATTAAATAGAGGGCGCCAAAGTTAAGTGTCAAAAAAAAGATGGTTCCATGGCTGCATGTTAATCTCCGAACTGGCATGTCTGAAACAAAAAATTCGAATGGGGTTTTAAAAAGGAAGGTTCCTTACGTCCCAATTCACCACCGTTAGTCAAAAATCCCAACAACAAAAAAAATGGCGAATGTTTGAAAAAAAAGTTATAAAAAATGACATTTTTTTTACCTTATATCTTCCGCCATTTTTTTTCTTTTATATTTTTATGCAAAAATGTGGTGAATTGGCATACACGACACTTTAATAAACAAAACGCACTAAGATTTATTGAAATCGGTTCAGTAGATCCGGAGATTAACCTGCAGCCAACTTGAAAAATGTCATTTCGAGAAAAACGCGTTAAAATTTTTGGTAAAGGCCGAGTGTAGAAAATTGAAGAGCCAACCATCGCCTCGGTGCAGCTCAATAGCATCACTTGCGCTTCAGCCTTTGAATAGTACACACATTGGACCTAAAGATTTAATAAAGCCGTTAGATTGAATAAAACGTGGACTTTCATTTTCGATTGATCGGTTGCCGCCAATACTCTCCCTGGCTATGTTCGATACCGAGTTCTCGCACGCGGCTATATGTATATAGTGCTATAACTTTTTTTCTCATCCGAATTTCTCTACAAATATTTGAGAGGTCATTTTTGAAGATGTAAGGAATCGAAGAATGCAAAAAAAAAAATTTCGATTTTGTGAAAACTCTAGAGTAGAATAGTACCTTAAACACTTTCTCCTGAAATGTAAAACTCCTTTTAGGGAAACCGAACACTTCAATTCGGTTAACGCTCTGAGTGCGGTACCTCTTGGGTAGAGCGGAAACCTGCTGGTTCATTATATTACTTTTGGTTTTTTTTTCAGTAGTTAGCCCCACCAAGGATAATTTCCACGAGCCGCCACTGGATCAGACCATTTGGATACCTTCTGAAGATGACTTCAAATTGGAAAATTCCTGCAGCAACTTTGATATATATGAAGGATATCTAATGTCGAACAGAATACCCGGAAACATAGGGAAATTCTCAGATGATGAATACATAATCAGTCTTCAATTTTCTAAATTAACGTTTGACGGGGCATGCCGAATGAGTTTTTGTAAAATGGGAGGAGTTAAATTCAAAAATGGTGAATTCTTAATTCTAAGTTCAAATGGAGCACCCCGCAACATATTAGTCTCTGTTTTACAGGCAATTCCCATATGCACTCAGGATCAGATAATATTGGAAAAGAACCCTCATCAGGAAACTGTATCGGAAATCAACACAATCAGCAGTTTAATGTTTCGGATGAAGTGTTATGATGTAATTGATAATCTAATAGTTGGAATACCAATTAGTTCATTTGATCTGTCATTTTTAGCTCAGTCTCATTCAGGAATTGGGTACGCATACAAGCATATGGGTCAAGGGATTCTACAAGCATTGGTTAGATATGATATGGTCGACGTTAGAACACTTGATAAGAGACCTAATCTAATTGGTTACAATCTTAGATCTCAGTCAGATTATTATTATGCGGAGTGGAGCAATCTCAATAGAATATGGACTGGGGTTAATGGACTGGTCAAAGACCAAAAGGGTCATATATCCCTTCCTCAGTTATGTCTCACAAAAAATCTCATAAATATTGAATCTAGTCAACTATTACCTTTACATGTGGTATCTCATCCAGTCCATCAAATTATATCGAATTTTACTGAATCAAAGACTGCAAGTTGGTCCCAAACACACGGAGTAAACAATCTAGTTAATGTAACTGAAACCTCATGGAGGAAGATCGGTAACACTATATCTACATTTTTTTATGATGGATTTTCTCATTTAGGACATTTTTTAATACTCCTCAGTTTCATAATCATACTCTTACTAATAAGTCCCCTCATGGTAAAACTTATCCTCAAGAGGTGTAAAAATGGCAGGTCCAGATCCATTGAGAACCATGATTATGGTGTAGTTCACTATCATTCAGATCATTCAAATAGATTCACCTTAAAAAAACTAACAGGACTATGTCAAAATGGACTTTCTACAAAGCGATGCGGATTTAGATAATGCAACTGGATTTGATGACACAGATAGTCTCTCCATGGATCTTGACTTCGACATGAATTCCGGAGCATTACCTGAGCGGATGGAGTATCTAAACAATGTTGATTATTCACTCAACTCACCTTTAATTGCTGATGAAATTGAGGAGTTTATCTGTTACCTGAAGAAAGATAGAACTAATATAAGATGGAACATGGAAATCTGGAGAAAGAGAAAAGAGAGTTTCATTTCAAATATAAATCCTGAGGACATCAATTACCCATACCAATTCCACGCATGGATGGGCAAGTTCAACACCTTCCACACCCCCCTAACACACCATTTTGAGGAATTTTTGCAAAATGTACACGAAGATGCTGTACAAACAAGTGAGGTAGTGACTAGCTTTCTGAAGGGATGGATTAAGGAGAATCATACAATGAAGAATAATACACAGATAACAGCGGACACAAAAAAATGGGGTTCTTATTTCTTTGAATTACACTTTGTGACGTTACTACTGAATGCTTCAACTCAAGACGAAATCAACAGACTCAGACTTGAGGGATCAAAGATCTATCAATTCAAAACTATACAACATGGAATATCAATAATTACTCCGAATTTTGGAGAGATGTTGATTTCTTATGGATTTATTGTAATGATTGAACATAATTTTATACTGGACAGAAACTCATTATTAATGTTGAAGGATTCCTATATTGCAAGGTTTCACACATTATTTGCTTTACAAAATAGAAATGACAATAAATATTCAACCACTTCGATATCCCTCATTTCTGATATATATAAAATTGGTGACCAAATTCTACATCATGGAGGATCTTTAGGATTCGATCTCTGTAATTCGATTCGATTCGATTCGATTATCTGTAATTTAAGACTTACTCAGTTGAGTCGGAAATTTAGACCACTTATCCCTGTTTTTCCTGATTTTGAAAAACATATGGAGAAGACAATTAAAGAATCCCAAGAAAAGAATCCTTATATCACAGAATTATATATGAGGATTTTACAAATTGACGAAATAGATGATGTATTGATAGTATATAGTTCGTTTAGACACTGGGGACATCCTTACATAAGATATTTGGAAGGATTGGCAAAATTACATCACCAAGTCACAATGCCTAAATCCATTGATGATAATTATGTCAATCTATTAGCTAGCGATTTAGCCTTTATTGTGCTGGAGAAGCAATTCCAAGAAAAGAACAAGTGGTTCGTTGATCCAGATCACTTATCCAGTGAGCATCTCCTTTTTGAATTTATATCATCCAATACATGGCCGACTCCTGATGCTATATATGACTTTGGTGATCATTGGCATGAATTACCATTAATTAAATGTTATGATGTTCCAGAATTGTTGGATCCATCTGTAATCTACTCGGACAAAAGTCACTCAATGAATAGATCAGAAATAATCAACTACATCCTCAACAACCCAGGAAGACCGATTCCCTCTTGCAAAGTATTAGAATCACTATTGAATAAACCAGCAACAGTGTGGCCAGAATTTCTTCAAAAAGTGAATGATCACGGACTCAGTTTATACTCACTGGTTATTGGATTAAAGGCAAAAGAAAGAGAAGTAAAGGAAGTGGGAAGATTTTTTTCTCTAATGTCTTGGGAACTAAGAGATTATTTTGTCATAACAGAATATTTAATTAAAACTCATTTTGTACCATTATTCTATGGATTAACTATGGCCGATGACTTAACAACTGCGACAAGAAAAATATTGGAAAATACTCTTGGTCAGGGATTGGACTCATATGACATTGTGACTATTGCCAATCACATAGATTATGAAAAATGGAACAACCATCAAAGAAAAGAATCTAATGAAAAAGTATTTAGAGTCATGGGTCAATTTTTTGGATACCCCGAATTGATTGCCCGAACACATGAGTTCTTTGAAAAAAGCTTTATCTATTATAATATGAGAGCTGATCTTATGTATGTTGATGGAAAAACAATAAAGAACAGGCCAGGACACCTGGTTTGTTGGGAGGGTTTACGCCAGAAGGGCTGGAGTATCATTAATTTGTTAGTCATTAGAAGAGAAGGATTGCACAGAAATACACAAATTAAATCTTTAGCTCAAGGTGATAACCAGGTCATCTGTACACAGTACAAAATACAACAATATCGAGATGAAAATGAACTACGACAACATTTGGAGGAAATTGCAATCAATAATAACATTATTTTAAAAAATGTAGAAGAAGGAACCAGAAAACTTGGGTTAATCATAAACAAGGATGAAACTATGCAAAGTGCTGATTATTTAAATTATGGCAAAGTACCCGTTGTCCGAGGGAATATCAGAAGTCTAGAGACCAAGAGATGGTCACGGGTAACTTGTGTTACAAATGACCAATTACCCACTATGAGTTCAATTCTATCAACCGTATCAAGTAACGCTCTCATAGTTGCTCATTTTTCAGAATCACCCATCAATGCAATGTTTCATTATAACTTTTTGGGAAACTTTGCACGAAATCTCCTGTTTATACATGATCCTGCCATCAAAGTGAGTCCTCTTAAAATGGTTCAACATCAGGATCGGGTCAAGTCATTGGAATTCAAAATCGCATCTCTATATCTTGATCCTTGCTTAGGAGGAGTCTCAGGAATGTCTCTATCTAGATTCCTAATAAGAATGTTCCCTGACCCGGTGACAGAATCACTGGCCTTTCTGAGAACTGTGTACCTCAACACCACTAATAACCGAATCGGGCAATTATGTATTCGTATGGGGAATCCCCGATTAGCAGGAGTCAAAGGATTAGAATCATTCCCTAAACTGCTTGAATCACCTTTATCCTTAAATATTCCACATGGAATCGATATAACAACAATTCTAAAAAACGAAATAAAACTCAACCTTATCAGAAATGTATCCAAAATAAAGAATGAGATGATAGCTAATGCTGTTACATATACTCATCAGGAGGAATCAAAATTCTTACATTTTCTATTTTCCATCAAACCAGTGTTCCCTCGCTCTTTAAGTGAGGTTAAGTCTGCCTGTTATTTAGGTGTTACAGAATCTTTGATCTCCTTACTCCAAAACTCCAAGACGATCAGAAATGTATTTCCGTTGACCCCGGAGCATCACTCACAACAAAGATCTATCCCCCAACTACTGGGAATAGATCTGGATAATAAGTCCCCGCAGGGACGTATATAACACAATTCAATACAACTCACGAGCTAAAAAACGCCATCAAAGAGTCCTGGGAACTCTTGACACCTGATATCCTAAAGCCATATTGGGAATCAATGTTCAGAAGGTTGAGCGAGGTGTTACGAAATAATGGCGGACCAACAAAGTATTGAATTAGTCATAAGGTGACTTTTGTTAATGTTTTTAGAAATAAATGTATATTCGTTTATAATGAAACAACGTTTTTAGCCAATTTTTTAAGGTTTCATATACTGAGCTCAAATACCGTTACGACCAGACAAATTACCCAGTGCATTAGAAGAGTCTTGGGGGTAACTCGATATTATAAAAATCGTTTTCCACAATTTGTATTCGTTCTCGAGAAAACGGAACATTTCAAATTCGTTTATAGCTTTGAAACAGAGTGTATGTAAATAAAGAATGTCTTGAAAAAAAAAGTTTGTATTATTTAATTCTTCTTTCTTTTTTATAGACCAACAATTTCTTGTACTAGAAGATTTTTTTAAAGCTCCGTTTTCTTCATTGACAACATTAGGCATTTGTACAGCATTCAGTATAAATGAATCTGAGGAAACATTTTTTATAAAAGATTTATTTTGCAAACCAGTTTGCTTACCAATATCAGCCGATAAGTTTGTTGTAATCCCTATCTTGCATCAGTGCATAACTTAAGGTATTTTTCTTTGATTATTTCTTATATTTAATTCAATTTTTTTTTTTTATAGGTAAAATTGAATCCACCAAAGAAATTGAAATTTAACCTTTTACCTGTATTTAGATGTAATGCCACTTTGGGCCAAAATGAAGAAAATATTGGTAGTTTAAAACTAAAATAATTGCAGTTATTTTTGGGAGTTACATTTTTTATACATACTTTCAGCCATACGAACAGATCAGGGGAAAAATGCAACAGACTTTTATAAATATTGTAAAAATTTTGGTATGTTAAACTTAGCATTTAAATTTTGTAAATGGGCTAATAAAAATTTAAGTAGCTCAATATTACTCAAATTTATTTATTTTCAGAATGCTTCAAGAAGACTATCATGTTAAAATTGGACGAACAACAAAAAATTTTAGAAGACATAAATTCTAAAATATGTGCGCATACAATAATATTGCAAAAATTAGGAGATAAAATGTTCTCGAATTTAAACACTTATAACATATTTCCTTTTAAAAATACGGAGTAGTTGAAAAACTTAGAATCAATTGTGGATGAAAAGTCGAACGAAATAGTAATATTGCATAGTTTTCCATAATGCTTATATTAAGTTTATTTTATAATACTTAATGTACGCATTAAACAGGTGATTGATGGTTCACCAATTGTAAAATGTTTCAACATACTTTTCTCTGACTAAATTATTTTAAAAATCAATTGGGATGGGAAGCAGAAAAAAAAAGCCATAAAGGATTTAAAACTTTTTAAAACTTATATTTTTGGTAATTATTTTTTCTAATAGGTTTACCTCGTATATTAAAACATTCCACTTTACAGAGGCCGCGAAAATTGAAAATTATGGTTTCCTTCAGTACAAAATGGACATGAAAATTGGCGAAACACCGATTTTATAAGGAAACACACAGACAGAAAACCTCCAATTGAGTTTAATAATTTAATATGAATTCTCTTTTTCTTTAAATGGAAGGTGTTTATTTTAGTTGTGATGAGTTCAATGTTCAATTTAATTTTTCTAACATACCTACTTATTTTATAAATCGTGAATCTTTAATTTCCTTTTTTCGAATGGAAGATATTTATTTTAGTTTTTTAAATCGAAGTTGTTTATTTATTGTTATTATAGTGAAATATATGTTTTTTTTATTTTGTTCTCTTAACAAATTTATGTTTTCTTGAATTGGTTTTAGTAATTATTTCCCATCTTTAACTATAAACCTATTGAAAAAAGGCTTATGGTTAATGGCGGGAAAATTATTGAGAAGGAATCGTACTAAAAGAGCTTTTGAAAGCCGGAATATATGAAGAAAATAAAGCCCTTCCTTACAGTTTCTCAGCTCCTTCGAAAGAAGACCTTACTTCTGCGGACATGCATGTATAAAAAGGGTATGAATTGGGATACGAAATGGAAGGCCTTCTGCACTCCAAAGAAGGGCTGAAACGCCTTATAGAAGGCCTCCATTTCCGACTGGGAAGTGACAGCCGCACCACTACATCGACGGGGACTGCGCTTCCGTGCGATCGGTCCACTGAGGAGCTTTAAGTGGGGAAAAGCTCCAGGGCCGCTGAGAGACACACATACAGCCCTTGCCGTGTTTCGCGATTGTGCCACCGACTTACGATATTCGGGCTGTTTCCCCTCACCAGTTACCGTGGGAAAAAAGTTATTCGGCAGCTTTTGACTGCACTGAGGCAGCTCGGTCCAGCCCGGTGGGTGGTAAAAAATTACCGCCGTATTCTGACTACTCCTACTAAGACTCCCTCTCAACTTCGCTCGTAGGTAAGGCGAACCAGGCGAGCGATGTTAAATATTCGTAACAGTATAAATACTAAATCTCTCCAATTTAGTTTTGAAACAGTAGGGGATAGTAGGGTCCCAGTCGGAAATTGGACGAGGGCTTCCCAAAGAAGGCAGGTGGAAGGTCTTGGTTTTGCGTGCAAATCGTGTGCGAGAAAATAAACAAGAACCGGCGAGAATCGAAATGATGTCATCGCACAACGTGCGTTTGAGAGAAAATTTTTAGTTTCATCGAAGCGATAGCAGTGGAAAGACGAGTGCTGTGAGTTATATTTTAAAATTTAAGTGGTTAAGTTTGTGGGACTTAAATTATATACGTACAGATCAAGCGAATCAATTGGTAAGTACTGCAATATTTATATTAAGATACATATACAGGGTTTTCCAATAAGAGGTGTTATTTTGAATAGCCCGCTATTTCGGTAGCTGTCACTTTTGAAGCTGTTATTTTTTGACATTTGACAAGTAGAAACTACGCCATTACTAAAAATGGAACGATACACGCTGCAACAACGCATTGAAATTATTAAAATTCACTACAAAAATGGTGAAAATTTTGCAGTCACAGTTCGCAAAACTAAAGCATTTTTAGGTCGTCGTGAAGCACCTTGTAGGACCGCAATACAGAAATTGGTGGAAAAATTCGAGCTGTTGGGACAAGTTAGTGATGTGAAGAATAAAACCCGTGCACGTCGCTCAAGAACAACTGAGAATATTGCTGCTGTAGCCCAAAGTGTTGAGGAAAACCCAGGTTTGTCCATTCCTCGTCGTTCTTTGGAATTGGGCATTCCACAAACGTCATTACACCGTATTTTGCATAAAGACTTGGGTCTCAAGGCTTATAAAGTTCAGTTAACACAAGAACTCAAGCCGGCCGATCATCAACAACGTCGTGTCTTTGCTGATTGGGTCCTTGAAATGCATGAAAATGATCCGGAATTCCATCGAAAAATCATCTTGACTGATGAGGCCCATTTCCACCTCGGTGGCTACGTCAACAAGCAAAATTGTCGCATCTGGGGCTCGGAAAACCCAAGAGTTATTGTTGAGAAGCCTCTCCATCCTCAACGTCTGCCTGTTTGGTGCGGTTTATGGTCCGGCGGGGTCATTGGACCTTACTTTTTCGAAAATGAGGTTGGATCAACAGTTACGGTGAATGGATTGCGCTATCGAGAGATGATTAATGATTTTTTATGGCCGGAGTTGGATGGTATTGATCTGGACAACGTTTACTTTCAACAAGACGGCGCTACGTGCCACACAAGCAACGAAACCATTGATCTTTTACGGGAAAAGTTTCCGGACCGTGTTATCTCTCGAAGAGGTGATCACAATTGGCCACCGAGATCTTGTGATTTAACACCTTGCGACTTCTTCCTTTGGGGCCACGTGAAAGATAAGGTCTACGCCAACAGCCCAGCGTCGATTCAAGACCTCAAAGATGGAATTCGTGAGGCTATCGAGGACATAGGGCAGCCACTTTGCGATTTGGTTATGGAAAATTTCCTGAAAAGGATATGGTCCTGTAAGCGTGGTCGTGGTGGCTATTTGGCTGATGTTGTTTTTCATTATTAACGGCATACCTTCCTCTTTATTATGAAATAAACATGCGATCTGTTAATCTAACATAAGTTAAGCCTAAGCATAAGAACATTAGCGGAAATAAGTTCCAACAAATGATGTAAACAACAAGCTGATGACCTAATTTTGTAAATTTAATTGTCAGCAATCATACGCGACAAATTCTTAAGGCAACCTGATACCACTCTCGCGACCTCGACGCGCGCCCAGTTACAGGTCGTCGCTCCATGCACTTTCGGCATGGTTAGCACTTTTCGCCCGTGCGAGCCAAGAATTTGTCACGTGCGAATGCAAAAATAATTTGTAAATAATTAATAAGCAATAACTAATTTAGATCAGCATTGTGATGTACATTTAAATACCAGCACGAGAAATAAAGAATCAGTCTGTCAACTTAACAACGACGGTGTGTATAAATTTATTAAGTTTCAGGTTCGGCAGCCACCCTAAGCTGAAGCTAGCCACATCTTCAGTGCATTCGTCCAACTCATTGTCATTGGGAATTCTTTTGTGAAGTGGTACATTGCACCGCTATCACGCACTCTGAGTAAAGGTACAAGCACCTTAACTCAATTCAGCCGAAATAAAAGCATTTTGGATTCACGATCATTTATCTCAAAAAATGGAATTTTTCTTTGAATATCAAAATAACCTCTTATTGGAAAACCCCAGGGACCACAAGAACATATCCTCGAATCCGCGCAAATTGCAGCTTGAAATGGCTCGAAGGAGGTGCTCATACAAAGGATGCCGGTCTATTCAAACGCCGCAGAATCCCAGCCGGGAGACTTTTTTTAACTTCCCGAGGAATGAGACCAGGTACAACATTTGGATGACGAAGAGCCGCTGCGAGGACCAATCAAAGATAACAAAATACCTCTGCTCGAAGCACTTCGACCACAAGAACATGTCCTCGAATCCGCGCAAATTGCAGCTTGAAATGGCTCGAAGGAGCTGCTCATACAAAGGATGCCGGTCTCTTCAAACGCGGGAGAATCCCAGCCGGGAGACTTTTTTTAAGTTTCCGAGCAATGAGACTAGATACAACATTTGGATGACGAAAAGCCGCTGCGAGGACAAATCAAAGACAATAAAATACCTCTGCTCAAAACATTTCGACCAAAAGAACATGTAATCGAAGCCGCGCTGCATTCGCCTGGTAAAGAACGCCGAGCCTATTCCTTACAAATCCGACAACGAGGAGAGCGAGGACGAGGACGAGGATGAGGAGATGGACCAGCTCCAGGACGTCGTCCCCACTCAGTACGGGGACGAGAACTCCGCCATCCGGGAGCGCAACGTAGACGAGACCGGGGCCGAGCAGGTTGTGAGCGACGAGGCAAGCATAGGTGGGGTGCCAGCGGTCCAATGTCCTTTGAGGGCTTCTTTTTAGGCAAGAGGACGAAGAAGCGGCAGAAAATTTGCGGGAGCGGCGTCGCCGGCAAGAGGACGAAGAAGCGGCAGAAAATTTGCGGGAGCGGCGCCGCCGGCAAGAGGACGAAGAAGCGGCAGTGGCGCCGCCGGCAAGAGGACGAAGAAGCGGCAGAAAATTTGCGGGAGCGGCGTCGCCGGCAAGAGGACGAAGAAGCGGCAGAAAATTCGCGGGAGCGGCGCCGCCGCCAAGAGGACGTTCGAACACAGACAAATGTGCGGCAGCGGCGCCGCCGCCAAGAGAACGTTGGAACACAGACAAATTTACAATATACGAAGTACACACAGAGTGAAAAAAAAAATATGTTGCGGTTGTACAGGCGGGGCTCATCGGTTGCGGCCATCGCCAGGGCAACGGGGACCCCGCTCTGTGCGAGTAATTATTCGCAACCATGAAAACAGAAGTGAAAATTTGCCGGAGCAAGACGAAGCTGAGGCCGAAAATTTGCCAGAGCGGCGCCGCCGGCAAGAGACCGTTGCAACTCAAGCCAATGTGCGAGAGCGGCGCCGCCGCCAAGTGGATGTTGCGACCCAGACCAATGTGCGGGAGCGGCGCCGCCGCCAAGAGAACATTGCAACGCAAAGGAATTTGCGGCAGCGGCGCCGCCAACAACAAAGAACACGTGGACAACACATGGATAATACGGATAATCGAGAGGAACTGCTAATCCTTCCCATAATATTAGCAACAGCTATTATTGTAAGTATGCTAAAACTTTCATTTAATTAAATATTAAATTATGTTTTTGAAATTCCAGGTGTTAATTATGATAGCACTAGCTGTACCTACATTAGAATGGTGAAAAAGTCTTGTTATAAATAAAACTTGCTCAAAAAAAACCGAATTTAAATGACTTTATTTACCTCAATTGTCTCAATGCAAAGCACGACAGGTGTTATTCTTCCAAAAGACGCTTTATTTTTCAGTAATCTCTCGAACTATGCAACAGTACACATTCTTTATATTGCGTTTAGTTTTTTCCAGCGATGCACTTTCACTGTTGCAAATGTTAAATCCGTCAGCTTCACTCCATTCTCTTCAATTAACTATGATTTTATGTCGGAACGTTGCTGATCAGTTCGACTTCGAATGTTTTCAATAATCACCTTGTATCAAATTCGCATTCAATTCTCGTTAATCTCATAAAAATCAAACTAAGAACAAATTAAACGAAACATTAGAAAGGAAAACGTTTTCGTCTCGTTTCATTTTAGGAGAAGGTTCCCATATTGTTTTAGTATTTTTCAACTGTTAACTAACCTTTATTGAATTAGCAGCACTAAACACTTTTTCAGACCGTTCTTCAGAGTTTTGCTCTGATAATAATAAAAGTACCGTTATCAAAGCAAAATTTTTTTGAAAACTGAAAAGAGTAAACTGTAGTGCAATTGGTAACAACATTTGTTTTGCCATTTGATCTCTGTTTTTCTGGAAATCAAATTTTAATAGGGTGCGTCTATAGCTTTGAAACAGAGTTTATTATTGAAATTCCTCTTGGACAATATTTCCATTTTGGAATAGAAAAGGCGTTACGGATGCTAGATTTAAAAGAAGAATCAATCAATAAAATTTCTTTAGATATTGGTATTGATGGGATACAATTATTTAAAAGTTCTAATAAAGGATTGTGGCCAATATTAGCAGCAATTTCGAACTGCAGAGAAATTTCACCTTTCTTAATTGGGGCATATCTTGGGCCAAATAAGCCTAATGATGTTAATGCTTTTTTGTCACCATTCGTTGAAGAATATATGAACTTGCAAAGCAATGGAATTCAACTGGGTGAAAAACATTTTGAAACAAATCAGGCTGTTTGCATGCGATGCTCCGGCCCTGTCATTTATAAAAGGGGCAGTAGGGCACACATCTTCCAATGGATGTTCTAAATGCACTCAGAGAGGTAAACGCATTAACAAGAGGTTAACATACGCCACAACACTCAGTCCTCTTAGAACAGATGAAAATTTTAAAAACAGACATGATAGTGCATATCATAATACATATTTCCAGAGAAATTTACACAACATAGAAAAATTAAATGTACAGATGGTAAGCCAATTCCCTCTTGACGCTCTACACCTTATTGATTTAGGTGTTGCAAAAAAATTTTTATTTTAATGTGGGAGAAGAAAAATGAAAAATATAAATTATCAAATAGCAACAAACTAAAACTAGACAAAACCATGATATCGTTTAGAAAGTTTATTACCATTGAATTTAGCAGAAAACCCCGAAGTTTTCAAGAAATTCACAGGTTTAAAGCAACAGAATTTAGACAACTAATCCTTTACACCTCAATTGTTCTATTTAAAGATGTTATACACGATGATTTATATTATCACTTATTGCTGCTACATTCGGCTTATAGATTAATGTGTTGCCCTAGAAGCCGCCAGAATAATTTAGATTGTGCCCAAGAAATGTTGGAGGAATTTGTTCAACAATTTCCTGCCCTCTACGGAAGCGATAGAGTGAGTTACAATGTCCATAATATTTTACATCTCACAGATTGTGTTAAAAAGTATGGAAATTTAGACAGTTTTTCATCTCACAAATTCGAAGATTATATGCAAGTTCTGAAGAAAGATTGCAGAAAACCTAATAAAATTTTCGAACAACTCAATAATAGGATACAAGAACGAGCTAAAATTAATGAAAAAATTAAAACCGGTTTTAAGAAATTATCTAAACAAACATTTAACATCACTTCTTCTCCCGTATATTCCTTATTTTATTGGGACCAGTTTACCTTAAGCAATATTTCACCAGATTGCTATGTGTTTTTAGAATCTATGACAGCAGTAAAAATATTGGGATTTTTCGAAAGTAACTCAGGAGATCAGTGCTTCATTGGCCATAAGTTTAATACACTAGAAGACTACTTTCAAATGCCTTTTCCTTCAATGACATCATTGGGCATATGTGCACACTAAAAATTATTCTAGTTAAAATTAACTTGATGGTAATCTAGTTAGAATTTTTAAATGGAATTCTAGTATTTTTCAAAAGAAAGCACAGAATTCAGGTTATTTCTGATCGACCACTTAAATTGCTACTAGAAAAAGTAATAATGCTAACTAGTTCCTTATTAAATATGAAAGAAATCTAGAATACCATAAGTTTAACTAGTTGTCTCGTTATTTGCGTTTAATATACACAGTAAAATATTTTTAGTGCATTGAACTTGAATTCTAGCTGAACTGAAAAAGTTAATGCATTCATCAGGCATTCTTGTATTTCTTTTCCATGGTCATCACTGATATATATACATATATAATAAATAGTGGACCACAAACCCCAAATGTAATATCACTTTAAAAATTGAAAGTAATTTCTATAATTTACTAAACTAATGAAAATGACTTCAAATAATTCTTAGTACCCAACAAAATTGCTACACTGAAAAATTATTAACAAATTGCAGGTCTTCAGCAAACTCAATTTTATTTGGAGTGGCAATCAACGTCCCAGTGTTTATATTTCAGTGACGGCCTAGGCATATCAAACGTCAAAGTGTGTTTGTGCGTCTGATAGCAAGAGCGCTTCGCAGTTCGCATGGGACGGGATATTGGGCTTATCCAGCAGACTGAGAGCCTAAAAAGATTTTTAAACTTCTATTCCTTAATCTCAGAATCTCAGTAGTTCCCTCAATTGAATAGGTATATGTATATCGTTGAACGCGGTACATCTCAGATCCGATTAGCGCTCAGTCTGTTGAACGAACCCATGTTGTGAAATTTTAAGCCCTTTTGAAGCAGGGCTAAAGTGCTAAAATAAGTTTTAGTTGTAGGTATAGTGGAGGTTTTATTGTGTTTTCCGCATTTTGTGAATAAAAAACAAAAAAGAAAAAAAAACGTTCAAATCCGAAATATGTAAGAGCACGAACGAAATTCGTGTTAATCAACCAGAACTTCGTTAAATAAACAGAATATCTAGTGAACCATATTGAAACTCAATGGAAAACTAACGGTTCCATCTTATATCGAAATAACTGTCTAGTGCAGTGAACTTGATTTTTATTTGAACTAAAAGAGCTCCAGTGCAAAATTATTTCCGTGTCGGTATCAGTTTGAATTGCAGCACATGTTTTTCTTCAGTGCATGAGACAAATTGAGCTACGAATTGTTGTGAAATTAAGTCTCCTTTGAAGTACGAGTTAAGAGTTGCCTTCTCTTCACCCAATTTTATCAAAAAGGTAAGAACTGTTTTTGAAGAAATATTATATTATAGAATTCACAAAGTAAAAAAAACGGAGAACAAGTTGTTGATAAAGGGGTTGCGCAAGTGCTGAAATAAAATGAAATAATTGTGTTTTTTTATACTTTTTAGTTACAATGAATTGCGACGAATTTGAAGATTTCCTGCTAAAAAATGACATTGAACCGGAATATGCTGCTTTACTTAAGGGTGAACAAGTTTAAATTTAAATTTAGCCTTTAATTTCATAACATAATTATGTACCTAATCATTATTTGATAGTATTGAAATTAATTCGTAATGATCTGTTTCATTTGCCGTGAGTCCTTACCGGGATTTCTGAAAGAACTAAAACATCATTTTATATATATACATAGCGTTCCTTTTCAAAGAGGAAATTCCATTGGAAATTTTATTTGTTGTGAAGATACTTGCACAAGCAGTTTTAGTAGTTTTAAAAACCTTTCTCGACATGTAAATAGAAATCATAGAAAATACATTATTGAAAGTAATTATCCATCCCCAATTAACCAAAATGATACCTTGCCAAAGAGTTTAAATTTCAATGATTTTACTATATCAAAAGAAAAATTAGAGTATATAATTTGTAGTAGTTTCTGTGAACTTCGTAGCAACACAAGCATACCAGAATGTTTGGTTCAAAGTTTTTGGGAAAAAAGTATGAATATAACTGATAATGTTTGCAAATACCTTAAGCAAGAAGTGAAACAGTTTTTAAAGATTTTGGATAAAGAAAACCATGACACCACGGACCTTTTGAATCAATTTGATATTCTGGGTTTATATAAAAATTCTAGAAGTTTTCGAGCCCAAACTAATGACTTAAAGCAACGAATAAATATTGTTTTTCCCACGGAAATTCCTCTTGGTTACAGAATAGATAATGTATTTAAAAATGGAATTACAACAACTAAACAAATAATGGAAACATTTCAGTATATATCTTTAAAGGATACGCTAATAAATTTAATAAAAAACGATAGTTTTAGAAATCTTATTGAAACTGAAAAAATATGTGAAAGTTCAGAAGTTTTATTATCGTACCTCGATTCGAAGGAATACGCAGCCCATCAATTTTTTGCGAAATATCCTAAAGCAATTAGGATTAACTTATATTATGATGATTTGGAGATCGCAAATCCTCTTGGTTCTAAAAGTACTTTTTATAAGTTAGGTGTGCTTTATTATAACATCCAAAATATACATCCTAAATTTAATTCAAATATCCATAATATTTTCATACTTGCAATTGCCTATACAGAAGTCATAAAAAAGTACGGCTTTGACCCTATTTTAAGACCATTTGTAGAAGAAATTAAAATATTAGAGAGTGAAAATGGTGTTAACGTGAGATTAGAAAATGATCATGATTATCAATTGAGAGCAACACTCGTAAGTTGTTTAGGCGATAGTTTAGCAGTGCATCAAATTTTAGGTTTTGCAAGCCCATCAAGTAATCAATTTTGCCGACAATGTATATTATCACGCCAAATGTTTCAGGAAGATTTCTCTATAACGTATTCTGACCGTAACATTTATGAGCATATCAATCAAATTGAACTTATTAAAAAGGACAGAGCTTACATTAAGAAGTTTGGAGTTAAGGAGGACACTATCTTAAATTCCTTGAAGTATTTCCATTGCACTACTAATTTTTGCTTTGACCCTATGCATGATTTGTTGGAAGGGATTGTACCAATGGAGATAAAATTGGTGTTAAAGTACCTAATTCTAGATAAAAAATTGATATCTGTTGAAACTCTTAATAGTAGGATAAATTCATTTAATTACGGTTATGCCGAAAGAAAAAATAAACCTTCAGCGAATTTTACTTCGCAAATGTTGACTAGTAAACAAAATAAAATTAAACAAAAAGCTGTACAAACTTGGCTACTTTTACGATCCTTGCCATTTATTCTTTTTGATATAATATCTGAGGTAGATTTCGAACATATCAGGATATTAGTTATTTTAAGTAAAATTCTCGAAATAGTGTTCTCTGAGCAAGTAAGTGAATTTATGATCTGCGAACTCGACGATCATATTACATGCCACCATAAGCTCTTTAAACAACTTTTTCCTCTCAATAATATGATTAATAAGCACCATTACGTCCAACATTACCCTCATTGCTTAAAGTTCAAGGGACCTTTGTATTTAACTTCTTGTATGAGATTTGAAAGTAAGCACAGTCCTTTGAAAAGACAAGTAATCAATGGGTGTAATTTCAAAAACGTTCCGAAAAGTTTGTCCAAACGTCAATCTCTGTTGCAGAGCCTCCACATATCTAAAATTTCATTTGATTCTCATACACACTGAGAGAAATAATTTGCTGAAATCAAGAATATTAGTTCCTCACTTGCATAAAAATTCGATATTTCTTGAAACAAGCCATTTTTTCTTAAAAGAAGGAAAAGTGTCTCAATTTTAAATAAACTTCTCTCATTAAAAGATCCATAGTAGCGATAAAATCAAGGAAATTGATCTTCAAACAAGAACTTAATAATTCCTTATATTAACACACAATTTCAGTTCAATCAAGAATAAAGTTCTTTTTACATGAACAATTTTCCTTAATTTGAAAGATTGAGAATTTTCTTGTCTTAATATACAAAGCTCTTAAATGAAGTCCATTTTTTTTCTAATTTTAAGAACCTAGGTGCGCTTAATTTATGCAAATTATTTTTTTCTTTGGCCAAGAACTTTGGTTTCTAAAATCAAGAGAAATTTGGTAAAAGTAAGTTATTAAAAACTAAAAACACAAAAAACCTCATTTCTCTTCATATAAGGAAAAACATCAGTTTATCTGTACAATGAAGAAATAATTCTCTTGCTTTACAGAATAACAATGAAATGAAGAGAAAGTTCTCTTGTTTTTAGCGAAAATATACCACTCTAACGAAAATTCACTGATTTCTAAGGAAATTTGATGAAATTGTGCCGTTAAGCTGGGGACGCTCAATTTCTCGGCATACGTGTGGTGTTCTTTGCGCAGTGAGGACGTGATATAATCGAGGTAAATAAATATGTTGAACGCGTATATCTGCGAAAATAATTTGAGTGACGTAGAAGTTGTTTTACTAAACACTTTTGAGGACGAGCTGGAAAGTCTTTTAAAATCATGGGAGTTGCAAAGGTTGTTACCTAAGTTAAAAGGTAAGTACAATACATAATTATTTTATAGAATTTCTTTAAATAAGTACTTTTGCATCACTTAAGAGAGGGGCGCAGTACTTTTTTATTATTATTTATCTGTTACGGATGAGCATTACCATCTCAAATGATATTTTATGAAAAGAAAAAAAAATTTGCACCCATTTCTTCCTAAAAATTTCAATCCTTGGCAGAGCCCTAGGCGAAATTAACAGAAAGTAAAAAAAATCGACCAAGTGCAGACAGATTCGCGCACCGAGGGCACAAAATTCTACTTAAATAAAGCCGAGTGAAGCAATTACGGTTATTTTTCTTACCAAAAATATAGCAGATATTTTTTCTAATTTTTTTTTAAATATATTAATGCCAATAGACTATAACATAAACCTGGAGTCACTAAAATATCTAACCGAGCTCGATTTGGACAGAATATTTTCATTAAATGAGGAAATAGGGGAAAAGGTGATATTTCGAGCAAAATTAGTTAAGTGGCGTAAGGAAAATGTAAGATGATGTTACTCGTTCGATATATGTATGTAAATGTTATCTAATTAAAGGGATATGATGTTGCCGTTCCAACAATTTCAACCACATTAAGTAACTCATCATCCATTAATGAGTGGTTTGAAAGCATGCGATCTTCAACGAGCAGTGAAACGCATACAAATTCAAATACTGATTCTTCCTTTGTAAGTGTAAAAACAAATTAACAAATTTCGTATTGTTTTAATTATTTTATGGGCATATCGAATTTTCAGCAGAGCTGTTTATGGAATTAAAATATTGAATTGATTTGGTTTTTGATCACCAAGTGGCAACAGCGGAACCGAATTGATCAAATCTCATTCCGACGCTGTCAAAAAGGTTTATTTTTCACTAATTAGTTTTCACTCTAAAACCATTTCTAAATACATATTCCTAAAAAATTAATTCCGTCAACATCTCGAGTTTTTTGAGTAGTCAAAAGAGAACTTTTTATAAAGCTTCAAGTTTAATCGTACTTACTCTTACCTATATTTATATTCAGATTTGTTAAACAAAACTCGTAGATAATTACAAATATTTCTTCATATATTTTTCTCTTATAGTGTCTTTCTGCCTTCTTAAATTCCTCTAATAAAAACTTATTACAACACAAACAACTAAATACAAGGACAAGGAAAATACTTTGCGAAGTTATCGTAAAGGAATTTTTGAATCAAAATAAATATATGTCTTCTTCCGAGCTTCATAGAATCAGCGAGGATATCGTAAAGCTTTTTCCCTCCGAACAAAAAGTAAGGAAAATACGATCGTTACTTTCCGGCAGCAGAACCTGTTGTACTGTACCTATGTTAAAAGAAATATAGTTTCATACTTAATTTGACACGAACATCTTTGATTAACTTTTAATTTCAAATTTTAATTCAATCTAATAAAAATTCTTACGTTTTTCGATGAAATCGACAAATTCTACTTAACTTATTTTTTCAATTTCAATTTTAAATTAAGTCTGAAAATGCCGGTTTAGGCTATTGTTTTTTTTAATACATGAACTTAAAATTTATATTGACAGAATACTTATTTCAACACGGATGAAAAGAAACCAAAAGGAATGCTATACAATAAATTTAGGAACTGTTCCTCCCATTTACGTAAAGTTGGGCTTTTTATGGGAAGAAACAAAGTTAAAAAGCCTTCCAATCAATCTACAGATTCTGTTAATTCATCATGCGGTATGATGTGTAGCCTTAATTAGGTTTTCCTACATTGATTCATAACGTTAATTCACAGATATTCATGAAAGCTCTTTAGATGAAAATTCTTCAATGGAAGATATGTTATTTGAATTCGAAAATGAAAAGAAATGGCTACAAACAAGAAAAGAGCCTTGGGAAACTGTAGAAATGAAATGGAAAAGTACTGTCAAGGGTCGACGAACGCAACATCTAAATAGCAACGAAAATACACTTTCCAATATAATGAATGATTGGCCGTTACTGAAAAACTCTAAGGGATACAGATTGGTAATTAAATGCAATAAAGTATACAATCCTTCCTTCTACAAAATTTGAAAAGTCAGTTGTTGTAATTATAAATTTATTTTTTCTTACAACAATATTTCTTCACAATATAAATATTATTTAAATTCGAGAAGTGAAAATGCATTATCAAAGATAGTTTTAAAGTACCATAAATGCGGGTTACTTTAGCCCTAGAGGGTTACTTTGTCTCAATTTGAAATTGTCTTGAATCTTTATTTTTTTCAGCTAATTAGAACTTGAATTAACGAATAAGCATCTTAAAGTTAAATAGAATTTAAGACGAAATCTTAGAAAATTTCGGTTTTATAAGAAAGAAATATCAGAAGAATCAAAATTGAGACAAAGTAACCCTCCAGGGCCAAAGCAACCCGCATTTACGGTAGTTTAATTTCTTCGCTGCTCCTTTGGTTTCTTCGGCTAGTATTCTCAATTCATAGTAATTTTATATTTTACGTAATACATAATTTTGATAAACTTTTGAATTTTTCATTATAGATTGAAATTGACTTTGATGAAATTTACCCCGGAAAATCATCTCTCCTCTTCATTAAATGGGAAACATTTATTTCTAAATTAAATATCATTTGCAAAACATCTTTAAAAGGTAAAAATTGCGTGAAGGTTTTTCAGGACTTAGTTTTAAACCTAACTCCAGAAAAAAGTAAGTACTATAAATTTTACATTTATGCAACCTTTAATTTTATATCAAATTTTATTGCAGATTACAGAGATCATACGTACTTGTGTCTTCTACATGCAGTTTTATTGCCTTCTTGTCGGTTGAAAGTGAAAGGTACTAAAATCATTAATAAGTCAACAATAGCTGATTCCCAAAGGGCAATGTGCCTGTCGATTTCAAGTCTTGTTGAACTGGAAACGAAATTGATGGAAATTAAGTCAAGGTGCATAAATTTTGGTCTTACGTTGCAGCCACTGATTGTTATAGTAGGTGATTATAATCAGTTCGCTGTTGTCTATGACGACATATATTACAAATGTGATTCCTTCTTATTAGCTCTAGATATATGCTTTAAATTGATATTCGTTTTAAATTTAAAATATCCTAAAGAATGTGCAAAAGTATGGGAATTCGTGCAAACTTACTTTTATGACATTAAATCAACGGAGAACGTACATCCAGACACTTCAAGATTAATTTCTGATTTACTTGTAGTGAAAGAAAACTAATCATATTGATGTTTATCTGTCAAATTAATTTTTCGGTTCTTTATTTAGAGAATCAGGGGCTATACATATATCAAATTGAATTAAACACTTTAGTGGCTTTCTAAAAGTCGGTTTACAACTGGGAGGCATTTTATATTTTAACAGAATCAATTTTATACCTATGTATATAAATAATGAACGCAGTTTCTTTCAGAAATTATAAAAATTTAATTTGAAATAATAAAATATTTTTGGTTGCTTTCTTAATGCTCTACATATGTTGCACAAATTTTCATCGTTAGAATTACGAATCATTTCTGTATAAATTAAATTTTATTTTACTGTGCCAATTCTGTTTGAAGTAACTTTGAAATACGCATTCAATCAAATAAATGATAAAATGTATTATAAATGTTTTATGTGTAAAAAGAAATTCGATAGAATTGAAGTATTATGTACTCATTATAAATACTTTCATATGCTTAATTCAACTTCTTTGTACATATGCAAGCAAGATAATTGCAATCAATCTTTTACAATTTTAAACAGTTTAAAAAAACATTTGAAAAATCATAAAAAGCAAGGCGATATTTGCATGGAGAACAACATTATCAGTAAAACGTTAATTAAAGAAAATCAACAACAACCTCTTAATCCTAAAACTGAACATTTCTTCAATGATATTCAGCAAGAAACTAGTTTTAAAGAAAAAATACTAAAGCAGAAAGAAACAATATTTAATGAGTCTCTACGTTTTATTTGTAAACTTTCAAGTCACAGTAAACTTAGTTCCGATATAATTGAAATGATTATTTCGGATCTTACAGACAATATTTTTAAGGCTATTTTTGACACTCTGGAAGATATTATTCTTCCAGAAATTTCTTTTATTAGGCAGTCTGAGGTTAAAAGCATCTTTCAGTTTTGTTCCGATCCATTTCAAAAAGTAAAAAGTCGATATTTATTATCAAAATACTTAGAAGAAAATGGTTTAAGCATTCCACCAAAAAAATTTGTCATAGAGAACAAGGTGGGCCAAGTGGTCTTAAATGGAAAACATTCTTTCGAAGAAATTATTAGTGATGGTATTGTAATGCCCATTAAATTTCAGATACGGAAATTTTTCGAGAAGCCAGGTCTTCTTAAAGATACTCTCGATAATCAAAAAACTTTAAATTCATTGCACAATATCTCGGTGTGTAATTTCATACAAGGAGAATTATGGAAAAATAAGCTTAAATTAGTTAACAAGGACTTTGTTATTCCTTTCTTTTTATTTTACGATGATTTTGAAACAGGAAATCCTTTAGGCAGCAATGCCGGCAAGCAATCGATAGGAGCTTTTTATTATAGTTTTCCTACTTTACGAGAAAATTGCGATTCATTAGAGAATATATTCATTGCAATGCTAATAAAATCCAAATACTTCAAAGAACATGGGTTTAGCACAGTTGCTGCAAATTTGGTTGATATTATAAAGAGTTTGGAGGAAGATGGTTTGCAAATTCAAACCAATGAAGGAATATTTCATGTTTATTTTGTTCTAGGAATAATAATAGGCGACAACTTAGGTTTAAATTCACTTCTGGGGTTTTCAAAATCATTTTCTCATAATTATTTTTGTAGATTTTGTAAAATAAAGAAACAAGACAGCCAAAAGGAAATATTATGTGAACCATCACATGTTGAAAAAAGAAATATAATTACTTATGAACAAGATTGTAATGGTGAGTTTGCTGAAACTGGCATAAAAAGTGCTTCTAACTTAAATGAAATCAAAACTTTTCATGTAACTGAAAATTTCTCAGTAGATATAATGCACGAC
This sequence comes from Eutolmus rufibarbis, assembly GCA_963920795.1. NCBI lineage: Eukaryota > Metazoa > Arthropoda > Insecta > Diptera > Asilidae > Eutolmus > Eutolmus rufibarbis. Next base: position 16,511,403 of record OY987207.1, on the reverse strand, counting down.
ATTGCAGAAGGTTTGGTCAAATATGGGTTAACTGCCAGTTTAAATTACTTTATTTTTGTGAAAAGATATTTTTCTTTAAATATCCTCAATCAAAGAATTTGCAGCTTCGATTATGGAAAAATAGAATTGTGGAATAAACCACCTGAAATCAAACAAATTCATTTAAAAAATTCAAGACTATCAATGTCTGCTCGTGAATATCTTTGTTTTATTAAATTTTTTACTTGTGTGGTGGTCGATGTTATAGATGTTGTTTCCATGTTAGACTTTGTTTCCGTCGCGGAATTTATTTGGTTTATTTAAATTGCTTATTTCTGAGTGTATTGGAAAGAGTAGAGTAGGTTTGAGATTTTTACTTGAAAATTATAAAAAGCGAGAAGGCGTTCTGAAAAAATAAAAAATAGAAGTAGCTATTGACTGATATTGTTTTCAGTTAGAAAATATTTCCTGATCTAAAAGGTTGTTTAAAAACTTAAAAAATAAAATATATTGTGCTGCCTAATTAAATATAAAAAATAAAAATAGCTTAATTATTTGAAGAAGCTGTTTATTTATGTAAGAAGAATAATAAAAGCTAAAAGCTGAATTTATTAGAAGACAGTGAAAGCTCTCTTCAAATTGGTGACCCCGACAGCCTAGTGAACAGGCTAATTTTTTTACGAGTGTAGGTTAATTTTTCCTCCTCCTGCTGTGCTAATTCCAACAAAGCAGATATTTAAAATAAAGTCCACCCTGAAGACATCACAGTGCTTTTCAACAACATCAATCAGCGCCCGCAGCTCATCAATCAGCACCCGCAGTTCATCAATCAACACCCGCAGCTCATCAATCAACACCCGCAGTATATCAATCAACTTTAAGATAAGTTTTTCTTTCAAATAGTTTAGTTGATTTTTTGTAAATTTCTAATACACTCCGCGTTCTCTTTCGTTCGGAAGTCATGAGTTTTTCGGAGAGTGATTTTTCAGAAATCTCAGTGGTTCCCGGGAACCAAAGTCGCGGAAACTTAAGTGGTACTGTTGATGAGAATAATTTTTTCTCATCAGGTCCACTTCCGCAACCACGTAGCGCGGTTAACACAATACCACCTTCATCCATTTCAACTATTTCTTTTTCCGCACCATCTTTTTGGAGGAATGCACCGAAATTCTGGTTCAAAAAGCTTGAGGCACAATTTGAGCTAGCCAGAATTTCTTCCGAACAAGCTAAATACAATCATTTACTCTCGGCATTGGATGAGAGTCTTGTTTTCGTACTTAGCGACTTTTTGGAAAATCCGGATCCACGTCATCCATATACCGAACTCAAAGAGGCGTTAATATCTCGTCTCTCGGATAGTGAAACATCAAGGTTAAATAAGCTTCTCGGAGATGTTGTTTTAGGTGACAGATCTCCATCTCAGTTTCTAAGAGAGATGAGAAATTTGTCAGGTGGAAGTTTCAGTGATGATGTTTTGAAGACTCTTTGGTTGCAGCGTCTCCCTGATTACATGAAAGCTATTTTGTCATGTAATTCAGGATCCCTTTCTGAATTAGCTAATTGTGCGGACAAAATTTTTGAAGTGAGTAGTAAACCTTCAGTTTTTGCTTATACTTCTAGTCAAAATTTTGGTAGCAATAATATTTTGGCTAATTTAACATCTGAAATTTCAAAAATTAAGCAGCAAATGGAAGATTTGACTCATGAAATAAGGTCATTAAAATACAGGGATCGTTCTTCAAGTCGTTCTTCGCAGCATAGTTCGCGTTTTTCGGGAAATCGTTTTCCTTCTCCGCATCAGGTTAAATCGAGTCCTAAGAGAAATTCTGGTAATTCTAATTTGTGTTGGTACCATTTTAAATTCCAACATAACGCTTCCAAGTGTATACCTCCTTGTTCATTTAACATTTCTGAGACACCAAAAAATTAAAGTGTGTGTCATCTATGACGACGGGTGATACATGTAAGCGTAACTGTCGTCTTCATGTTTATGATAAATCTTCGGGTCAATCTTTTTTAATTGATACAGGGGCAGATCTTTCTGTCATTCCAGTGCCACCCTCATCTAAATTGTTACCTTCAAGTTTACAATTATCGGCCGCCAATTCTTCGCCAATTAGTACATACGGAAATAAAATTCTGAATTTGGATCTTGGTTTAAGAAGAAATTTTCAATGGCAATTTGTAATGGCTGATGTTGAGAAAGCTATTTTAGGCGCTGATTTTCTGTACCATTTTAAATTAGTTGTAGATCTTTCTAAACGGATTCTTATTGATCCGCTTACTAATTTGACTTCAAATGGCCGTATTTTTACAGGTCCTTCTACAACTTTATCCGTCCTAATTAAATCATCAATTAATGACGATGTTAAAAAATTAATTCGTGAATTTCAGAGTATTACTATCGAATCGACGTTTTCCAAGCCAGTAAAACATAATATCACACATCAAATTAAAACTGTTGGTCAGCCAATTTTTTCTAAAGTTCGGCGTCTATCTCCTGAGAAGCTCACAATAGCAAGGAAAGAGTTTGAATTCTTGCTTAGTCAAGGAATTTGTAGACCATCCAACAGTCCTTGGTCGTCTCCTTTACACATGGTCCCTAAACCTAATGGGGATTGGAGACCATGTGGCGATTATAGACGGCTTAACTCTGTTACAATTCCAGATCGCTACCCGATTCCTCTAATTCATGATTTTGTTTGCCAACTTCAAGATTGTAAAGTTTTTTCTACTTTGGATTTAACCAAAGCTTATCATCAAATTCCAGTTGAACCAGAGGATATTCCCAAGACCGCAATTTGTACTCCTTTTGGTCTCTTTGAATTTACTCGAATGACTTTTGGTCTTTGCAATGCGGCTCAATCTTTCCAGAGATTTATAAATTCAGTTCTCCAAGACTGCCAATTTTGTTTCGTTTATCTTGACGATATTTTGGTAGCCTCTAATTCTGAGCAACAACATCTGGATCACTTAAAACAAATTTTTCAGCGATTACAAAATCATGGGTTGATTATTAACATCGAGAAGTGTAACTTCATGCTTCCAGAAGTAAAATTTCTCGGTCATTTTATTAATTCAAATGGTATTAAACCGTCGCCTGAAAAGGTTAAAACAATTTTAGATTTCAAGCAACCTACTACTGTTAAAGAACTTAGAAGATTTCTCGGCATGGTTAATTTTTACCGCCGATTTCTTCCTCATGCAGCGGAGCATCATTCGCTGTTAAACCAATATTTAACAGGAAATAAGAAGGAAGGCTCTAAACCAATAGATTGGAATTCGGATTCAATTAAAGCTTTTGAGAACATTAAATCTCAACTAGCGAAAATTACCCTTCTTGCTATCCCTAACAGTAAGGCCCGTTTGGCTTTATTTGTGGATGCCTCGGATAAAGCAATTGGTGCAGCCTTAAATCAATGGGTTGACAATTTGTGGCAACCCCTTGGTTTCTTTTCCACAAAATTGAATTCAGCGCAAATTAAATATAGTGCCTATGACAGAGAATTATTAGCAGCTTATCAGAGTATCAAATATTTTCGTTATCATTTGGAAGGCCGGAATTTTACACTTTTTACAGATCACAAACCTTTAATTTTCGCTTTTAAACAGAACCCTGACAAAGCCTCCCCACGTCAAGCAAGACATTTAGACTTCATTGGACAATTCACTACGGATATCAAACATATTTCTGGGACGGATAACGTTGTTGCAGATTCCCTTTCGCGTTTAGAAGAAATTCATCTACCTTCATCTATAGATTTTGAAGCTATAGCTATTTCTCAGGAAAAAGATAGCCAGCTTAAAATTTTTTTGAACAATTCTTCTTTTAAATTTGCTAAATTACCCGTTTTAGGGAGTAGTAAACAAATTTATTGCGAAATTAAAAAATCACGTCATCGTCCTTATATTCCGGAACCATTCCGTTTTCAGATTTTCAAAGCAATTCATAATCTTTCACATCCCAGTATTCGTGCTACAAATAAGATGATAACATCGAAATATTTTTGGCCATCCATGAATAAGGATGTAAATAATTGGACTCAAAGTTGTGTTACATGTCAAAAGAACAAAATTTCACGTCATGTTAAAAAATCTTTTGGCTCATTTCCACTCACTTCATCTCGATTTGAGATAGTTCATTTAGATATTATTGGCCCTCTTCCTCCTTCGAACGGTTTCAGGTATTGCCTTACCATCATTGATCGTTTCTCTCGTTGGCCTGAAGCGATTCCTTTAACGGATATATCAGCAGAATCCTGTGCAAAAGCTCTTTTTCGTGATTGGATCTCCAGATTCGGTATCCCAAAAATTATTGTTACCGATCAAGGAAGGCAATTTGAATCTAATCTTTTCAGTGAGCTCTCTAAATTCTTAGGTTTCAGACATAATCGGACTACACCGTACCATCCTCAATCGAATGGTTTCATAGAACGATGGCATAGAACGCTTAAAACGGCTATTAAAACTTTCGATGCGTCGTCATGGTCAGATTCCCTGCCATCAGTTCTGCTTGGTTTGCGAACTGCTTTTCGAGAGGAATTTGTCGCTACACCAGCCGAATTACTTTATGGCCAATCTCTAAGACTTCCAGGAGATTTCATTCTTTCAAACCAACAAAATTATATTCAAAGTGATTTTGTAAATCGTTTAAAGAAATTTTTTAATTATATTCGTCCTGTTTCGGCTTCCAATCATTCAAAAGGTAAATTTTTCCAATTTAAGGATTTAGGGACTTGTTCTCATGTTCTTGTTAGGAATGATGCAACCAAGGAACCTTTTAGATGTTGTTACAATGGACCGTTTCCAGTAATCAAACGTCACCCAGATTTTTTCACGGTCAAAATTAAAAATAAAGACATTAACGTCTCTTTAGCTCGTTTAAAACCATATTTTATTCCAATTTTTCAGGACTCTAATCCAATTGAGAAAAATACCATCAATTTTACTCAAGCTAGCTCACGTTCAACGGAACAGCCAGCGTCTGTTCGTACTCAACAAATTTTTCGTCATAGACCAGTGTCTATAGCGAATAAAACATTCAGAACCACTAACATCCCCATTCCACAAAATCCATCACAAAAAAAAGTTAGATTCCTATAAAGTTTTTTATTTAAAATTTTTTGAATCAGAATTTTATATCGTGCTTCGGGTGAATCACTGGAGGGGGGGTATTGTGGTGGTCGATGTTATAGATGTTGTTTCCATGTTAGACTTTGTTTCCGTCGCGGAATTTATTTGGTTTATTTAAATTGCTTATTTCTGAGTGTATTGGAAAGAGTAGAGTAGGTTTGAGATTTTTACTTGAAAATTATAAAAAGCGAGAAGGCGTTCTGAAAAAATAAAAAATAGAAGTAGCTATTGACTGATATTGTTTTCAGTTAGAAAATATTTCCTGATCTAAAAGGTTGTTTAAAAACTTAAAAAATAAAATATATTGTGCTGCCTAATTAAATATAAAAAATAAAAATAGCTTAATTATTTGAAGAAGCTGTTTATTTATGTAAGAAGAATAATAAAAGCTAAAAGCTGAATTTATTAGAAGACAGTGAAAGCTCTCTTCACTTGTTTGTAGGAGACCTAGTGCCCAAAAACGATAAAGCATGGAAGTATATTCATGTTCTACAAGAACTAACAGAAATATCTTTGATTACTTCTTTCGATGAGAAGACCATATCCCTTTTAGAGGGTCTTATTACGGAGCATAATTCTCTTTACATATCAGTATTTCAAGAAAAACTAAAACCGAAACATCATATTGTATCGCATTATCCTACCATTATCAGACAGTCGGGACCCTTAAAACACTTATGGGCTATGCGATTCGAATCAAAGCATAGAGAGTTGAAGTATTACTCTAATACAACAACGTCGAGAATAAATTTACCTCTGTCCATAGCAAAAAAATATTCCACAAAATTTGCTTACTCCATTTTAACTAATGATGAAACGAAAAATATTAAGGAAGGAAAGAGGGTTCAAATTAAAATAGAAGAAGAAAGCTACTTTCATAAAATAGATTGGTCTAAATTAACAAGTGATTTGAAATGTTTTGAAAATATATTTTATAAGCAAACTGAGTTTAAAATAGGATACTTTTTTGTTCAAAACCAAGTACTGTTTAAAATTGAAAATATAATACTGTGCGATGAAAGCATTTATTTGATTGGAAAACAACAAATAACGAAATACGATCAACATTTAAGGGCTCACATAATGACGGAGATCATTGGTGAGGAACATATGTGCGTTACATTAAATGCCTGTAAAATTAAGCCTTTCCAGAGTCATAATACTAGTGGAGGTCTTCTAGCTATAAGAGAAAATGTGAAATTTATAAATTTAATGTAGAAATAAAGAATTTATATAAACATTAATTAATCAGTCTTTAAATTAAATCAGAAAGAAAAGTATGCTTGGCTAGAGGAAAGAGTTCTTGATTCAAGAATATAATACACGGAAAAATAAGAGCAAAGCCCTCGTTCTGTGAAACATTCGTTACTTTGAAGAGGATATTTCACTTATTTGTAGAACTTATCACTCATTTCAAGAAACTTTCAGTCAAAATTTTAAAATTTTCTACTCAATTCAAGAGACTTTTTCTTGAAATTCCGACAGATTTAGAAAAATTTCGATTATTCCTAAAGTCATTTCCTTATTTAAAGCAACCATCGTACAAGTACATTTCTTGTTTATTGAAAACTTTGGTATTTTTAAGAAATTATTTCAGTTGTTTGTAAAAGTTTCCACTCAGTTTAAGAAAATTTCTTTTAAAATCAAGAAAGGCTTTTGAAAATTTCGGTTTTTTTAGAGTATTTCGTTAGTTTCAACAACTCACTAACTTTTAGATAAAGAAAATATTTCTTGAAGCAAGAGTTTACAAGAAAGAAATTATTAATGAATCTACGGTTGAATCAAGGGCCATTTCAATTGGATGAAAATCATTGCCCAAAATGCATTGATTCAAGAGAGTTTTGCTTTATTTTAGAAACTTTTTCTTTCAGTGCAATGACAATTAACTCCAGCAAAGTGCTTCCGCTAAGTAATTTGCGCAGTATGGAGTTCATTTTAAGTATATCTAATAGCATTTTTCAGGTTAAAAATATTACTTCTATTAGTTTAAATTCTGTAGAATACAGACCCAAATTAATTATTGATCTAAAGTCAGGTAGCCATGCTTCTGAAAGTCCATTTCCGTGCCTTTACATTATAAATGAAATATTTGAATTAAAGGAAAATATATATTTTAATTGTTCGTTGCTACGAATTTTACAATATGATGAAAATCTTAATGCATTTCAAGTGGATTTTGATCCTAATAAAGAAAGTGAAGTAGTAAAAATCTCTGATATCACAGATCGGCATCCAAACGTCATTTGGAATGTTCATGGAAAAACTACTAAATATGTTTGTGTCAAGTACAGATATTAAGAAAATTATATTTGTAATACTATATAAGAAAATACATATGCTTTCAACTTGATATTGTATACAATTTTAAGTCCTTATAAAGTACGAGTTTATTACGGAAAATATATGTAGTATTGTAATCAGAGATTAAGTTTAGCTTGTACTATCTACTAAATTTTCTACAACAGCGGAAGGCGTAGATGAATCTGCAGCTGCAGATGTTGTCGAAAATGATTTGATTTCACTTAATATAAAACTTGGACCTCGGAAAAAACTGATGCGCCTTTTGCAATCTTTCAAAAGCAATACAAGTTTAGTAATTTTTGATGAAATATTGGGCGGTATTCAAACCACACCATCCACAACAACTACATATACAGCTTCTGATTTTTCATCTTTACAAACTTACAATCAGGTAAAAAAGTCCTCACTGTAAAAAATAATAACTAATCAGTAACTTCATTCAGGATCGAAATTTGATTGCTGTGTTGAAATCAACGAAGGAAGGTGTAAAAATTGCCGATAAACTGCTGAATGGCAATGACCTTACAAATAGTGAGCTTGGGATTTTCAATAGGATTGTCGTTGATGATTTAGTGGAAATATGTGGCTAGTAAGTAAATTTTTTCAATATTCTGTGCTCTCGAGCGTATTTCTAAGTTTTTTTTTTTTCAGTTATCCACGCACTGCTGATAAAGAAAACCTTGCAAAGGCTATTATTGCAAATTTCAAACAGTTGGGGCAATACAAAAATCCAGATATTCCTTCTTATGTAAGTAGGGGAGACCGAGGGGATTTGGAACAAAGGTGATTTGAAACAGTATCGATTTCTCGGAACTTAAAACCGTTAGCGACTTGGCAACGTCGCTTTTCAACCACTTCCCTTCACTCGCTGACAGATCAGTTCGCGTCGGTGGCGTAAGTCGTGCGGTTGTGGAGTTCTGCGTGCCATGTGACAAAAATCGTGAAAAGTAAGTTTTTAACGTTTTTTTACGATGCCTATATTTTGATAAGGGTTTTGTATTTTGGTTTAAGTTATACATATATGTTTCGAAAGCTCATTAACTAAAGATTTATTATATATGTATTGGTACAATTGATTTCTGTGTATTTGCTTCTTGATTGTGGATTAAATAAAAATTGGGAGGTTTTTTCTTACTGAGGAGATTTGAAACAGGCTGTTTCAACTCTCCTCGTTTTCAATTTTATATCAGACAGCAGTCAATAAATAACGGGCACAAAAAGAAATGTTCTTTTTGTTGATTTAATTTGTTCATTTTGTTTCAGAATGCCTACTGATTATAAAAGAAAGACTGACAGAGGTATGGCGAGTCGCGAAATATATGATCTCGCAGCAGAAGAAGTAACTTTGCGACAGAAAAGTCTCCGTGACGCGGCTTCGAGTTACAACCTGAACCATACCTCCCTCTACAGGTATATTAAAAAAAAAACTGCTTATGAAGCTAACAAAACGGCGACTGCTCCAACGGTTGGATATCCCGAAAAGACTGTTTTTACAGCTTCAGAGGAGAAGGTACTCTGTGACTATCTTTTAAACTGCGCTGCTGCTAACTTTGGCCTAGGAACTAAGGAAGCCAGAACTCTTGCCTATAAGTTGGCTGTAGAATATAATAAAAAAATTCCTTCTTCTTGGACTGAGCATGAAATGGCTGGAGAGGTTTGGCTTCGATCTTTTATGAAACGTCATCCTGTTCTTTCTCTGAGACTACCTCAACCTACAAGTATCGCTCGAGCTACAAGTTTTAATAGAACAAACGTGCAACTTTTTTTTCAAAATTATACTGCAGTAGTTGACAAACACAAGTTGCAAGGGAAGGATATATGGAACGTTGACGAATCTGGCATCACAACTGTTCAGAAACCAGACCGTGTCATTGCCCGACGAGGACAGAAACAAGTGAGTGCCATGACTTCCGCAGAGAGGGGAACGTTGGTTACTATAGCACTAGCAGGAAATGCCCTTGGGAATAACATACGCCCGATGTTCATCTTTCCGCGGAAAAGATTTAATGATCACTTTATACGCGATGGACCTACTGGATCAATTGGCACTGCGAATGGGTCAGGGTGGATGCAAGAAGAAGACTTCTATATCTTTCTTAAATTTTTCAAAGACCAAATTAGGTCATCAAAAGAAAATAAAGCACTATTGTTATTAGATAACCACGCTTCACACACAGCAGTTAAAAATATCGAGTTTTGCAAGGAAAATGGCATAATTCTATTGACTTTTCCACCTCACTGCACCCATAAGTTGCAGCCTATGGACAGAGCCGTTTTTGGGCCAGTGAAAAAAGCAGTTAACACTGCTTGCGACAATTGGATGCGGTCTAATCCAGGAAAAGTAATGTCCATCTATGATATTCCTGGGATAGTGAAAACATCGTTTGATATAGCCGTCACACCGCGCAATATATCTTCCGGATTCATCCATACCGGACTTTGGCCAGTTAACACTGAAATATTCCAGGACGCTGATTATCTTCCGAGTCAAATTACTGATCGACCTTTGGCAACTTCCGTTAGTCCTGGTCCATCCAGCTCTAACTTGGTGGGAATTTCAAAAAGTGAAGAACCCGCGCTACGCCCTACTTCTCGTACACCAAGTCCATCAATCTTAAATTTACCGGCTACTCCTCCTCACATCAGCTACGAAACAGAAGACGTACCCAAGTCTGCAGAAAACTCTGATAAGAATTCACCTGATCTGGCGATATCTGAAGTAATACTTAATACTATCACGATGCCTTCAACCACTGAAGATATAATACCTGTAGCATCTACATCACGAGATACTTCAGTTACTGTGACAGCAATTCCATTCTCACCTGAAACTCTTAGACCCTTGCCAAAAGCTCCACCAAGGAAAGAAAATCAAACAAATAGACGCAAAGTGAAATCCGCTATTTTAACCGACACCCCCGTAAAGGATGAACTAGCTGCAATCGAAGCAGCTAGAACGGCTAAGAAAAAGGTGAAAAAACCTAGCTTTGAAGAAACAAAAACAAGAAGAAGATCAAAACCAGGCACTAAAACTAAAAAGGTAAAGGTTGTCAAAAAACAAAGAGAAAACGAAGACAGTACAGAAGAAGAAGAATCCTTTTGCCTTTGTTGTTTAGAGCCATATTCAAATAGCAGAGCCAAAGAAAAATGGGTGCAATGTCTGGAATGCAACAACTGGGCTCATGAAGCTTGCACTAGTGGGGAATTTTCTTATGTTTGCCACAACTGCTTGTCAGATTGACGTTTTTTATTTTCATTTTTATTTTCATAATAATATTTTTATTTTTGACATTAACTTAAATATTTGAAGAAATATTGATCAAGACTGATTGCAATACTTAAGAAACGACTGAAGGTTAATAATTATTTTATGTCAAAGATTTAGAATGTAAAACATTTGTTTATGTGACTGTTATTTCGTACTTGAAAAGTTTAAGTTTTATTTTAATAAATACCTTTAAATTATAGCATCAATTTTATTTTACAGTCCTTAATACTTCTCAAAAATCATATGTTTCAACTCTCCTCGACCCCTGTTTCATCTTACCTCGGTATGAGGGGAGTTGAAACAATTTGACTTGTTTTGGTTAAGTTGATTTTTCACCACAATATTTAACGCTTACAATTTCTTTATGTTAGTCATTCGCAAGTGTAAAGAATGACCTATCGATTGGTACTAATATCATACGATTTTTGTCTATAGTATTTGGTGTATGACACAAAATGTGAAAATTGTTTCAACTCCCCTCGGTCTCCCCTATTTGAAGTATTAAAGGTTTCTTTAATCCTATAACCAGTTATTCACAGGCTTTGTGGTTTCATTCAAAAGGGTCTAAATGTGGTGCTAAGGCTGCAGGAAAAATTGAATATCGACTTGAAAATATTCGCTTAAAATTATCTCCTTCAAAACGGAAAAATATAACAGGAAAAAGAAAAATTGATCAAGTTACATCTCCACCACAGAAAAATAACCAAGCGGTAAGAAATCTATTTGTTATATACAAAATGTGAAATACCGATCTATCGTTTTCTCGCAACTATCGTTCAAGTATAATTTACACTAAACAACGAAACTGAAATGTAATAGTTTTGTATGTTTCAATTGTTTGTCATGTATCATATATATACATATGTATATCACTTGTTATCTTTTGAAAAATGATGGATTGTTCTTTCATTCTAATTTTATTGCTTTATTTTACATTATTATATGCAACTATTAAAGCTACATTTTAAAACAATAATTTAATTACCTTTCCTACTTATTATTTACTTTAGGTCTCGGAGTTGAAAACTCTTCTTCCACTGGAGTGCAATTTTTCTAGGACAGTTGCATTAATGAAAGAAACGTTTAGCGCCAGAAGAGCTCTGGTACTCAAAGGGACGTCAATTGTGGAGATTTTTAAGGAATATCCAAGAATAATTGATTTCCATGGCCGCTTGGTAATTTGTGAAGAAAAATGTATATAGTTTGATATTAAATTCTTATTTCTTAATAGATTTCTGAAGACTTTGAGCTCTTAAATATATGTCTGGGAGATATATGTAATTTGGACAAATACAACTTTAAACATTCCGAAAAAGTTCAAAAATATATATCTGATGGTAAGATATTTATAAATTTATTCAGATATTGGGCCTGATTCTGGTTGTCACCTCACTTTCCGTGACGTGACAGCTTATGGCTGAGTAACGAAGAATTTTTCTTATAAGAAACTAAACAGGTAATTCAGCCATAAGCTGTCACGTCACCGAAAGTGAGGTGACAACCAGAATCAGGCCCATTAAATTTTTCCTATCAAATGCATGCGACACTCCAAGAATTTTGCTACGTCAGTGCCTCAATTTTAGACCACAAAGGAAATCATATATTTAAGTATATTATAACTAAATTAAGTTTAAACGTTCTTATATTATAATTTATCATGCAATTTAGCTATGTATGTAAAACGACTTGTATTCCATTTTACTTCTAAATAGTTGCCTACATAAGTTTGGGATTTTGTTCCTAATTTTTACAATCAACTTATTTAAATGATTTCTATAGTATTTTTAAAATTACCCTTTCCTTAAATATCAAACAATAATGTTAAGTACTTTCTAATTCACACATGTCTTGTGTTTGTATTTCTTAGATATTTTAAGGCGTTTAGCGACACTTATACTGGACTTACCAAATCGGCAAGTGAAGAGGATAAATTGCCAAATAGCCGATGACATAGCAGACTGGGAGCAGAAGACTCTTCTTATGCAGATAAGTCCTCTTGTTCAATGGATCAAAGTAAGACATTAAAGGAATACTTAAATAATAAAATGCTATATAAAGTTGGTTTTTTAGGAACACGAAGACATTGGACATTTTGTAAAACACAATAGAAACACTTATCCAGTTTTATTGTGCAGGTCACAAGAACCATTTGAGAAGGGGATTTTTTACATGGTTGTAGAAGAACTATTTTTTGAATTAGGTGAAAATCCTTTAAGGGCTTTTGATTTGTTGTTTAAAAGTCATTATGTCTTTAACTTTAAGTACAATAACCAACTCTCAAAGTTTTATAATTTTTTCGACGTTTTCATTTATAAAACGAAAAATGTTAATCCATTAGGGACAATCACACTGTACGAAAAAAAAATGAATATGTGAACATTTTTTTTAAATTCTAAAGGTAGGAATAATACCTATTATGTTTTGTTTTGTATATTAATACGAGTAATAAAACTCTGAACTTTGACCAACATTCTGGTTTTATTCCTTACTGATCTTCAAAACAAAAATTCCTTATTTCCTTTAAGCATATTTTTAGTAAAAAGCACTAATATTATCTAAAATACTAGAAATTTCTAGATCAAAACTAGAACTTGCGTGGAATCACGGGAAATGTATTAAAATTCTTGACTAAATTATACATCTTTTTCAGTGGAAGCAGTATCTATAAACAGGAAATCTAGTAAGAAAACAACGGTTTTTATAAACTTTAATAGAAATCTAATGAATGAAACCATCAAAACTTTCTTGTCTTATTAACTGTTTTCTCTGGTATTTCACTGAAAATCTAGTAGCTATTTTGGAACTAGATTAATAATTTTTTTAACGAAATTAACAATTAGAGGACTTGAGAATCTAGTTGGCTTTTTGAAAGTAAATCCAGTTAACAAAACTTAATTTCGGCCACTTTAAAAAGAAATCTAGTTACTCTATGCTCAATGGATATCAATTGAATTTACTAGATGAAGTAATAAAATAAACTAGAAATCTATTTAAATTACTTAACTAGATGTCTAGTGATAATTTTTTAACTAGATTTTGGACTAGAAAATCTAGGAGATCCGCTCTAGTTCGATTTTAATGAAATCTAGTTGAAAAAAGTTTAGAGTGTGTAGCTTCCAATTTAAATAACTCTGAGGAGACATTTAATATTAAAGATATATTTTGCAAATTAGTTTGCATACCAATAGAAAATGGGAAATTTGTTTTAATCCCTATCTTGCACCAGTGTGTATCTTAAGGTACCTTTTATTTCATTAACTATATTTCTTATGTCTTATTCAACTTTTTAGGCAAAAATGAACCCACCAAAGAAAATGAAATATAACCCCGTTCCCGTCTTCAGGTGCAATGCCACTTTAGGACGAAACCAAGAAAATATAAGGTAGGAGAACCAAATAAGGCCCGCGCCCTAACAAGGCCCAGGTTTCAAATTTCGCGCCAAACGAATTCGAAAACGCCAAAAGTCTGAGTTATAGTTCAGTGCCTACAAATCTCAAATGTTCGCCCTATAAGTTTTTCTCAGAAGTAAACTTCTGAGTATCTGCATTCATAAAACGTCAGTGAAAGAGCACGCACGGTGGATTTTATAAAAATCAACAGCAAAACATGTAAGTATTCTTACTTATTTTTGGAGAAAAATATATTTTTTTTGTTTTATTTTGTACGTTGTTGTTGTTGTAAAATGCATGTTAAAAATTATGATCATTATTTTATTATTATACTACTTAATTATTGATTTAGTGCTTACGGTTACGTTTCCTTAATAAGGCCCACTCAATTTCTACCCGGGCCTTATTAAGACTATTGAAACTGATCTTATAATTTTCTTTGCTTTCAGACTAAAATGGGAAAGGCTCGTACTTCTGCTCTCATAAAGCGAGCAAACTGGACTGCTGAGCAGTTGGAAAATGCTATGAAGTCAATCCGAAGAGGTATTTTGTCACAACATGAGGCTTCTAAAAGGTACAACATACCAAGACGAACTCTTAGAAATCATCTTAAGAGTGGATCTTTAGAAAGGAAACTTGGTCGTTCATCAATATTTACGCCTGAACAGGAGAACGATCTTGTAAAAAGAATAATTCGCTTAGCGGAAATAGGTATGCCGCTGACTCCTAAAATTTTACGTTTACAGGCTTTCAAGTTTTGTGAGCTACATAATACACGTAATAGTTTCAATAAAACAACCTTTCTCGCTGGTAAAAAATGGCTTAGACTTTTTCTCAACAGACATCCTGAATTGTCTTGCCGTAAATCTCAAATGATGAATCCGGCCCGAGCACAGAAACTAAATAAAAATATAGTGAACGATCATTTTATAAAGGTAAATCTATTGCTACAAAAATTACAAATCGAAAGCAGACCGCAGTGCATTTACAACATGGATGAAAAAGGTTGCCGTATCTCTTTACATCATCAACAAACTGTCTTAGCATTGAAAGGTATAAAGAGAGATCACCAAATAGCGAATGAACATGCTGAAAATGTCACAATAGTTGGCTGCGTTAACGCTATAGGGACTGCAATTCCACCCATGATTTTATTTAAGGGGAAAAGGTTTAAGCCAGAATTTAGTGATAACTTACCAACTGGAGCAATAGTAAAGATGACGCCAAAAGGATATATGACTCATGCTACCTTCGTCGAGTTTATAGAACATTTAAGTAAATATAAGACACCCGGCTCTTGCCTTCTTATTTTTGATGGCGCAGCATGCCATTTAAATTACAGCATAGTAGATAAAGCCGACGAAAATGACATATCTCTTTATTGTCTGCCATCTAATACAACTCATGAGCTCCAACCCCTGGACAAAGCGGTATACCGTTCTTATGAACACCACTGGGATGAAGAGTTACTCAAATTTGTGCGTCTGAATCCAGAAAGAAAACTCAATAAAACGAGTTTCAACATCATTTTTTCCCATGTATGGTCAAAATGCATGATCCACGATAATATTATAAGCGGTTTCCGTGCTACAGGTTTGTACCCTTTCAATCCAGACGCTATACCCGAAACAGCATTTGCTCCTTCAGTATTATCTGAATTAAGCTATCCGCCAAGCAATGAAAACGCCGTAGCATCAACCAGTGGCTATATACCACAATTGGGAGAACATAGAAGGACTCATGTTCGAGAACATACCAGCAGTTCAGAATCCGACGCAGAAAATTTGCCACTTTCTGACTTAAAGTATAATATTTTGGAAAGGCAACAAAGAGCCAGAGCCACGACATCTGAAGCCATTCATACAACATATATTGACTCACAGCCTGCAATCGTTAAATCGCCGTTTCAAGAGCTCCTTCCAACACCTAAGAATAAAGTCAACAAGAGCGCACCACGCAAGAAGGCTCTTAATTACAGAGGACAAGCAGTTACGAAGGATTTGTTTAAGTCACAACAAAAAAACTCGTCCATATCTGTTAGTGCTACAAATGCTTCTCATTCTACAGCAGTTACAGGAAGAGGATCATGGTATTGCCATGCTTGTCGAGAAGATAGGATGGAGGATATGAGGCAATGTAAAACTTGTAGTGTTTGGTACCACGAACTCTGTGTTGGTCTCACTGAAGATGACCAGGATTTCGTTTGTCCGGGATGCTGTAATTAGAGTACTTACTTATAAATTTAATTTCTTAACTTGACCTTAGAGTATAAACTAAGTTCCTAACTTGACTTAAATTGACCGTGATAATATTATTTTGTTCAAGGTACAGATCCTTATGTTATATATTATTTAATTTTTCTTTTTTGTTAGTGCTGTTGAATAGTAATTTTGTATTTTGTTACTGCTGTTAGAATTAGAAAGAATATTACATCCATATATGCTTTTGTTCTTGAAGTTATTTTCTTTTTTGTTGACTTTTGGTAATTTACTTGCGTATTTGCATTTAATTTTCATTCGAGTTTAATGGAGGCCTTATTAAGACGTAGGCTTCCCAATAAGGCCCAAGGCTTCTTTTTTTTAATGTTCCAAAAAAACAGTCAATATTTTAAAAGATGCTATTATACTAAGGTATTTTCAAAAGGTTACTAAACAAAGAATTTTTATAATAAATTTAAAGTATTTTTTTTTTGTTTTCTTTGACTTTTTAAGCAATAACATTAAGGTGGGCCTTATTTGGTTCTCCTAACTTATGTATAAAGTTTTTTTACAAAGCTTTTTAACGTTAATAATTAAACTTTTTCATTACATCTTAGAGTTTAAAACTTACAAATTATAAAATATTGGATACAATCGAAAAACAAAAAAATGGAACTTAAATTTAAAAGATTGTTTTTATTCCTCCTGATTATCAATTAAATCACAAACATTAGCTGTTACTATATTTTTCCAAAATTCACGACGACTATGTGGCATTAAAGGCAAAAGGTTTTTAATAATTCCTTCTTTTTTATCTTGCGGAATTCCCCTATTATTTATTTGTTGTTCAACATCTGGGAACCCATTTGTAATAATTTTTGTATTGAGAAAATCGAATTCTAATAAAGGTTTATCATCTCCATAATCTAATTTATAAAATAGACGATAGTTTCCTCGTTTTACAATGACTTTCTTTATATTATTAATATACGGCCTACCAGAGAGTTTTTGCAATTTATAATAAGACGTATGATCAGGCCAGTTATAAAAATCTGTAAATTTCATCGATTTTACGTAAACGTGCTTATTATTAGCATTTTGGACAGCTGTTTCAAAATCATTAAAATCATAACATTTTCCCATTTTATTCATTGAAAGTTCAACTTGATGGTGAAAAGAGTCAGCTGACATAAAAGTACATATGTATGTCCTGGCTCAAAATAATTAAATTCAATTTCTATAGTTTCAATAGCCTGTGAATTAATTAACCAGATTAAAAATGAAAATAGACAAGTGCAATTATCCAGCCAAACTACAATTTTGTTTACGTCTCGGTTATGTAAAAAAAAAGAATAGAATGTACTAACAATTTGTTCTGTTTTCCTACCTGCTATTGCTTCATTCCAAATTACAGCAAAAGGTTGTAAATTGTTTCGTTTTGTTGATCCCATAGGGACGAAACTCTGATTAAATGCTATAATTCGACGAGTAAAAAGAGCAGTTTTAAAGCCTTCCATTCTCGGTAGCATGATTACTTTTTGAAGGTCAATTGAAAAGTATATTTTTTCCGATTTGTCAGATATTTCGCTCAAAGTTACGTGATTTTGATAAATATCACGAGCAAAACTATAATTTTTTTTGTGATCTAACCATTCATTGCAACAATGACAAGATTTATCTAAATCACTTTTACTATGGCCGCTCTCTTTACCTCGCAAGATTCGCATTCTTCATGACCTAATTTTACGAAAGAAATATTCATTTCAGCTACAATTAACCTGTACATTTCATAACCAATTTTTTTTTCAGTAGGATGCGTCTCTAAAAAATCTTTATGCATAAGAGTGATTGTGATATCACTAGGGAGATATCGCCTATTAGGTGCATGAGCACGCCTATAGTGTGAAATATTAGGATTGTAACTTTCAATGTGAGCTTTTATTAACCCTTTTATATTTCTACAAGCTTCACTCAGAGTAGTACCACGTGTTGCATAGCGATACATATCGATAAATATCGATTATTATAATTATTCAAATTGTAACGATGGGTACCGCTATGCAACCAAACCCCCATCGGATAGTGATTTCTCTGTAAGAGAGCTTCGCACATCCACGAAGCTCCACTACACGTCTTCTTACGCTTTCCGAGTGTTGTCTTGGCATTGTTCAAACCCAAACTGAAAATAAATAAATGAATAGTTCCGTTAGATGGCGTAAATTTAATAAATTGGTAAGTGTTTGCTCAATTCCATTTTTAGGATGGTTAAAATACCATTTCTTTATATTTTTATAACCTTTTAAATCTATACCCAGAATAGAGAGGCAAATATTTTATTGAAATAAATTTAATTTGAATAATGTAAATAAATTTACAATATTTAAAAGTTTTGTAACAAATTTAAAAAAATAATAACTAATAATAATGATTATTAATGATGTTGTATGTAATCTTCCGTCGTGGTTCTGTCATTTGTTCTGGTTTTGGGCATCGTGGTTTGGGGCATCGTTCTGGTTGTGGACTTCCTTGTGGTCCTGGGCTCCGTGGTGGCTCTGCGCTTGGATGGGGCTGCGGGCTTCGATGTGGTTCTGGGCTCTGATGTGGTTGTCGGTGCTCCCTTGCCGCGTTTCTTTCTCCACATCGTAGGTTTTCTACCTTACCGGTGAGTAGATACTTGTCGTAAATGTACCGACAAGTCGTAGCCGGTACACCGGTAAGGATAGTGATTTCTCTGTAAGAAAGCTTCAAACATCCACGAAGCTCCACTACACGTCTTCTTACGCTTTCCGAGTGTTGTCTTGGCATTGTTCAAACCCAAACTGAAAATAAATAAATGAATAGTTCCGTTAGATGGCGTAAATTTAATAAATTGGTAAGTGTTTGCTCAATTCCATTTTTAGGATGGTTAAAATACCATTTCTTTATATTTTTATAACCTTTTAAATCTATACCCAGAATAGAGAGGCAAATATTTTATTGAAATAAATTTAATTTGAATAATGTAAATAAATTTACAATATTTAAAAGTTTTGTAACAAATGACAGAACCACGACGGAAGATTACATACAACATCATTAATAATCATTATTATTAGTTATTATTTTTTTAAATTTGTTACAAAACATTTAAATATTGTAAATTTATTTACATTATTCAAATTAAATTTATTTCAATAAAATATTTGCCTCTCTATTCTGGGTATAGATTTAAAAGGTTATAAAAATATAAAGAAATGGTATTTTAACCATCCTAAAAATGGAATTGAGCAAACACTTACCAATTTATTAAATTTACGCCATCTAACGGAACTATTCATTTATTTATTTTCAGTTTGGGTTTGAACAATGCCAAGACAACACTCGGAAAGCGTAAGAAGACGTGTAGTGGAGCTTCGTGGATGTGCGAAGCTCTCTTACAGAGAAATCACTATCCTTACCGGTGTACCGGCTACGACTTGTCGGTACATTTACGACAAGTATCTACTCACCGGTAAGGTAGAAAACCTACGATGTGGAGAAAGAAACGCGGCAAGGGAGCACCGACAACCACATCAGAGCCCAGAACCACATCGAAGCCCGCAGCCCCATCCAAGCGCAGAGCCACCACGGAGCCCAGGACCACAAGGAAGTCCACAACCAGAACGATGCCCCAAACCACGATGCCCAAAACCAGAACAAATGACAGAACCACGACGGAAGATTACATACAACATCATTAATAATCATTATTATTAGTTATTATTTTTTTAAATTTGTTACAAAACTTTTAAATATTGTAAATTTATTTACATTATTCAAATTAAATTTATTTCAATAAAATACTTGCCTCTCTATTCTGGGTATAGATTTAAAAGGTTATAAAAATATAAAGAAATGGTATTTTAACCATCCTAAAAATGGAATTGAGCAAACACTTACCAATTTATTAAATTTACGCCATCTAACGGAACTATTCATTTATTTATTTTCAGTTTGGGTTTGAACAATGCCAAGACAACACTCGGAAAGCGTAAGAAGACGTGTAGTGGAGCTTCGTGGATGTTCGAAGCTCTCTTACAGAGAAATCACTATCCTTACCGGTGTACCGGCTACGACTTGTCGGTACATTTACGACAAGTATCTACTCACCGGTAAGGTAGAAAACCTACGATGTGGAGAAAGAAACGCGGCAAGGGAGTACCGACAACCACATCAGAGCCCAGAACCACATCGAAGCCCGCAGCCCCATCCAAGCGCAGAGCCACCACGGAGCCCAGGACCACAAGGAAGTCCACAACCAGAACGATGCCCTAAACCACGATGCCCAAAACCAGAACAAATGACAGAACCACGACGGAAGATTACATACAACATCATTAATAATCATTATTATTAGTTATTATTTTTTTAAATTTGTTCCAAACTTTTAAATATTGTAAATTTATTTACATTATTCAAATTAAATTTATTTCAATAAAATATTTGCCTCTCTATTCTGGGTATAGATTTAAAAGGTTATAAAAATATAAAGAAATGGTATTTTAACCATCCTAAAAATGGAATTGAGCAAACACTTACCAATTTATTAAATTTACGCCATCTAACGGAACTATTCATTTATTTATTTTCAGTTTGGGTTTGAACAATGCCAAGACAACACTCGGAAAGCGTAAGAAGACGTGTAGTGGAGCTTCGTGGATGTGCGAAGCTCTCTTACAGAGAAATCACTATCCTTACCGGTGTACCGGCTACGACTTGTCGGTACATTTACGACAAGTATCTACTCACCAGTAAGGTAGAAAACCTACGATGTGGAGAAAGAAACGCGGCAAGGGAGCACAGACATCAGAGCCCAGAACCACATCGAAGCCCGCAGCCCCATCCAAGCGCAGAGCCACCACGGAGCCCAGGACCACAAGGAAGTCCACAACCAGAACGATGCCCTAAACCACGATGCCCAAAACCAGAACAAATGACAGAACCACGACGGAAGATTACATACAACATCATTAATAATCATTATTATTAGTTATTATTTTTTTAAATTTGTTCCAAACTTTTAAATATTGTAAATTTATTTACATTATTCAAATTAAATTTATTTCAATAAAATATTTGCCTCTCTATTCTGGGTATAGATTTAAAAGGTTATAAAAATATAAAGAAATGGTATTTTAACCATCCTAAAAATGGAATTGAGCAAACACTTACCAATTTATTAAATTTACGCCATCTAACGGAACTATTCATTTATTTATTTTCAGTTTGGGTTTGAACAATGCCAAGACAACACTCGGAAAGCGTAAGAAGACGTGTAGTGGAGCTTCGTGGATGTTTGAAGCTTTCTTACAGAGAAATCACTATCCTTACCGGTGTACCGGCTACGACTTGTCGGTACATTTACGACAAGTATCTACTCACCGGTAAGGTAGAAAACCTACGATGTGGAGAAAGAAACGCGGCAAGGAGCACCGACAACCACATCAGAGCCCAGAACCACATCGAAGCCCGCAGCCCCATCCAAGCGCAGAGCCACCACGGAGCCCAGGACCACAAGGAAGTCCACAACCAGAACGATGCCCCAAACCAGAACAAATGACAGAACCACGACGGAAGATTACATACAACATCATTAATAATCATTATTATTAGTTATTATTTTTTTAAATTTGTTACAAAACTTTTAAATATTGTAAATTTATTTACATTATTCAAATTAAATTTATTTCAATAAAATATTTGCCTCTCTATTCTGGGTATAGATTTAAAAGGTTATAAAAATATAAAGAAATGGTATTTTAACCATCCTAAAAATGGAATTGAGCAAACACTTACCAATTTATTAAATTTACGCCATCTAACGGAACTATTCATTTATTTATTTTCAGTTTGGGTTTGAACAATGCCAAGACAACACTCGGAAAGCGTAAGAAGACGTGTAGTGGAGCTTCGTGGATGTGCGAAGCTCTCTTACAGAGAAATCACTATCCTTACCGGTGTACCGGCTACGACTTGTCGGTACATTTACGACAAGTATCTACTCACCGGTAAGGTAGAAAACCTACGATGTGGAGAAAGAAACGCGGCAAGGGAGTACCGACAACCACATCAGAGCCCAGAACCACATCGAAGCCCGCAGCCCCATCCAAGCGCAGAGCCACCACGGAGCCCAGGACCACAAGGAAGTCCACAACCAGAACGATGCCCTAAACCACGATGCCCAAAACCAGAACAAATGACAGAACCACGACGGAAGATTACATACAACATCATTAATAATCATTATTATTAGTTATTATTTTTTTAAATTTGTTCCAAACTTTTAAATATTGTAAATTTATTTACATTATTCAAATTAAATTTATTTCAATAAAATATTTGCCTCTCTATTCTGGGTATAGATTTAAAAGGTTATAAAAATATAAAGAAATGGTATTTTAACCATCCTAAAAATGGAATTGAGCAAACACTTACCAATTTATTAAATTTACGCCATCTAACGGAACTATTCATTTATTTATTTTCAGTTTGGGTTTGAACAATGCCAAGACAACACTCGGAAAGCGTAAGAAGACGTGTAGTGGAGCTTCGTGGATGTTTGAAGCTTTCTTACAGAGAAATCACTATCCTTACCGGTGTACCGGCTACGACTTGTCGGTACATTTACGACAAGTATCTACTCACCGGTAAGGTAGAAAACCTACGATGTGGAGAAAGAAACGCGGCAAGGGAGCACCGACAACCACATCAGAGCCCAGAACCACATCGAAGCCCGCAGCCCCATCCAAGCGCAGAGCCACCACGGAGCCCAGGACCACAAGGAAGTCCACAACCAGAACGATGCCCCAAACCACGATGCCCAAAACCAGAACAAATGACAGAACCACGACGGAAGATTACATACAACATCATTAATAATCATTATTATTAGTTATTATTTTTTTAAATTTGTTACAAAACTTTTAAATATTGTAAATTTATTTACATTATTCAAATTAAATTTATTTCAATAAAATACTTGCCTCTCTATTCTGGGTATAGATTTAAAAGGTTATAAAAATATAAAGAAATGGTATTTTAACCATCCTAAAAATGGAATTGAGCAAACACTTACCAATTTATTAAATTTACGCCATCTAACGGAACTATTCATTTATTTATTTTCAGTTTGGGTTTGAACAATGCCAAGACAACACTCGGAAAGCGTAAGAAGACGTGTAGTGGAGCTTCGTGGATGTTTGAAGCTTTCTTACAGAGAAATCACTATCCTTACCGGTGTACCGGCTACGACTTGTCGGTACATTTACGACAAGTATCTACTCACCGGTAAGGTAGAAAACCTACGATGTGGAGAAAGAAACGCGGCAAGGGAGTACCGACAACCACATCAGAGCCCAGAACCACATCGAAGCCCGCAGCCCCATCCAAGCGCAGAGCCACCACGGAGCCCAGGACCACAAGGAAGTCCACAACCAGAACGATGCCCTAAACCACGATGCCCAAAACCAGAACAAATGACAGAACCACGACGGAAGATTACATACAACATCATTAATAATCATTATTATTAGTTATTATTTTTTTAAATTTGTTCCAAACTTTTAAATATTGTAAATTTATTTACATTATTCAAATTAAATTTATTTCAATAAAATATTTGCCTCTCTATTCTGGGTATAGATTTAAAAGGTTATAAAAATATAAAGAAATGGTATTTTAACCATCCTAAAAATGGAATTGAGCAAACACTTACCAATTTATTAAATTTACGCCATCTAACGGAACTATTCATTTATTTATTTTCAGTTTGGGTTTGAACAATGCCAAGACAACACTCGGAAAGCGTAAGAAGACGTGTAGTGGAGCTTCGTGGATGTGCGAAGCTCTCTTACAGAGAAATCACTATCCTTACCGGTGTACCGGCTACGACTTGTCGGTACATTTACGACAAGTATCTACTCACCGGTAAGGTAGAAAACCTACGATGTGGAGAAATAAACGCGGCAAGGGAGCACAGACATCAGAGCCCAGAACCACATCGAAGCCCGCAGCCCCATCCAAGCGCAGAGCCACCACGGAGCCCAGGACCACAAGGAAGTCCACAACCAGAACGATGCCCTAAACCACGATGCCCAAAACCAGAACAAATGACAGAACCACGACGGAAGATTACATACAACATCATTAATAATCATTATTATTAGTTATTATTTTTTTAAATTTGTTCCAAACTTTTAAATATTGTAAATTTATTTACATTATTCAAATTAAATTTATTTCAATAAAATATTTGCCTCTCTATTCTGGGTATAGATTTAAAAGGTTATAAAAATATAAAGAAATGGTATTTTAACCATCCTAAAAATGGAATTGAGCAAACACTTACCAATTTATTAAATTTACGCCATCTAACGGAACTATTCATTTATTTATTTTCAGTTTGGGTTTGAACAATGCCAAGACAACACTCGGAAAGCGTAAGAAGACGTGTAGTGGAGCTTCGTGGATGTTTGAAGCTTTCTTACAGAGAAATCACTATCCTTACCGGTGTACCGGCTACGACTTGTCGGTACATTTACGACAAGTATCTACTCACCGGTAAGGTAGAAAACCTACGATGTGGAGAAAGAAACGCGGCAAGGGAGTACCGACAACCACATCAGAGCCCAGAACCACATCGAAGCCCGCAGCCCCATCCAAGCGCAGAGCCACCACGGAGCCCAGGACCACAAGGAAGTCCACAACCAGAACGATGCCCTAAACCACGATGCCCAAAACCAGAACAAATGACAGAACCACGACGGAAGATTACATACAACATCATTAATAATCATTATTATTAGTTATTATTTTTTTAAATTTGTTCCAAACTTTTAAATATTGTAAATTTATTTACATTATTCAAATTAAATTTATTTCAATAAAATATTTGCCTCTCTATTCTGGGTATAGATTTAAAAGGTTATAAAAATATAAAGAAATGGTATTTTAACCATCCTAAAAATGGAATTGAGCAAACACTTACCAATTTATTAAATTTACGCCATCTAACGGAACTATTCATTTATTTATTTTCAGTTTGGGTTTGAACAATGCCAAGACAACACTCGGAAAGCGTAAGAAGACGTGTAGTGGAGCTTCGTGGATGTGCGAAGCTCTCTTACAGAGAAATCACTATCCTTACCGGTGTACCGGCTACGACTTGTCGGTACATTTACGACAAGTATCTACTCACCGGTAAGGTAGAAAACCTACGATGTGGAGAAAGAAACGCGGCAAGGGAGCACAGACATCAGAGCCCAGAACCACATCGAAGCCCGCAGCCCCATCCAAGCGCAGAGCCACCACGGAGCCCAGGACCACAAGGAAGTCCACAACCAGAACGATGCCCTAAACCACGATGCCCAAAACCAGAACAAATGACAGAACCACGACGGAAGATTACATACAACATCATTAATAATCATTATTATTAGTTATTATTTTTTTAAATTTGTTCCAAACTTTTAAATATTGTAAATTTATTTACATTATTCAAATTAAATTTATTTCAATAAAATATTTGCCTCTCTATTCTGGGTATAGATTTAAAAGGTTATAAAAATATAAAGAAATGGTATTTTAACCATCCTAAAAATGGAATTGAGCAAACACTTACCAATTTATTAAATTTACGCCATCTAACGGAACTATTCATTTATTTATTTTCAGTTTGGGTTTGAACAATGCCAAGACAACACTCGGAAAGCGTAAGAAGACGTGTAGTGGAGCTTCGTGGAAGTTTAAAGCTTTCCTACAGAGAAATCACTATCCTTACCGGTGTACCGGCTACGACTTGTCGGTACATTTACGACAAGTATCTACTCACCGGTAAGGTAGAAAACCTACGATGTGGAGAAAGAAACGCGGCAAGGGAGCACCGACAACCACATCAGAGCCCAGAACCACATCGAAGCCCGCAGCCCCATCCAAGCGCAGAGCCACCACGGAGCCCAGGACCACAAGGAAGTCCACAACCAGAACGATGCCCCAAACCACGATGCCCAAAACCAGAACAAATGACAGAACCACGACGGAAGATTACATACAACATCATTAATAATCATTATTATTAGTTATTATTTTTTTAAATTTGTTCCAAACTTTTAAATATTGTAAATTTATTTACATTATTCAAATTAAATTTATTTCAATAAAATATTTGCCTCTCTATTCTGGGTATAGATTTAAAAGGTTATAAAAATATAAAGAAATGGTATTTTAACCATCCTAAAAATGGAATTGAGCAAACACTTACCAATTTATTAAATTTACGCCATCTAACGGAACTATTCATTTATTTATTTTCAGTTTGGGTTTGAACAATGCCAAGACAACACTCGGAAAGCTTAAGAAGACGTGTAGTGGAGCTTCGTGGATGTTTAAAGCTTTCCTACAGAGAAATCACTATCCTTACCGGTGTACCGGCTACGACTTGTCGGTACATTTACGACAAGTATCTACTCACCGGTAAGGTAGAAAACCTACGATGTGGAGAAAGAAACGCGGCAAGGGAGCACCGACAACCACATCAGAGCCCAGAACCACATCGAAGCCCGCAGCCCCATCCAAGCGCAGAGCCACCACGGAGCCCAGGACCACAAGGAAGTCCACAACCAGAACGATGCCCCAAACCACGATGCCCAAAACCAGAACAAATGACAGAACCACGACGGAAGATTACATACAACATCATTAATAATCATTATTATTAGTTATTATTTTTTTAAATTTGTTCCAAACTTTTAAATATTGTAAATTTATTTACATTATTCAAATTAAATTTATTTCAATAAAATATTTGCCTCTCTATTCTGGTATAGATTTAAAAGGTTATAAAAATATAAAGAAATGGTATTTTAACCATCCTAAAAATGGAATTGAGCAAACACTTACCAATTTATTAAATTTACGCCATCTAACGGAACTATTCATTTATTTATTTTCAGTTTGGGTTTGAACAATGCCAAGACAACACTCGGAAAGCGTAAGAAGACGTGTAGTGGAGCTTCGTGGATGTTTGAAGCTTTCCTACAGAGAAATCACTATCCTTACCGGTGTACCGGCTACGACTTGTCGGTACATTTACGACAAGTATCTACTCACCGGTAAGGTAGAAAACCTACGATGTGGAGAAAGAAACGCGGCAAGGGAGCACCGACAACCACATCAGAGCCCAGAACCACATCGAAGCCCGCAGCCCCATCCAAGCGCAGAGCCACCACGGAGCCCAGGACCACAAGGAAGTCCACAACCAGAACGATGCCCCAAACCACGATGCCCAAAACCAGAACAAATGACAGAACCACGACGGAAGATTACATACAACATCATTAATAATCATTATTATTAGTTATTATTTTTTTAAATTTGTTCCAAACTTTTAAATATTGTAAATTTATTTACATTATTCAAATTAAATTTATTTCAATAAAATATTTGCCTCTCTATTCTGGGTATAGATTTAAAAGGTTATAAAAATATAAAGAAATGGTATTTTAACCATCCTAAAAATGGAATTGAGCAAACACTTACCAATTTATTAAATTTACGCCATCTAACGGAACTATTCATTTATTTATTTTCAGTTTGGGTTTGAACAATGCCAAGACAACACTCGGAAAGCGTAAGAAGACGTGTAGTGGAGCTTCGTGGATGTTTGAAGCTTTCCTACAGAGAAATCACTATCCTTACCGGTGTACCGGCTACGACTTGTCGGTACATTTACGACAAGTATCTACTCACCGGTAAGGTAGAAAACCTACGATGTGGAGAAAGAAACGCGGCAAGGGAGCACCGACAACCACATCAGAGCCCAGAACCACATCGAAGCCCGCAGCCCCATCCAAGCGCAGAGCCACCACGGAGCCCAGGACCACAAGGAAGTCCACAACCAGAACGATGCCCCAAACCACGATGCCCAAAACTCCCAATATAATCGGGAGTTCCAACCGTACTATAGGCTAGTGCACGTCGATTCCTTTTCCAACTCTCCGCTCGTCTTTTAGAATCCATGGGACTTGCACAGGTTCCTATAAAATCCGAAGGTTTTGCTTGGGATAAGTCTCTATAAAAATCTGTCCGATGGGATTTTTTCAATCCAGTGCATAGTCCGAAATCAGAGAGCTTAAGGTGTCCCCGAGCGTCTAGTAGTAAGTTATCGGGTTTTATGTCCCTATGAATAAAGCCTAATTTGTGAAGAGAATCTATAATTTATGCTACTTATGAAGCATTATTATGTCTACTTACCCAAAATTGCTTCAAAAAAATTTCTTTAGCACAATCTCTCACAATATCTGACAATTTAATCAAGACGTTTGCCATTTAGCATTGCCTTCATACATCGAGCTTATGCCTTTTAAAATTATCACAGACCATGCGAGTTTGAAATGGCTTATGTCACAGAAAGATCTAAGTGGCAGACTGGCGATATGGAGTCTGAAGCTTCAACGCTACGACTTCACCATCGAGCACCGTAAGGGGAGCTTGAACGTGGTGCCAGATGCGTTATCGCGGGTGGAGTGTGACGCGCTGTCAGCTCCGGAAGACTTCGGGCCTGAGGTCGATCTCAGCTCTCCACATTTCGCCTCGGCGGAATATGTAGAGCTGGGACGACAAGCAGAAGAAAACCGGGCCAAATTTCCGGACCTGATGGTGCGTGACAGCTTCATCTACGTTCGCACTGTCCCACGTTCTGGCGATCCGGTGCAAGAAGACGAAGCGTGCAAGCTTTGGATTCCTCCCGGCCTAGTCACTGATGTAATTTCCCGCGCTCATGACCCTCCATTGTCGTCTCATGGTAGTGTCGGTAAGACCCTTGAGCGAATTCGTCGTTATTTCTATTGGCCACGCATGGCTACCGATGTTCGATCGTATGTTCTCTCGTGTGACACTTGTAAAGAGACCAAAGCGCCAAATACAACACTCCGACCGCCGATAGTTAATCAACCTACTGCTGAAAGACCGTGGCAAAGAATATACATAGATCTCTTAGGCCCATACCCTCGCACTAAATCTGGCCATGTCTGCATTTTAATTGTCTTAGACCATCTCTCGAAATTTCCATTATTGAAACCCCTACGTAAAGCTACGACGTCTCAGATTTGTACCTTCATCGAAGAAGAAATTTTTCACATGTTTGGTGTTCCTGAAACAATTGTTACCGATAATGGTACCCAATTCCGTTCGGCACAACTCGCTAAACTTCTTGAACGCTATGGAGTCCAACACATGCGCACGGCACTTTACTCTCCTCAGGCTAATGCCTCGGAGCGAGTAAATAGATCCATCTTGGCCCGTATTCGCGCTTATATTAAAGATGAACATCAAAAGTGGGACGAAAACCTTAGTAGTATTGCCAGCTCACTTCGGAGCTCTATCCATCAGGCAACAGGTTTTCCTCCTTATCGAATGTTGTTCGGACTCCAAATGATTACCCACGCGTCCAGCTACGAGTTGTTACGCCGCTTTCAAGGAATTGACGAACCACTAAACATTGACACTTCCGATAAACTTAAACTTATTCGAGCCAAGGCTCAAGAAAATTTAAAGAAGGCTTTCGATCAAGGTGCGAAGACCTACAATCTGAGGACAAAACCCGTAGAATTCAAGGTGGGCGAAGAAGTCTATCGCCGCAATTTCCAACTGAGTAATTTCGAGAAGCAGACAAGTGCGAAGTTAAGTCGTAAATTCCTAAAATGTAGAGTCAGGGCAAAAAAGGGCAATGCCTTATATGAGTTAGAAGACCTCCAGGGAAAACTCATCGGAACGTTCCACGCTAAGGATATCAAGAGGTGAAGTTAATAATAATTTTTTTTTGGTCTTTAATTAATTTCCGCATATTATCGAGGCGATCCTTGATATATGCTCTATCACTTAAGTAATTTTTTTTTGTTTGGTCGGATCCTTATTGGGATATCTGTTGAGCTTGGCTCACTATATCTCATGTCTTATTTCGGTCGCCCTAATAAGGCATCCGACCAGCTTAACTGGTACCTGGTTGTCCTTAAAGCCGCCTCTGCTCGGTTATGCGGTGGACTTACCTTTCTACCCCTTTTCCTTCCCCCATCCTAGTTAGAGTTCCCTATTCCTTAACCCGATCCTATCCTCTTAATTTTTTTTTACATTTATTCCCACTTTCTCTTACCTCCAGAGGCCCTGCCTGGAATTCTCATGGTCGCGGTTGCCTCGAGGCCTCTTGAGAATTACGAAAGCTGGCTTCATCAGCCAACTATTCGTCTCGAGGTCTCGGGCTTCCTCTTCCCTGGGGAGTACAGGCAGGGAGGGGCTTTGCGTACCCGCACCGCGGGACCGGCGCTCCGGAGACGTCCGGGGAGCTCCCTGGAATTACAGGAGTTGGCTGTTGTTAGAGCCAACTACCTGTCCGGGAGATTTCTTCGGCCGTCGTCCGTCGCGAAGGTTTCGTGAGGTGGGTCAGTACGGCTTCCTTTCCTCGAGGAGTATTCTCTTCCCACACGGTGTCACTAAAGCTTAGGCTTTTCCGCTTTTTCTCAATTTTTCTCCCTTTTTACAACTTCCCCAAGACATCACATCATACTTCAATCTTCTAACATTAATCTTCATCTAATTTTCTTAACTTGTTCGAGTATCTTCTTTGAATTTAAACAATATCTTATATCTTCACTTTTGATCTAGTCTAAATTCAGATTTAACTTGTATAGACTTTGATTCTTTATCTCTTCACCACCTCTTGATATGAGGAGGTGAGTGACATCTTCTGTATTACACCTCTGCGTTTCACTACACCATCTTATTTGTCGATCTGCGGTTGGCTCTACCAACTACCACACCATCTTTACATCTGTCTCTTAGAGCGCCAGCGTCTCTCCTCAGCAGCCAATCGCGTGCGTATACTAGGTCTTCTTCTTTTACATATATATACACCCAATCCCCTCTCAATTTTTGCCCCTTCCCATTTTTTCATCACCCCTGCTTACTTTCTCACGTCTTGATATCACCTGTACTTGGAGCTCCTGTACTCCAATATTTCCTCCCTTTTGAAAGACTGCACGTCAAGGGATCTGACAGGGGATTCCCTTCCCATAGGTTAAGCTTCAACACACAATTTTACAACAACCCCCACCTCTTGACTCCCGTGAACAGCAGCGCCATATCGTTGGAGTCTGGAGGGAATTGCGGATTCGCGGAGCGGATGTTCATCTTGGGACTGGGATGACCGCGGGGGTTGGTTTACAGCCACTTCTATGTTTTTTTTTGTGTCTTTTTATCATCAATTTGACATCCTGAACCCATCCCCACGATCGGGGCTGGCCCGAGGCAGGATCAGCAACTCCTTCTCACTGTCAGGGAAGCCTGCCTCTCATTAGGGCTGATCTCCTCTGCCAGTGGGAATGAGTGGTCGAGTCAGTACTGAATCTACCTGACCTCTCATTAGGGCCAGAGAAGTTCAATACTGACATCTGGCCAGCTGATTCAGCCTGGGGCTAGTCTTGAGCGTGGGTCGAGCCGCAGGTTGGGCACCGCTCAGTTTTTTTTTGTGACATCTATTGAATTGTTCCCCACGGGCTGGGCTGGCCCGAGATGGGTTAGCAGCTCCTTATCACTGTCAGGGAAGCCCGCCTCTCATTAGGGCTGGTTTCCTCTGCCAGTGAGAGGGAGTGGTAGTCGGCTCTGGACCAGCTGACCTCTCATCAGGGTCCAGGGAAGTCCAGGGTTGATTTTAGCCGGCTAGCTCAGTCTCGGGTTAGACTCAGTCGTGGGTCGAACACATTAGGGCTATCGTCAGAGCCCCAACCATTTTTCAGCTCCGTTGCCCTCGGGAGCGAGTTCAACGTAGCTGCCCTGTTGTGGTTGGGGCCGGAAATCTATCGGCAGAATTATTTTGCCTACGGCTATGGGCGAGCGCCTGGCGGGCCCACTTAATTTTAGCCAAAAATTGACGGCGCTCAGGCGCAAATTGCCGCTGCCTAACGGCTTGGCTGGCGGATCGCGCCGCCCATCGAGCGCTCGGAGGCCACAAATTGGGATTTTTAACTTAAAGTATTTCCAATTTGTGGCCGCCGAATGTTCTAGAGGCGCCCGTGGCTCGCTGGTCGAGTCCTCGGCGGCGGCATCAGCGAGGAAAAGTGCCGGTGCAGCTCTCCCACACATCTGCTGCCTGCTCATCGGCAGCCGGTGCGGGAGATGTGTGAGTGGGTTGCACCGGGACTTGGATGTGGCGTGATCGGCGCGGTAACCGAGCAGGAGCTGGAGGCAGCGTGCCTCGAGACAGTCGGGGCTGAGATTCGAGAGGAAGCTGAAGAACTTAAATTGGCGCGGACAAAACGAAAAAGAAAAATTAAAATTTGCAGAAAAACGAGCCGGGAAAAAGGAGTTTTGGTCGTGAAAAAAGAAAAGCGAAGCGCGCCGGAAAAAGTAATTCTTTTGGGACCTCCCCCTAGAATTTTGGGCCAGGGGAGGTCATATGGGTGGTTGGGGCATAGGCCTTAAGGGGGGTTGTTTTTCCAGCTGAAGCCCCCCGCCGGCGAGTCATTCACGGGCAGTGGCAGGGGTTCTGTCCGCCATGCCCTCTTTCCCCCCGTACCTTTTCGTTTTTCCGTCCGCGCGAGAATTTTTCGTTATGGTGACGTTCGTTCCTGGTGGCGAAGTGTGGCCTTCGGCAAACCCCCCCCACACTACCGCAACGCTAGCCTGCCAGCTCGCGCAACCACTTA
Source organism: Eutolmus rufibarbis (assembly GCA_963920795.1). Taxonomy (NCBI): domain Eukaryota; kingdom Metazoa; phylum Arthropoda; class Insecta; order Diptera; family Asilidae; genus Eutolmus; species Eutolmus rufibarbis. The sequence continues at coordinate 16,478,423 of OY987207.1, read as the reverse complement.
CCACCAGGCGAGGTGCTTTAGCCGGGCCCTCGAGAACCACCCCTCATAACAGTGTTTCGTAGCAAATTACTACTGTCGGTTTTGTAAAATGCACAGAGAGGAAAGTAAGCAAACTTGTCATGAAAAGCCTGAATTATTGAGAAATGGAAACAATTACAGTAAAGATTTGGAAACGAATAATGTTTCTGCCACTGGGATAATCTCGGATTGCATTTTTAATCAACTTCAAATGTTTACTGCCTATGAAAATTATGCAGTTGATATCATGCACGATATTTTTGAAGGAGTTTTAAACCTGGAAATAGGTCTTATTTTAAAGTATTTTATTTACGTTAAACACTACTTTTCCCTTCAAAATTTAAACAACCGTATAAATGTATTTGATTTCGGACAGATAGATGGTCTTAACAAACCTCAAGGAATATCTGAGGATCATCTCAAGAATGGAAAAATTAAATATTCTGCTTCTGAATCATTATGGCTATCAAAGTTTTTAGGAATATTAATAGGCGATTGGGTTGACGAAAATGATCAAGTATGGGAAATTTTCTTGGTGTTAATGAACATTGTAGACATAGTACTACGGGATGATATAACTTTCAACTGCATACAAGTATTAAAACATTTAATAACCATTCATCATGAACTTTTCGTAGAAAACTTTCGATTACCATTGAAACCTAAGCATCATATAATGCTTCATTATCCCATGATTGCCAGCAAAATAGGTCCCATTAAACAGATGTGGTCAATGCGATCTAAACACAAGGAATTAAAAAATATTGCCTCTTCAACGATGTCTCGGAGAAATATTGCGCATACAATTTGTGAAAGGTATTTGCTTAGCAAAATTTTTCAAATTCAAAATGACAATTACCTTAAAGAGAGTATTCAATTTGGAAATGAAATGACTTCGTTTGCAGAACATGTTTACAAAATTGTAACGGAATTTAAAAAAAAATACAAAGGTTGTCAGTTCTTTAACTCTGTTGTTATTAAAAATAATAAGTATAAACTTGGAGTAGTTATTCAATTCGGATATGAAAAAGACTTTCCCAAGTTTGCACAAATTGAAAACATATGTGCCTCCAAGGGTCAAATTTTCTTTATTATTGTTGAATTAAAAACGATTTATTTCGATGTACATAGACATAGTCACGTTGTCAAGAAAACAAAAAATAGTTTGTATACGGCGTTTCATACCGACTATTATAAACCTAGATCTCTTATTAAATTAAACTCAGAACTGTATATTGCTTAGTTAAATTTAAGATTTAATTATGTACAAATTCGCTTTCGAAAATAAAAATGAATATGTTCTTAAATATATCCTAATTTTTATGAGAACTCCTTATATGTATTTCCCATGACCCAATCCAGATTTTATATAATATATATACACATTTATATACGTATACAACACATATACATGTATGTATACAAGGCCATGTAAAATAGCTATTTTAAAAATATTATCTTGGATATTATCTTTTACAACATTACGAACAGAGCAATATTGCATACGATTTTCAGCTTTCATTATTGTTAAATTGTCTATTTTGCATTTCGTCGTATACCATTTATATGGGTTTCTTCGCCATTTTAAAAAACTACTGTATCCATATCAACCATGTGTTCTCATATATAAAGCAGGCTGGTAACGATATTTGTACACTGAGAAAATAATCAAATCTGGAAACGGTCCTGGGAACTATAAACTGTTCACCGAAAACAGAAATTAGTTAAATCAATCAAAAATTGTTAATGACAATCAAAATTTACTTGATGCAACATAACGTTACGTTTTCGTAAATAAATCAAATATTTTTCAATCACAATAACTGATTTATATTTTATTTATCGTTCATGAGTACAATTGTTCATGGCAACCGAATTTTATCTATTCCTTCGACGGCTTGCTGATTATCACGGACGAAATTAGGTTGTCTGAACAAAACAATTTGTTATTCAAAGTAGTTCTTTCTACAAAACACATTGCGAAGTTATCGTAAAGAATTAATTGCTATAGCAACAACATTATTTATTCACTGTAAAAGAATTATTTTATAAAGTCATCTAAAGCAACAGTCAAACGAAATTTTATTATCCTAATAACATCGAAACCTTTAGTCAGTTACTACAAACGAATGAAATAATTCAAGACGTCAAGAGTAGTTGTCACAACCGAAGGGTTGCTGTCACAATTAAATGAATGTTTGTATTAAAATATAATCGTTTGATAAACCAGAGTTGACAGGGCTCCTTTGCGTTTTCAGTCAGTCTAGTTCTTTGGTTTAGGGCAGTCGCAAATCGTGTGTTGAGCTCTGATTTTGTTTCCTGCATCAGTATTTTTGGTAAGTATACATTTTCTGCCGTAATCCACACACAGTTTACCTAGAGGAACAAACTATTTTCTCTTTTTTTTTTTGTTAACTTCTCCAAGTTTTTACACGTTGCAGCCTCTCCATTTTTTGTTTGTTCTTCCAGATTATAATGCGTCAGTAGTGTCAATGCATGCCAAATACAAAACGAGGGGCACGCAGTAAAAAAACGTGTGGCAGTCAGTGAGTCATTCCTTGCGGTTTTCGACTTGTGCAGTGTGGTATATTGATAATTGCTTTAAAGTTGTGTTAAAACGAAGTCTTGCACGAATAACGTCTTACTCCCAGTCCTAAAGGAGCCTATTTTTTGACGGCATAAAAAAACGCAGCACCCATCTCCGGGTGAGTAATTTTTCTAATATTTTAGTTTATTTTGTAATCGTAAAAATACTTTAAAGTCGTGTTACGCGTTCTTATCCCTTAAAAGTGTAAAAATAGTATGGCCGTCTTCATTAATATATTGTTTAACAACCAGCCTGGCATTATTAAAATGCAAGAGGATTCAACCGTCTTCGATATACAAAATAGCGGTATATTAAAGTCTTACTCTAAAATGACTCTTATTTCACACAGTTATATTTATACAGTTAGAAAACACTTCCAACTTAAAAGTGAAAAATTGAAATTTTTTGACTTTAGTACAACCAGTGTTATCCCAGATGGCAATTTAGTGGACTATATAAAACAATTTAAAAGCTCTTCAGGATGGTCACTTGGGGTTGAGGAGATAAAAGGTGCTTTTTTAACTATACATATATTTTATATGCTTATCGACTTAAATTTCATTGAAATGTTACTGAATTCAATGAGAATTTAAACTTAGTACACAGTTGGAATAACCGTTCCATTATACATATTCTTTGTTATCCTATTTATATGCCATACTTAAATGAATAGCTACCTATTATTATTACTTTTTAAACAAAATTCAAGACGAAGGAACTGGTAACAACTTTATGGAGTTCGTTCTTTCCAACGACGAAGATACTGATAAAATTTCTACTACAAGTAGCGTGGACCTATTTAAAACTTCAACTGATTATATTAACGTTGATATTATTCCACCCAGTGGTGCTTCTACGTTCGGATGGCCAAAGGAAATATCCATTCCTTATAAGTCATTATCGTGCCACAATGCCGAGGATTTTGTAAAGCACAATTTGCAAACACACGTATCTCAATTATTTACAGTTCAGGTACTTAAGCATTTTAGGTATTTACTTAATTGTTAACATTTATTTAATACTTCTAGAAATTACTTGAGTATTCTGATGTAGATTATGTAATTATACTAAGCACATTTAAGCGTACTAATCAATTAACAAATGCAGAAAGAATTAAATTAAGTAAACTAATAATAAAAGAAATTCTAAGACAAAATTTAAATTTTCAGTAAGTAAAAAACTTTTTATATATGTTCATATATGCATCGTCCTGAAATTGTGCTTTCAGATTAAATAGACAGGATTTTCTATATCTTTCCGAAATTATATGTCAAGTTTTTACTTGTGATGTTAAGGAAATCTATTACACATGCGCTGTGTATGGCCAAAAACCGTCTGGTAAATTATATGATGCCTATGTCAATCTACGTAGACTTTTAGGGGCGGCCAATCTTATTGTTCGAAAATCTAAATTATCTACACTTCAAACCTTGTCGACACCTAATAAAGGTATCTATCATCAATCACTTATTTATTTTATAAGCGCACATTACTTCAAGAGTCGTTTTAATACCTGCTATTTTTCAGACGCAGAGATAGAATCAGAAGTTAGTAATGAAGCTTTTGACTTCATTAAAAACGAAACAAAGCCTTTCAACTTAATTAAAGAAAATTGGAAAAAAACTCACTCCATTCGAAAGAAGCTTTTAGGTGACGTTTCATTGTCTACAGCGGAATATGTAGCTGTCTTCCCAATTTTCAAAACTAATGTCAAGACTGTACTTTAACTAGTAAGTTCTGCATAAATTTGTATATTTATATAATTCTCTTATTTTCTATTTCTTTACATTTAGTTTTCATTGGATGCAAAGTTTTTTGTGTCATCAGATTTAAAATTTGACGAATGGCATATAATTTTTATTAAAGTTCTTCGCGAAGCTACGAAAATTAAGGACCCCATAGTAAAAACTTGGCTGCGGCAAATTGCTGATTTAAATGAGAGTAACAAGGCCATTTTACAAAATAAATCGAAAAATTAAAAAATTTCTTTCTAAGGTGTCAAAGAGGTAGTTGCACTTCTTATATTACACTATCTTTTTCCGTCAACAAAAACAAGAGGAAGGCCGTCAAGAAAATCATTCAAGGCAACAAAAATCGAAGTTCAGGAAAAATTTATTTTATATTTCAAGGTAATTTTAAGATTTTTTAATTATTTTTAAAAGGTCAATAATTATTATAATGTTTTTCACAGACTTTGGAGGAGGCTGACAATTTTCATGAGAACACAGTTTGTCAACAATTACAAATAGCATTCGTTGGCAACTTCAACAATTTAAAAAGTTACATCACTTTCCTGGATAAAAAATATTTTTTTGACGACCCCCTTGAGTGCGTGGAACGCTGCTTTCATATGTATTTAGGCCTGAATATAAAATATCCGGCGGAAAGCTTAGTAGTTTGGACATTTGTTCTGTTTATTAAAAAGTTAATTCAAATTATCGGCCATAGAAATGTATAACATAATTACTCACTTACCATTATTAATTGGGGATTTAATACCATTTGATTCAAAAGAATGGGAACTCTTTCTTTCGTTGAGAGAAATAATTTGTTTGATTTTCAGGAAAAGAATCCACAAAAAATCAACCATATATTTACGTGATCTAGTATCTAAACATAACTCGTTATTCTTAGATATTTCAAACAGCCCTCTTAAGCCAAAATTTCATTTTTTAGTACATTACGCGAGAATTATTGAAAATGTTGGTCCTGTTTTTGCTTTAAATTCATTACGGTTTGAATCCAAGCATCAGGAGTTTAAAAAAATTGCATATATTTCCAATAACAGAATAAATATTTTAAAAACTTTAAATATAAAAAATCAGCTTAAATTGTCAAACTTTATTCTTAGTTATGAGGATGTTTTTAAAGAAAATATCACATATGGTAACTGTAAAGATATTGATATAAATAACTTAAAAAAATTTTCTCTTCCTCAACTCAAATGTAATTCGCAAGAAGTATTGTGGATAAACTATCAGGGATTGCTCTTAAAAAAGCATTGTATAATTTGTGTCGGTGAAGATGAATATGATAAACCAATTTTTGGATTAATTCATAATTTAATTAAACTAGATTATAATTTCTTCATTTGTATTCAGTTAGTTGAAAGTATTTTTTTTAATACTCATTATTTTGGACACGACGTTAATGTTACTGAATTTTATAAAGGATACAATTTACTTTTTCTTAAAATTTTTCATACTTCATATATCAGTAAGTGTGGAAATAAAAATATAATAGTTTGGGACTATTAGACAGCCAACCAAAAAACAAGATCTGTGAATTAAGAGAGTAGAAATATCAATAAACAAATGTCAATACAACACAATGCATTGTTTTAAATATAAATCCTATACTATGAAATTGTAATGAGTCACAACTGAAATTAATGTTTGTTTGTATTATCATTATTTTGTCAATAAAATCATAATTCGTGTTCCTTTAATTTACAATACATTTCTAAAAAAGTCCCATTTAATGATTTTTAGAAGCGTATTGAAAACTCAAGGAACATGAATTATGATTTTAAATCATGATAATTCAAGCAAACATTGATTTCAGTTGAGGTAACAGAGCAACTTTATTTCCTGCAACCGAATTATAACACTCCAAATTCAATCGATGCAACCAAACGATTTCATTGCAGCTACCAAATATTGTTTCTGACAACATTTATTGTTAGTTAGTTATCGTTAGCGACAACAAATTTTTTTGCTTACGGCAACAAATATCACATCCCCGCAACCGCAAAAGTAGTCGTCGCAAAAGAGAAAACCAAGTAACTGCAAACGAAACAGATATATTTGAGAGCACTGAAATGTATAGTAGGGCAATTTAGGAAGTTGTGACAACTGATTATTTCTCTGGGTGTATAACACTTCATGCTATATAAATGTAGCACTTCACGCTATACAAATTTGCCTATATAAGTTCCTTCTGATCTCTTTATAGTATTGCTTTCAGAGCAATAAACTTGGGTGCTATACATTATGGTTTCTCCAACCATAAAATATTATTATTCCAAAATAGCTGATATATATAGAAGTGAAGCTACATAAACTATGGTTAATCTGGCTAAAATTTCTTTCAGTGTATGTCTAGTATAATCATTAAAAAAAATAAATAAATAAATAAATACATAAAATAAAAATTAATATTAACTTTTGTTGAAATTCGAATCCTAATCAACGAGCCGCTGTATATTAACTTGTGTACATGAACTCTTGCATTTTAACTATTGGCAACCATGAAGTCTAAATCCAGAACCGGTTGTACTTAACCTCAAAATGAATTTATACTCTCTCTCTCATTTGAATCCTCGTGGAATAAAGAAGCATTACTGTAAGAGTCGTTTTATTACTCGAAAAACTCAACAGGTTATGGGCCCAGGAGCGCGTGGATAACCAGTGCGTGTGCAAAATTGGAATCGTTGTGTCTTGAGCCAAGTAAAGAAGGAAAAATGAATGTAGTCGGTACCCAGCATATCGAGAAGCTGGACGAGGAAAATTACGAATCCTGGAAACTTAACATGAAGAGTATACTCGTTTGCAACGACTTATGGGGATATGTCAGTGGAGTGAAGGTTAAGCCAGAGGACGCAACACAAGCGGGCGAGTGGACGACTAAAGACGAGAAGGCTCTGGCCCTCATCGTATTATGTGTGAAGCAGTCTCAACTCATCCATATAAAGAAAGCTGCTACCTTTAAAGAAGCCTGGGAAAACCTAGATAAAGTGTTCAGATCCAGGGGACCAGTGCGAAAGGCAGCACTGTACAAACAGCTACATCAAATGAAGAAAACACCGGAGCACAGCATGGCACAACATATAAACTCGTTTTTGTGCAAAGCAGAACAGCTGGAAGAATTAGGAATCTCAGTACCCGCTGAATTGCTGTCTATTATGCTGCTGAGTTCGCTGCCAGACGACTACGAAAGTTTTTGTATCGCAATGGAATCCAGAGATGACCTGCCGAAATTGGATGTCCTAAAAGTGAAGTTAATCGAGGAAGAGGCTCGGAGGGCGGAGCAGGCACCCAGAGGAGAAGACGGCGCGAATGCTCTTATAGTGCATAAGAGCTCGAGGAGAGACAGGAAAGGTCCAGCCATTTTCTGGCAAAATAAATGAATATTTTTGATACTTTTTAAGAATTATATGTTATTTTTAGAAAACTAAGAGTTGTTAGCAATAGTTTGTAAATAATAAATAGTTTTCTTTAAAGAACTCAATAAATTCAAAATATTCATAAAAGTTTGGTCCTTTCTTTTTTTCACATTTATCGAAGGTATTTAAAGTTTGGTCCTTTTGAGAAATTTATCGAAGGTATTTAGCAATAAAAACGCTAAATAACGGTTTTCTTTGTTGTGGTCAAAACCATAACGGAAATTCTTTCTTGATGTCATCTTGTTCGTCAAGTGAGTGCGGAAGATTTGATTATTGTGAGTTAAAAGTGATTATTCGAGAGTTAAAAGTGATTCGAGTGATAATTTTAAAGCTTTAAAATGGTATGTATTGCATTTTCCTTTTTTCGTGTGTATATAAATAGAGTTTTATTTTCATTTTGTTATCTTTAATTTTGCGTTTAATTCGTTGCTGCTTAAGGCATCATTTTTGTCCGTACGTTTTTATCTCTAAATAATTTCGTAGATAACAATCTATCTATTGGCTAAAAAATAATAAAATAATAATAAATATTATCAAGGTAGGGCGCCGAGTGTTGATAGAAAAGAAAATGTTGATAGAAAAGAAACTCGGTGCTCACGGGAGTATTATAACAGATTGTGGAATTAATGAATAAAAAAAAATAAAAATAAATAAAATAAAAAAAAATAAAGAAAACATAATAAAAAAAAAATAAAAAAAACTTAAATTAAAATAAAATAAAAATTAATAAAATAAAAAAAAATAAAATAAAATAAATTAAATAAAAAAAATTAAATAAAAATAAATAAAATAAAAATAAATAAAGTAAAATAAAAATTTAATAAAAATAAATAAAATAAAAATAACATAAACATAAAATAGAAAAAAAAAAAATTAATAAAATAAAAATAAAAATAAAATAAAATAAAATAAAATCAACAGCCCGCTTTTAGCGGAAAAATAACAGTTGAACTACGGACGCAGAGATTTCAACGTTATAATAAAATGATTGCCGAAATAAGTCAATTTATGGGAAGGTTAATTTCAAAGGTCTACTTTCTATTCATATCTTTTAATTCTCCACTTACACATTCGGATAACATGTTGACAATAGGAAAATTTTGATTTTAAGAAATGCCATGTTTACTTCATATACTTGATAATATTAATAATAGTGTGTTTTAAAATAAGAAACCTTCTACTTCGTTTTTTTCGTTTCCTTGTGGCATTAAGCTGGTGTGCTATTTAAAATATTACAAAGTATTAGTACTATTTAAAATATTACAAACAGTCGGTCGTTACAACGGAAAGAACCAGTAACATTTCTTTTCTATCAACACTCCTCTTTAGAAAAATTAATTTATTTTTTTTTTGGCATCTGCATTACATCCAACAGAATTTCTATCTTTATATATACATATATAAAAAAAAAAGAGTATAGATTACTCAAAAAAGAATAAATTTCTGAATAATGGTTATTCGGTAACCAAAAAAATAAAATCCAGAAATAACTCTCATTACTGAGAAATATTATAAAGGTTGATCGATAACTCTTACCCGGTAACCAATAAAAATAAATATCTGAATAATGGTTATACGGTAACTAAAAAAAATAAAACTCGAGAAATAACTCTCACTATTGAGAAAAATTATAAAATTTGATCGATAACTCTTTTCTCATAACCAAAATAAAAAAATTTTAAAATAATGGTTAAACAATAACCAATAAGATTTACAATTAAATATAACTGTTATTGTCTGATTTTTACCTTAAAACTTATAACAGTTACGGTCCCTGATTTTAATACTTTAATTGATTACCGTCAGTTTAAATTGTATTCTCAATAGTAAAGAAGCGCTTACGAAACGCAATTCAAAATAACTGAAATTAAACAAAACTAAGTACTCTCTAGGGCATAATCAAAAAAACTGGGCAGTCATGAGGACTGCCGACAGAAGTGAAAGCTTAAAAATATTTTTATTTTATTTTATTTTATTTTATTTTATTTTATTTTATTTTATTTTATTTTATTTTATTTTATTTTATTTTATTTTATTTTATTTTATTTTATTTTATTTTATTTTATTTTATTTTATTTTATTTTATTTTATTTTATTTTATTTTATTTTATTTTATTTTATTTTATTTTATTTTATTTTATTTTATTTTATTTTATTTTATTTTATTTTATTTTATTTTATTTTATTTTATTTTATTTTATTTTATTTTATTTTATTTTATTTTTAAGTCCTTGAATTGAGGACGTGCGTTTGCTAAGAAAGTAGATTTAACATTTCCGACGCTTGAAACAGACCAGTTAAAAAGTTTTTATTGAAGTTATACTTCTTTAAAAAACCTCAATAACGATGAAGTTTCAACGACCCAAAAAAACCTATATAACGATAACAATTTACTAGGCTCAACAACACATTAACAACAGTGAAATAATTATGTTAACGCTCGACGGAAAAGCCCTCATTGAAAAATTAGGACAATGGGGACTTCTTGCAGAAGAAGGCATCCTCAAATGTCCTAATTGCGGGGGAGGGATGAAACTAGTGCGAGACGCATCGAGGAAGGACGGCTTTAAATTGAATTGCGGGAACAAGAGAAGAGTACCGAAGAAGAAGCCAGTGATATGTGGGACGTCACATTCGCTGCGCAAAAACACTTTCTTCGGGAAGTCGCAGCTAAGTTTAAAGCAGGTATATGTTAAATGTAATTTTTCATATTACTGGAAAACTAGCAACAATTATTAATTTCAGATTCTTATTTATGCACACCACTGGGCGCACAATATGGAGATCCAGGGCATCCAACTCGAAGCCGGGATATCGAAAACGACGGCTGTAGACTGGAATTCCTTCTGCTTCGAAGTTGCCCTGGACTTTTGCTTGAGACAGCAAAAACCCATTGGTATGAATATAAATAACATTATATTAACATTTAAATTTTCTATTTCCTTAAATTTAGGTGGTCCACACATGACTGTGGAAATTGACGAATCTGAATTTGGCAAGAGGAAGTACCATAGGGGCCACCACGTTTAAGGGCAATGGGTTTTTGGTGGTGTATGCCGAGAGACCGGAGATATGTTTCGCGGCAGGAAACTAAGGAACCGGAGCACGAACTCCCAAGTTATGGCGAATTCGGAGAAAGTTCAAACTCAGAGGAAATAAGTGACGTAAAAACACCAAATCAACAAAAACCGAACAAAGTAGAGCATCCGACAAGTGATGTTGAAACCAAGTCGGCAAAACGGAAAGCAGGGAGACCAAAAATCATCAGACTCGGAACTCTAGGCAGACCTAGAAAACAGTATCACGAAGAGTCCAATCTCACACAAGAAGAAGAAGAAGGAGAATCACCTGAGTCACCTTCTATTGAAGAAGCACTAGCCAGCAAAGTTCGAAACAAGTGGCTTTCAGCGATGGAGTCTGAACACAACTCTTTAATCGAAAACGGTAAAGCGAAGGAGGAAACGAAAAAAAAGGTTTTTGTGTTTTGTTTTACTTGATTTTGTTTTCCATATTTTTCCTACCTTTTGTCTTTATTTTTATTTTTGTATTTGTTTGAATTCGCGAGTTTCTCCCTTTGGGGCTGGCCCTTAGGGGGTCAGTAATTTTAGTTTTTCATGATGGTGGCTGGTACGGCCAGCACCAACTCTTTTGCTCCCCTTGATACGAGTACGCCGCCAGCAAAACGGCAGCGTAAGCTCAATAAAAGAGCTGCAGACTACGTCTCGTTAACGGACGAGCTTTTCCCGGCTCTCCCTAAACTCAAAGAGGCTAATGTTTCTTTCCACCCCAGGTTTATTATAATTAAAACGCTGGATGAAAATAAACCTTTAAGGACGTTCAACCAATTTCGCGTCAGGAAGGCTGTGGACGGAGTTTCACAGCGCTTCTCCCAAGCGAATTTTCTTAATGACGGTTCATTACTTCTGTTGGTTGCCAATAAATCTGTAGCCGAAATGTTTATCAAAATTAAAGTGCTGGACAACATCCCTGTCAAAGTCGAATACCACAAAACGCTAAATTCGGTAAAAGGTACGGCGTACTGCCCGGAGTTGAGGTGCATGAGCCAGGAGGAGATTCTGGAGGGCTTTAAGTCGCAGGGGGTGACTGAAGTGGTCCAGATTTCTCGTCCTGACCCAAACAATTCGGCCAATAGGATTCCAACAGGACTGCCAATAATGACCTTCGACGCTTTTAGGCTCCCTCGGGATATCCAGGGCCCTTGGCAACGTATCCCCATTAGGGATTACTTCCCTTCACCAATAAGATGCAGATTATGTCAGAAACTTGGGCACTCTATGAAATGGTGCAAGGCTGCGATGGAAATTTGTGGTACGTGTGGTCTCGAAGGTCCCCACCCTGTTAGTGAATGCACCCGCCGCTTTTGCGTCAATTGCAATGTGGATACGCACGAATCTTTCAGCAAAGCTTGTCCGGAATTTGCTAAGCAAAAAGAAATTTTAAAAATTAAAACAATGAGAAAATGCTCAATGTTCGACGCAAGAAAGGAATATTTCTCGCTTCGGAAGACCCAAGAGGGTCCTTCCTACGCTGAAATCTCCGCTAAAAAAACCCCAAAAGCCCCTCAATCAATTGTTTTTTCCCCCAAAGCTTCTGCTACCATTAGTATCCCTAAGGTAGCTGAAAAAACCACACCCCCCGGTTTCCAAAAACCCCCTCCTTTCGACTTTAAAGCCGCCAACCTCTGTGAAGGGAGACCAAAAATCATCAGACTCGGAACTCTAGGCAGACCTAGAAAACAGTATCACGAAGAGTCCAATCTCACACAAGAAGAAGAAGGAGAATCACCTGAGTCACATTCTATTGAAGAAGCACTAGCCAGCAAAGTTCGAAACAAGTGGCTTTCAGCGATGGAGTCTGAACACAACTCTTTAATCGAAAACGGTACATGGGAAATTGTCTCTAGACCGGTGAATAAAAGGGTTCTATCAAATAAATGGGTACTAAAGGTAAAAAGGAATCAAGATGGCGCAGTAGTTTCCGAGATTACCTCTTAGATTGTCTCTCTTTATATATTAAAATAATTATTAAAATAATTATATTCACCTATTAAAACATTGTAGGTCGCCATCATGGGGAGGCGAACGACTCCGGAGCAGCAGGCACAAATTGTAGAAATGAAGAAAGAAGGCATACCTTTCAATATAATTTCGGAAAGAACTGGCATAAATTATCGGACTGTTTGCAACATTTGGTACAAATACGTAGAAAAAGAAAAATCAGAAAAAAACAACAAATTTCGGTATTTAATGTATAAAATTTTATTGTTATTTGGTTTACTTATAATACTGTGACGGCCCCCTTACGTGAGCATGGTAATGCCGCACAGGCACGAGATGTTCATCCCGCACCCGATCAGCCATTTTAGTGGACAGCGTCAAGTAGCTCGGAGGTGCCTAGTAAGTTAAAGTGTTCGTCGCAAGTAAAGAACACAAAATAAAAAAAGAAGAAAAGGAGGCTTGAACCACGTAAGCACAATCAGGATCAGTTTCGTGGGTTCTTCCACCACGTGGCTGGCTCCTCACCAACAAAACAAAAAAAAAAACAAAAAAAGGACAAGTTCTCTATAAGGACCAACGAGAAAAATACCAAGATTTTGCGAAAGTACAGCTCGCTGCCCGAAGTGCGGGTTTCGAGACCATAACGGTAGGGATCCCCTTTCACTCTCTTTTGGCGGGTGCAGGTCATCCTTTCTTCACCATCCAACTAACCCACAGGGAGCTGCGTGAGTCGACTCTAGCGGGACCCCGGGTAAGTACACAATTTTCTCTTATCACTTTTTCGTAAATTTGACTGGGCAATTTCCTCAAGAGAGGGCGGAAGGAGGGAAGCAGTCCTCGTCCTGCCATTCTAAAACCAAACAAGAACTTAGAACAAAAAAAAAAAAAAAAAAAAAAAAAAAAAAAAAAAAAAAAAAAAAAAAAAAAAAAAAAAAAAAAAAAAAAAAAAAGGAAAAAAAAGAACATTTCTATAAGTAGAATAACAGAGGAATCCTCCTATCCACCTACGGCGACTAGCTGTGCTTTCTCATTTTTTTTAAATAATAGTATATATCTTTCTGAATTAATATTATATATCTTTTTTAAATAATAGTATGTATCTTTCTGAAATAATATTATATATCTTTTTTAAATAATAGTATATATCTTTCTGAAATAATATTATATATCTTTTTTAAATAATAGTATATATCTTTCTGAATTAATATTATATATCTTTTTTAAATAATAGTATTTATCTTTCCGAATTAATAGTATATATCTTTATGAAATAATAGTATATATCTTTTTGAAATAATATTATATATCTTTTTTAAATAATAGTATATATCTTTCTGAATTAATATTATATATCTTTTTTAAATAATAGTATATTTATCTTTCCGAATTAATAGTATATATCTTTTTGAAATAATAGTATATATCTTTTTTTAAATAACAGTATATATCTTTCTGCATTAAATTTTATATATCTTTTTGAATTAACAGTATACACTCTGTTGCAAAATTATATATCCACCCATAAATTTGAAGGTTTTCCTATTTCCAAATGGAATTTTCAAAAACTTGCTTCTACGAAAGATTCTTATTAACAAACAAAATACTTTCATTATGGCAAGAGTGCATTAACGGTAAAGATTTTTAAATTCTCTGAGTACTTCGGAACCTCTACTGTTGCATATTTATAAAGAAGTTTTTTTTTCTTGTTTTACTATGCATTAAATAAATAATAAATAATTAAATTAAATTTTTGCAGTTAATATATTATAAGAAAAGGGGTCCTAAACTTACTCCATCAGGGCGGTTGTACGACAAATATTATAATGATACTAAACGTTTGAAAAAAAGTGGTTATACAAACAAAACAACTACAACTCAACCCAAATCAACACCATCTACAAGTACAGAAAATTTCGAAAATGCTGAAGGTACTTTTTAAATGTTAATCAATTTTTTAAATCATCTGAATATTTTTACTTTGGTACATTGAGCAGCAAATGTATTTACAGTGATCTCCAAAGCGTACGATTGGCTAAAAATCAATAATTCCCCCTTCTCAGATGTCCAAACAAACTGGAAAACCACATTTATAAAACGGAGAGCTGAAATTCGCTCCAAAGTCGCACCGTCTGTTTTTTTGAAAAATTGGAATCATTTAGAACATTCCTTGGGTTATAATCTGGTATTTTCTTGAATACATTTTTTATAGCCATGTTTTCTAATATATTATATCTTTTACATTAGATTAATATTGATTTTGAATTACTCTACCCTGATTCATATGGAATTTATGAAAAATGGCAAAATTTCAAACCAAAAATATTGGCAATATTTAACAATCATATTAAAGATAAGCAGTGTCTGGAATTGCTTAAATCAATAAATAATTCAGGAAGAATTTATCCTGGTGATTTTTCTTAAACTTATTTTGGAATATACAAACATCAATAACAATTGAATTTTTTAGATGCCTTAGACTCTACATTTGCCTTACTCTTACACGGGATTTTGCCGCCTTCGGTAAGACATATCACCGATCGACAGAAGGGAAAAAAGGCTGTTACTCGCTGCACAATTAAAGATTCACAAAAAACATTTTTTCTTCATGTGAATACGGTAAATGATATCAGCAACCAACTTGAACAACTAAAGTCATCACTTTTTGCAAGGGGAGACACACTGCAGCCTTTAATAATATTTGTTGAAAATAAGGATTCCGATAAGTATTACGTTCATTTCGATAACATTAAGTACGAATTCCCAACCTTCCTCAGTGCATTAGATAGTTGTTTCAAGATATTTCATGTCCTCGATTTAAAATACCCAAATTCTTGTGCAGACGTTTGGATGTTTATTCAAATGTATTTTTACAATCTAAGACTACCTACTGATAAACCGTCCGCAAAGGTACTTTGCTTATTGAAAAACCTAAACTAAATGTCATAAAACAACTAAAGAAATTTTGTTCGTTCTTCTAAATAATTCAAAATGTCTTCTTGCTTTAAATGCTTCGAATCCGAATCCAAAATTATTCGAACATTTAGTAGTATTGAAAATCTCATACAACATTTGAAATTGCAACATCACATTGGATCGATTGACGATTTCAGGTGTACGGCCTGTGAACACACTTTTCAGTCCTTAAAAGCTTTTAAAAAACATTTTAAAAACACTAGATCTTGTTTTTCGTTAAACACTTCTAGACATTTAAATGAAACAGAACCAGTAACAGAAACAAAAAATTTAAATATGTCTACTCTTGATACAAACTTAGCCTTCAGTTCTTCGGGTCAGAGGAAATTATCTATTGCCGCATTTACGGAAAAAAGAGCATTAGAATTTGCTTGTACATTATATAGCAAATCTAACTTAGCTAGATCCGATGCTGAAGAAATTTTACGTAATATATCTAGTGGTCTTTTATATCCATTATTACAAGAAATAAGAGCAAGTTTATGTGACGCTCTGTTTCTTGAAGGAAAGAGTACGATTGAGAACGCTTTATCCGATATGCAAGATCCATTTAAAAATATTAATACCTTTTACAATTTCGAAAAAAAACTCAAAGAATATAATGTTTACAATGCTCCTACTTCATTTGACATAAATAATAAAATTGATGTAATAACACTTCATAATGAGCCAACACTTGGAGAGAAGAAGACTGTAGGTACATTAATGCCACTGAAATTTATAATTAAAAAATTTTTTGAACTCCCTTCTATATTTGAAGAAACAATTAGAAATATGAATACATTAAAAGAATATAGTGAAAAGTATTCAAATGTGATTCATGGAAAATTATGGAAGGAAAAAGTGGCACTATTTAATGGAAAAATTGTAATCCCATACATTTTGTACTTTGATGATTTCGAAGTAAATAATGCTTTGGGATCACATGCAGGAGAACATTCAATTGCAGCAATGTATATTGCATTCCCAACATTACCGCAGCATCTTGTAATGTCTTTAGAAAATATTTTCCCTGTGCTTTTTTTCAGATCTAAAGATAAGTGTTATGGCGATAATGCATGTCTAGGACTTCTAATAAACGAGATTAAAATACTAGAAAGAGAAGGATTGGAAATTGAATTGGGAGAAGCGAGAAAAAAAGTGCACTTTTCCCTTCTTTTAGTTGTCGGAGATAATTTAGGACTAAATTCTTTATTAGGATACACCACTAGTTTTAAGTCCAATTTCCCTTGCCGCCTTTGTAAGTGTAACCGAATTGATATAAATTCAGGAGTTGTAGAACAGCAAGAAAAGTTAAGAAATATAAATGAATACTATAATGATATTACACAAGAAGACAATCCAAAGAAGCGAGCTAAATTGAGTGGAATTAAAGAAACTTCCATTTTTAATTCTCTAGATAATTTTCACGTTACTCAGAACTTTACTGCTGATATAATGCATGACCTTTTTGAAGGCATATGTCATTATGATGTTACACAAATCTTACTTCGATTAATAGAGATCGACAATCTTTTTTCCCTTGAAATTTTGAACGACCGAAAACAATTGTTCGCATATGGAGAAACCGAAATTGGCAATATTTCACCACCGTTTAAATATACACATTTATTGAATTACAAATTACATATGTCAGCAAGAGAAATGTGGACATGTTGTCACCATTTACCATTAATTATAGGAGATCTAGTTCCTGCTAATAATAAACATTGGCAATTGCTATGCCTGCTTATAGAAATGATGGATTTAATATTAAGATCATAATTTGACATACATACTATTTCTCTTCTAAAATCAGCCATAATCCAACATCACTTGCAGTATAAAAAATTATTCGGAAATACACTAAAACCAAAATTTCATTTTCTTCTGCACTATCCTACAATAATAGAGCAAATTGGACCACTCCGTCATATATGGTGCTTTAGATTTGAATCAAAGCGCAGGGAAATGCAATAACTTCTAGAAAAAATATAACTAAATCGATAGGTATCAAATGTATGCTAAAGTTTTCTAATCGTTTGTTAAAAGCTGAAGGGCTGAAAAGTGAGTTACCAAATTGTAATCACGAAAATTTACAAGATTTGAAGACGAAACCTTATTACAACAATTTAACAAATTACAATGAAGAAAATTTTTACTTTAATTTTACTAATAAAATAGATTTTAGAGGAAGGACTTTTAAAGCCGGATACTGCTTGTTTACTACTACTAAACTTTTGGAGATTGTTGAAGTAGCTATTTTATTTGAAAATATATTCATAGTTTGCGTAGAACATAAGCTAGGAACGTTTTCGAAACATTTTCAGTCTTTTGAAGTGAATGCAAAAACGGAAAACTATGTATGGGACAATATAAAACAATTTAACTTCACTCCAATTCATATTCATCAGTGCCCTAATGGTAAGCGTTTTATTAGACCCAAATATTTTTGAAGATCTTTTGAATTATGTATATTACGGGATGTTTTAAACAAATTCCTAATTTTGTAACTTCAGTTAATAAAAAAAAAAAAATTTATGTAAGCTGAATGCCTAATTTAAGCTGAATGAACTGAAATAAAAGTTAAACCGTAAAATTAATCTTTTCTTTAAATATACATTAAATATAATCTGGAAAACTTACTATGATGCACAATGCACATGCTATTACTTCAGGATAGTTTGTCTTTGCGTGACTTAATGTAATATACAAAATATACATTTATCGTTTTATTGCAATAAAAAAAATAAAAAAATAACATTTTTCCAATAGGATGATAGATTAATATTGTGTTACAAAATTTGTAAAGGATCAAATTTACAACAGTACCCAGAAATTAAGGGATTAGAGATACTTGAAAGAGCACTTTTTTGTGATTTTTTGTAGTGCGGCTTGTGAGCTGTATTGCTCAATGCTTCTGTAAGTTATTGAATAATAATTTACGAAACACCGAGCCAAACAGCACACATATTACATTACAAAAAGCATAAAAAATTGCCCTTCCTAAGTACGCCAGAAGAAAATTCTATTTAACATTTAAATAGTCATCTTACAACGAGAAATGTTGTTGTACCTTGTACATAGTAAGTTAAATAACACAAATGTTAGTTAACGATCAAATTGTAAGTTAACCAAGAAATGGTTACTGAACAATTTTCTTGTTCAAAATCCGAGGTCAGGAGATTAACTATTTTTCGTGGTTAAAAATAACCAATTTTGTTGTTTGGCGCCTTTTTAATCTACGATTTTGGTTATTTTGACCAACTTTTTTTTTTCAGTGTAGAAAACACCTTTCAAATAAAACTCTTCAAACTTTATATAAAGGAGGAAGAAGAAGAAAAACGACAAAAAGAGAAGATTATTTGATTGTTCGTGAGATTAAAAAGAATCCAGATGTAACAGCCAAAGAAATAAAGGAGGGACTGGGCCTAAATGTTAGTGTAATGACGATTAGAAGAAGAGCTATAAATAGTAATTTAAAAAGTTATAAACCAGCAAATAAACCTCTTCTTTCAAAGCGCCATATTAAAGCCAGGCTGGAATTTGCTAAAAATCACGCCTCTTGGTCTTCTCAAAAGTGGAAGACTGACCTATTTTCTGATGAGTCGAAATTTAATTTACAAGGATCGGACGGAGCAAATACTATCAGAAGACGACCTGGACAACGCTATAATCCCAAGTACACAAGAAAGACGGTAAAATTCGGTGGAGATAATGTGATGGTGTGGGGATGCTTTTCTGCAGCAGGAGTTGGTGCTATCAAGAGGATCGAAGGAATTATGGATGCCCAAATGTATAAAGAAATCCTCGAAAACACTATGATACCTTACGCTGAAGAAGAAATGCCCCTGTTATGGACGTTCCAGCATGACAACGATCCTAAGCACACTTCATGCTTAGTGAAAAGCTGGCTAAAGAATCAAGAGATCAATGTTATAGAGTAAGATCCCAGGGCCCCCAGACGTTACTTATTTTCTCACAAATAATATGTATGGGATAAAGTAGTGTTAGTACGTACATTGAGTGTGTGCATACCTGCAAGCTTGGGTCGACGGCCAATTCTTAGGTACCAGATGCTAAAGGTAGGTAAAAACAGTACTCACTTTTCTTAAAGTCTCAGTGCTGATCTTTACATATATTTTAGAGAATATTGTTCAAAATTAATAATCATTACTGCCAGACACTTTCCGTCGGCGCTTACTCTTACCAGACGCTTTAAAGCTCCAGAAAAAATAATGTAACTTTACTTATAATCTCAGTCTTGATTTTTATTTATGATACTCAGAGAACTATTCCAATAATTTTGGTCAGCAGCCAGACCAATTGGAGGGGCCAAACGTCCCCCCAGACACTCATAAAGTGTCGCTATGCGTATGAGCGCGAGGTCATTATCCGTAGGCTTGAGTGTGAGAGAGATATCTATGTGCATCGATCTCTCTCCTATACTTACTGTCTACTCTAGCCTACTCTTTAATATGTGTGTGCATCTTGGTGTTTAGTAAGTATATATTCTATGGTGTCAATACAGTGCAGCTGCGATTGAATAAAAGTAAAAATATTTGCAGTGTTCTAAAAAATATCATGGCAGAATTATTAAACTGTGTTTTTTGTAAGAATTCCGATGTGAATTTAATATTGTTTACGGAAGAGACGTTGAAAAAGTGTAAAACAATATTAAAACATAGAAAGGAACATAACCTAAAATTCAAAGATATTGTTTTGCCGGTTGATTTATTTGAGAGTGGTTACCATAGACACTGTTATCAGTCATTCACAGGTTTGATGAAAAAATATTACTCTTCAAAAGCTGCAACTGCAGCACAATGTATGGAGCGACAATCATCTATTCCACAATTTTCAAGTCCACCAACTTCTTCTATACGTGGCACTAGTACAATACCTGAGCCAACTATTATACTTGAGTTAGTCGAACCAGTTCCATCAAATTTACCTGAAAATAATTTACAGCTCGAAAATATTGATCCACCTTGTGAAACTAATACATTGATTGAAAGTAATGTAAGCACTGATCAAAGCAATATTATCTGTATATTTTGTGACCAGAAGACTAAAAAGCATCGCTCAAAAAGATTACCTTTACTTTTATGTGGTAAAAAATACTTTCTTTCTAAACTAGATGAAGAAAATGAAAATCATAAGGAGTTGATTAATAAAATAGTAAATTATTCGCTCTCAAAGATTTGTTATCATCACCCTTGCCGATTAAATTTTTTTTACAAAGCGTCAGCTAAAAAAGAAATACCCAAAAGTGATTGGCATGATCTTCGTCAGCATCATCAAACTGCTTTTGAGGAAATGTCTGCTTTAATTAATGAAAATATAATAAAAAAAGGACGATGCTATTTTTTGACTTATCTTCATAGATATTACATGGAGTTATTAAATGAAAGTGAAGAAGGGAATTCTGGGGAAATTAAAGGAAATTTCACACCACACAATTTAGAAATTAAGATAACAAAAGCATTTGATAAGCAGATTAAATTTTTTATAATTCAGAATAAAAAATTAGTAACTCCGAAAAATTTAATTTCTATTGATGACCAATCATATGAACATTTGAAAGATGAAGATATTTTACACAAAGCTGCTTTATTATTACGAAAATCTATTTTGCAAACTGAAAAAATAAAGTTGCCACAACTTATAACTGCACAAAATTTAAAAGAAGGTGAAGTATCGATACCACAAGCTTTATTAGACTTTTATTCCACTCTGATAGCCGGTAGTAATCGAAAACGCAAAAAAATTCCAAAATGTATTCGTCAAGTAAAATCTTATTGTGAAGATGTCGTATATGGTGTTCATAATGGAAAAGTCAAAACATCCAAACATATTATGCTCGGAATGTCTTTGAAGAGTTTAACTAGTAGTCGCAAAATTATTGATATTATCCATAGATATGGCCATTGCATTAGTTACCCAGCTGTAGAAGAGCTGGAAACAGAAGCGACATATACTTCAGTACAGAAATCAAGTATATGTCCTGAAACAATTGTAAAATCACCACATCTCTGTACTGGGGTTGCTTTTGACAATTTCGATAGGTTTGTGGAAACTAAGAGTGGCAAAGATACATTGCATGATACAGTAGGGATTATCTATCAAAACATTGATTTAAATACTCCAGATGTATCACAATTGATAAATTTACCCGCTGTTAACAATGAGACAACTTTAAACTCGAAGAAGAGGAGACGAAGAACTTTTGAAGCTGTAACTGCGGATGTGCAAGAAGAACCAGTTGCTAAACAAAAGAAAAATGATATGAATTTGTCGGCTCATGAAGGTGAATATTCGCTACCTGGAAATTTACAACTCTACAAAATAATAGATACAGTTTGGATGATTAGCCATGCTGTACAGTTACCAGATGTTCCAATGTGGGTTGGTTTCAATTGTTCTCTGCTAAGTAATAATGATAGCATGAAACAAATAGTTTCTTATCTAACTCCCATAAATGAATCACCTACCAACAAATCAGTAGTTTTGGAGACTATGAGACAAAGCCAAAAAATTTGTGAAGAAGTAAAGCAGTCATCCATTCAAGTTACATACGATCTTGCAATAGCGAAAGTTGCTTTGCAACTTCAAGTTACCAAAAAGCCAGATCTTGATAATTTATTCATACATTTGGGACCTTTTCACATTATGATGGCTTATTTTAAAGCAGTAGGCAAAGTAATCATCGATTGTGGCCTAACTAATATCATGGTACAAAGCAATTTGTTAGCTTCAGGCTCCGTAAGTGGATTTCTTGAAGGGAAACACTTCAACAGGTGTAAAAGACTTCATCCTTTGATGGCTGTGGGATTGGAAATCTTACATTTCAACTCATTTTTAAAAATTAACAATGCAGTGGTTACAAATGAAATGGCCAAAGAAATTGCACAACTGAGAACTTCATCATTATCTTCTTTTAAAATAGAGAATGAAGAACTTCATGAACTAATCAATAACTATGACATTTACAAGCAGCAAACGCTCAACGGCGAGTTCGGTAAAACACCGCAGTTTTATTTAATTTATATCAATCTTGTTCAATATTATCTAACTTTATCAAGAAGCATCCGCGCAGGAGATTTTGAACTGTTTAAATTTGTACTACCAAGGATCACTAATCTATTTTTCATATGTAATCAGCCAAATTATGCTCGCTGGGCATCTAAATATTATGATAATTTGATGAAAGTTTCCGAAACTCACCCTGATTTGTTTGAACAATTTCAAAAAGGATTCTTTGGCATTCAAAGAACTAATAAACCCTTTTCAAAACAACCAATTGACTTAGTTCTCGAACAAACGATCAACGTAGATGCAGCGAGGAGACTGACAGGTATAATACAATTCACCAATTCTATCTCAGCACGCCAACGATGGGCTCTCAGCCATGATATAAGATCAACAATTATTAGTTATGTGTATAAAGATTTGGATATGCAAAAAGAACAAGATATAACAGCTGAATTAACTAATCACAATATGAAAAATAATAGCAAGCAATTACAAACATTTATTGATACCTTTGATCAATTTATCAATCCATTTGACGCTAAAGTACCTAAAGATCTGTTAATAAATATTTCATCTGGTAAAGCAGCCTCAGAGCCAGTTGAAAAATTCCTTCTTAATATTGAAAAAAATGGTGAGATACAACGTAAAACATTTATCGCAGAATGTGTGCAAGATGATAGTAGGTTTGAGAAGAGAATTAAAAAAACACCAATGGACAACTTTTCTGTAGATTATGAAAAAAAAAAGAAAAACGAAAATCGGCGGTAAAGTGCAGGAATTACGTATGCAGAGGGATGTATTTGGGCGTATAGTTGGTATATCTATTGATCACAAAGTCGATATAGCCAAAAATTTTTCGTATCCCATAACTCCAGTTCCATTATCAATGTGCCATTTTGATGGTGGCATTTGTAAGACTAAAAAATCCATTGTAATGAAATGTTTGGAAAATGGCGTTGAACATAATCCACCGTCTCACATAGACATTTTAGTAATTGATGGATTTTTCTTACTTCATACAATGAAAAATGTCCCTAAAACATTTGGCAGTATCTCAAAAAAAATGTTACAAATGGTCACACAATTAAAAGCGACAAGATTCGATGTCATTTTTGATCAGTACTTTCTTCCTTCTATAAAAGACTACGAAAGATCTCTCCGAGATGAATCGACACAACTGCAGTTTAGCATCACTGGACCTAATCAAGTTCGACCGTCTAATTTCGCGAAAGAATTAAAAAATATACGCTTCAAAGAGGCTCTCGTTGATTTCTTTATACTTCACTGGTCTACAGACGAGATGGTACCATTTATTGGCAACAAAAACATTGTTGTTAATTTCAAGAATTGTCACTCTTTTACCGTCACTAACAATACAGTAGTATCTTATATTGATGAAAATCTAACGTGCCCTGACCATGAGGAAGCTGACACTAAAATTATTCATCATATCTGCAATATTGATGCTCAAGCTAATTTTGTTATTCGATGTTCTGATACCGATATTGCAGTAATTATGCTGGGCAATATGCGTCATTTAAAAAATGACGACTCCCACGTGTGGATATTGACTGGCATCGGAAATAAAGTAAGATATGTTGATATCACTAAGGTTTACGAACATTTAGGACCTATGTTAAGTCGTTGCTTGCCAGGATTTCATGCAATAACTGGATGCGATTACAATCCAGCTTTCTTCAGAAAAGGCAAGCAAAGGCCATTCAATATATTGAAGAAAAATGCAGAGTACCAGGTAGCATTTATGAAATTTGGCGATGTAGACTTATTCAGTGACTTAGAACTGGAGCAAAATGTTTTTAACACAATACAGACATTTATTTGTGAAATCTACAACGTGGCCGGCATAATTGACGTAGATGCTGCCCGACTTCAACTATTCATTAACGCTTACATGGTTTCTGACGTGAATGAAGAGTTCAATCGCAAAAATGTGACAAACTTTGATGCGAACAACTTACCACCGTGCAAGAGTGAGCTTTTACAGCAGTTTCGACGAGCTAATTATATCACTAGTCTCTGGAATAATGCTCATATGAAGAAAATTAGTATTTTCAGTCCTGAAAATAATGGGTGGACGTTGGAAGATAATAAATACCATTTCAGCTGGTTTGATGGGGACCAATTACCGGGCTTTGTAAGTGAATCGCTTCAAGAAGAATCAGGTATTATACTTTCACTTTGTAACTATTTGATTCTTAATTATGTTTTTTTTTTTAAAGAAAACGAAACTAAGGATACTAATGATGATGATGATGAAGATATTCAATACCAACATTGGATTGATGATGAGTTATCAAACTTCAATGATGATGATAATGAAGATTGAAAAAAAAATATTACAGTTTGCTTATTAATGATTAATATTGAAATGAATTATTTTTGAAATTGTCTCTTCATAAATTTTCTTGTTTTTTTGCTTATGGTAAGACGTCAATAAACTACTATTTTATTAAATTGCTGTTCAAAACCATAAATTTCCTGAATATATCCAATAAAAAAGATTCTTCATAAGTCAACAACGGTTTATTTATAATTGTCATTACGGATTCAAATGTATTCATATGTTATTATGTTATAATTATCGTTATAATTATACATTGAAATATTACTTAATTATTACTAAAGCCTTCCATTAGACCATTAATAACATAACTTTTATGAAGCTATGTTATAAAACGATCTAATTATCACGCTCGCGCTCATATGCATAACGACACTATGAGTGTCTGGGGGGACGTTTGGCCCCTCCAATTGGTCTGGCTGCTGACCAAAATTATTGGAATAGTTCTCTGAGTATCATAAATAAAAATCAAGACTGAGATTATAAGTAAAGTTACATTATTTTTTCTGGAGCTTTAAAGCGTCTGGTAAGAGTAAGCGCCGACGGAAAGTGTCTGGCAGTAATGATTATTAATTTTGAACAATATTCTCTAAAATATATGTAAAAATCAGCACTGAGACTTTAAGAAAAGTGAGTACTGTTTTTACCTACCTTTAGCATCTGGTACCTAAGAATTGGCCGTCGACCCAAGCTTGCAGGTATGCACACACTCAATGTACGTACTAACACTACTTTATCCCATACATATTATTTGTGAGAAAATAAATAACGTCTGGGGGCCCTGGGATCTTGGACCATTATGAAATGGCCGGCACAATCTCCTGATCTCAATCCTATTGAGAATCTCTGGCAGATTGTTAAGCAACAGCTTCGACCAAACATTTATCGCCAAAAAGAGGAACTCTACCGAGCCATTGAAACCGAATGGAAAAGGATACCAACAAGGACAATAACAAATCTAATTGATTCCATGCCGAAAAGATGTGCGGAAGGCATTAAAAATAAGGGTTACAGTACCAAATACTAACCAAAATTAAGTTAAACAACCATTAAATTCAATTTAAGCGTGCCAGTTGCAAATGTTTTGTTATTAGAGAATTATAGGTTTAAAAGGAATATGTTACATTTTTTTTTTTTATATTTGAGGAAATACAATTTTGTTTTACTTTTGTTCTTAAAACACCTTAGGTAATAAAGTGAATGAAAATCAAGATGTTTGTATTATTATTTTTAAAGATAGTAATGCATTAAAGAGTTGCAAGAGTTGCAAATGTTTTGTTCGCGACTGTATATACGGATGGGTCCAAAACAGATAAAAACACTACCGCGGCATTATATTGTCAGGAAAAAGAACCGGACCATATCCAAACAATTATTCCGCCTATCAGAAAACTCTTCCGTTTATGAGGCAGAATTCTACGCCCTCTGGAAGGCGATAGAATTTGGGCTCAAACAGCATGTCCAGACCCAAATCTTTTCGGACTGTTTGGCGGCACTAAATGCCCTTAAAAACCCACTGCCCAAAGAGCCTTTCGTTAGGTTGGTTGAAGACCTAATCAGATCAGCCAAAGGCAAAATAAATATATACTGGATCCCCGGACACATTGGTGTAGTGGGCAACGAAGAGGCAGACAGCGCTGCCAAATCGTCGGAGGCGCGAAAACAGAAAGTATTAACCCCCCCAATGGGCCTCCTACATCGTAAGAAATGGGCTCAATGCCTTCCTCGCAAGGCGAGAGGAAGCCTGGAGAAACGAAACAACCTTTTTAAAATTGCACTGGCCGAAAACCGATGCTCCCAAGTACGCAACCGACATCTCGCGGGAAGAAGGAATAAAAATTTTCAGGGTGAAGGTGGGTCACACCAGACTCACCCACACCCACATTACCCAAAAAACTCCCCAGCCAGGTTGCTCAATGTGCCAAAGAAGCCTGACCATCAAGCCAAAACCTTCTATATTACAAGCCGTGAAGTAGCCTTTTGCATGTGTGCGTAAGAGGTCTGACAGTTCTTCAGTTGACGGCCATTTTCCACACAAAACGGGTGAATTTTCGGGGCTCTGGAGTTGTTTAAGCAGTTTAAAAAGTGAAATAATCAAATTATCCGGTAAGTATTTTAACAGGAGGTACACAAAAGGATATCAGTTGTAATGAAAGTGAAAAAATGTGTGAAAGTTTTATCAAAAATAAAAAAATTGTCTATGAACCGGCAAAAGTGTTAGGTTAGGTGGCGAAGCACTGGGCAATTATTGGCAAAATTATAGTTATTTTACTATATTTAACGCCATTTAATTGTAAAAAGTACTCTTGCACTTAACAAGACATTTATTTAATGATGTTGGCAGTTGTACTTGCAAAAATAATTGCATAATTTTGCATGAAGTGCCGGCCCTGACAGCCCGCCAAATCAGATTGTGTAGAAAAAAATTTAGAATCCAATGTAAAAAAAAGCCAATCCGTTACAATTTTATTCTTTTGTGGATACCTTTTAAAAATTGATATATTGACATATTTTAAAAATGCATGTTTAATATTAAACTTTCTCCTTAATGTCCTTTTTGTTTTTTTATATCCTCTAGAAACAAAGTCGTCAACAAGAAGACCTCAGGCCAAAGCAAAAAGATAAAAAGATAAGTTATTCTGGAAAAAATAATTTGTGCAATATTTAATAATTTCTTATTCCTAGATATCATTTGATGAATGGCCAGAAACTAGTGAACCAAACCAAAGGATATATGTATGTATAAGGTATGTAATTATTTTTCCATATTATTATTGCTTCGTCTTTAAAGCTACTTGATTCTATATAAAAATAAAATAAAAATAATATAAATAAAAAAAATAAAATAAATAAAATAAATATAAATTCATACGTCCATTTTTGCTTCGTTTTTAATTAAAAAAAAAAATTAAAAATGCCTCGTCATTGTTGTGTTCCCGGATGTAATTCAAACTACGATTCCACGCGTATTGCAGGAGAAAATGTTCCAACCTTTTCATTCCCAAAAGATCGCGAAATTCGCCGCATACCACCGTTGCGGAAATATAAAATAATGTTTTGCAGGAAAACAGGACGAATCCGCAAGTTCGGCGCGAACAACGTCTATTAAAGTTAGAAAAGGCTATAGATGACGCGTTTAAAGAAGATGTTATTTTAGATTTTAAAAGTTTTCGGGAAAATTTCAGAAATAAATTAAATTTATGCTCGTGGAAAATTCTGGAGCGAGACGATAAAATTATATTTTATATACTTGAAAGTGACGACGAAACGGGTTGCGAATTCGCTGTCAAAGTAATAATAAATATTGATTTAAATGTGCGTGTAATATTACGTAGGGGCGAGGTGCCTTCGAGTGGTTTAATGTGGCTGTTAAATTAAGCCTGTCAGCTTGATCACTTCATCATAAATAATGGAAACTGTCACTGCAGCCGCTGAAACAGCTGAGATCTGTCAGAACACCTTGCCCTATAGATGTGTGCGTGCGCCGGACTACTTCACGGCTTGTAATATAGAAGGTTTTGATCAAGCACATTATCTTAGAGTGTCCGAAAACCCTGGAGTCTTTTGGTGGAATATTACCTCCCTTGACAGAGCTCCTCAACCCCTCTAGCCCGACAGTATTAATAGACCTCCTAAAGAATCTGGGTTTATACAAACACATTTAATTCAGCTCTCGTTTATGGAGGAAAATAAAAACTCATTATTTTGCGAAAGTGGTGTTTGCCAGCTAAATTTTCGGGACACAATTAACTCTATACTATGTCTAGTATAATCATTAAAAAAAAAAAAATAAATAAATAAATACATAAAATAAAAATTAATATTAACTTTTGTTGAAATTCGAATCTTAATCAACGAGCCGCTGTATATTAACTTGTGTACATGAACTCTTGCATTTTAACTATTGGCAACCATGAAGTCTAAATCCAGAACCGGTTGTACTTAACCTCAAAATGAATTTATACTCTCTCTCTCATTTGAATCCTCGTGGAATAAAGAAGCATTACTGTAAGAGTCGTTTTATTACTCGAAAAACTCAACAGGTTATGGGCCCAGGAGCGCGTGGATAACCAGTGCGTGTGCAAAATTGGAATCGTTGTGTCTTGAGCCAAGTAAAGAAGGAAAAATGAATGTAGTCGGTACCCAGCATATCGAGAAGCTGGACGAGGAAAATTACGAATCCTGGAAACTTAACATGAAGAGTATACTCGTTTGCAACGACTTATGGGGATATGTCAGTGGAGTGAAGGTTAAGCCAGAGGACGCAACACAAGCGGGCGAGTGGACGACTAAAGACGAGAAGGCTCTGGCCCTCATCGTATTATGTGTGAAGCAGTCTCAACTCATCCATATAAAGAAAGCTGCTACCTCTAAAGAAGCCTGGGAAAACCTAGATAAAGTGTTCAGATCCAGGGGACCAGTGCGAAAGGCAGCACTGTACAAACAGCTACATCAAATGAAGAAAACACCGGAGCACAGCATGGCACAACATATAAACTCGTTTTTGTGCAAAGCAGAACAGCTGGAAGAATTGCAAGGAGAATTGAAGACTTGTCCGAGAACATAGCAACAACGCTTCGTGAACGCATTGCAAAATTCGAATACTGTTCTTTGGCACTTGATGAGAGTTGCGATATTAGCGATACAGCACAACTGGCTATATTTTTACGTGGTACACCAAATTTAATATTACCGAAGAATTATGTTCACTGATTCCAATCCCTTGCATACAACCGGCAAAGACCTGTACGATGAACTAAAGTCTGTGTTGGAAAATTTTTCAATTTTATTAGAAAACATTATTGGTATATCAACAGATGGAGCACGAGCAATGTCAAGCATGGAGGTAGGAGTATCGGGAAGGCTATTTCAAGACATTAAGAATGTCACAGGAAGGGAAATATTCGTTAACCACTGCATAATTCACCAGGAAAATTTGTGTGCGAAAAGATTGAGTTTGCCAAATGTCACAGTACCAATAATAAAATTAATCAATTTTATAAAGTCACGCGCGTTAAATCACCGTAAATTTAAAGAATTCCTGAAAGATTTAGAAACTGAATATGGCGACGTGGTTTTTAATACCGAAGTACGTTGGCTTAGTAGAGGTGCAATGCTAAAAAGAGTATACAACTTAAAAAGCGAAATACAATTGTTCTTCGATATGAAGGGATATGCCTTTCCTCATTTTGGTAATAAAGAATGGATGTGCGATTTTGGATTTCTTATCGACATGACTCAGCATCTCAATGATCTTAATGTGGAACTTCAAGGCAAAGGACAGTTTATTCACAATTTGTATGATAAAATTCAGGGCTTTGAGCGCAAATTGTGGAAACAGCATCTTTTGCAGAATAATGTGTCTCACTTTCCACATTTAGAAAAAGAAAACGTTACTACTTCTCAAAAATACGCACAATATATAGACATTTTAATCAACGAATTTCAATTACGATTCCAAATGTTCAAAGCTGAGAGGACAGCGGTTTCCATGAAAATGTTTTCCTCGCCATTCAATATCGATGTGGATACAGTTCCCCGAATATCATTTATACGTGAAATTGCTTGAATTTTATAAAAATAAAAATAAAGAGGTACATATTAAAATATGAACAAAATCGGACACAATCTTTGTTATTGTAAGATGTAAGATATGTAGGAATAGCGGTTTCTGTTTGAAGAAACTCTTAAAAAGTAGTAATTTTTTAACTAAATTTATTAAAAAAATAATAATTCTGACTTTAAAAAAACAATCAAAAAGTATTGAGTATAACTACGTTTTTGTTATTACCCTAAACTACTTTTTATTAATTAAAATCCATTTTTATACTGTTTTGTTAAGTTGTGTTTCAATCAAGAAAAATAGTCATAGCATGGTTAAAATCCACTAATTTCTCCGTACGGTTACTCACAAAAATGAACCAATTTGGACTATGTGATATCACTAATGAATTATACAGTCCCTGTGCATCGAATTAGGACCACCAACAATTTTTATAATTTTTCTGAAATCTCTACCTGTAAACGCAATAAAAATGTGGGATTTTCCAACCCTATGTTTAATCTTTTTATCTCATTGCCATTATAGTTGGAAACAGAATATGAAATTTTTAAAACATCATAAACCCCTTACCCCTTTTATAGACCGCGAGCCAGCAACAGATTTTCATGACCAATTCGAACCCAGGCGATACTTTATAAAATGGTTCAGAGAGTTATTTCATGAAATTCCGTGAACGTCAGCTTCGGCTCCGTGACCGAGTTCAGCAGCGGTAGCCACCCACACACGTAAAAAAAAATTGATTTTCAATTATTTCCTCGACACAATTGTTTTTTCAATTGACGCGATAAAAGGTTGACGAATTTTCTAAATAGAAAAAAATTTAAATTAAAATATAAAATCTAAACTAATTCGGTCAGTGTTTGTTCAGTCGGCCATTGATATTCGTGCTGTCAAGACGCAACAGGAAGAAGCTCTGCCAGAAGAAGAATTCTGTTTAGATTTTGTCCCCAGAAGAGAAACTCCGACTCAAAACACCCGACTGACGAATTACGTAGAGCTGTAACAGCTTTGTCAATCTGGGAGTACGAAACCGGAGCTATCATCCCTATGGAGAAGGCAGAAGCAATAATTTTCACCCGCAAAAGAACTCAACCCCCTGATCAAGTAACGATTGGAGATCACGATGTTGCGGTTTCAAGGAAGATGAAAATATTGGGATTAAATTTTACCAAAGATCTCAGATGGACCGAGCACTGTAGTATCCTGAAGGGAAAGGTGGAACGAATAAACAATTTGGTTCGAGCAATGGGAGCTAAAAACAACGGAGCGCCGATACATGCGATAACAAAAATTGCAAAAACTCTGGTCGAAGGTGTAACTAATTATGGCCTTCCCCTCTATGCCAACACGTCCAGGGCCAACCTGAAGAAAATCCAAGTTACGGTTAACAAGATTTGGAGAACTAGTTTTGGAGCGCTTAGATCTACCCCCTGCCGAGCCCTCTGGATAGAGGGAGGATGCCTGCCCATTCAAGACCGAGCGGACAAGGCCAGAATTAAAATTTTGGCCAAAAACTGGTTGGACCCGCACCGTCCACATCACCGCACTTTGAGGGACCTACAAGAGAAGATAACTCCGTTAAGAAGTACTCCGGCTTTAAAAATATCAATAGGTATAGTAAATGCTTTAGATATAAGCCTCCCTGAACCTGATTCTCTAAGATTAGCCAATCCAATTCCTAAAATCCCTAATCCTCTTATTTTAAACGTGGGTCTTAGAAATAAACAAAACATATCTAGTGAGCAATTCAGAAAGGAACATGCAGAAGAAATAAACAAAAATAATAACTTGGCGAGAATCTACACAGACGGTTCCAAAAACGACCAGCATGTGGCTGCAGCCTTTGTTTTCTACGGTGCTGGGACCCTGGGAGGAAAACTCCGGCAGCAATTAAGAGATTTAAGCTGCCTCTGGTGACGGAGAGTTATGAAGCGGAACTTGTAGGAGTTTGGAAGGCGTTGGAATTTGCGGCTAAGAAACGTTTCCAGAGTATTATCTATACGGACTCGCTATCAACACTGCAGGCGATTAATAATCGTCGTGCTCAGGAGCCTTTAATCAAATATTGCCAACAATTGATTTGCGGGTGTAATGGCAAGATCCGATTGGCTTGGGTGCCAGGTCACGTTGGTCTGACTGGAAATGAAGAAGCGGACAGGGCAGCTAAAAAACCTTTCCGGCCACAGGACCCAGTTTTGGACTTTCCGGCAGCTTCTTTCATATACCGACAGAGTCTTTTGAGGTTGAAAAGCAGAATCGAAGGTGCTTGGCTGGCTGATGGAACTTTTATGGCCACACACTGGCGGCGAGTGGATCCTCCAACCTATAGCAAGGAAATAACAAGAGCTGAGGGTGAACAATTGTTTAGAGCTAGATCTGGTCATACGCGCCTTACACATGGCTACATATTTAATCGAAGCCCGCGTCCTGGATGTCATCTTTGCCAACAAGCTTTAACTACAAAGCACATCTTCCAGGTTTGTCCGCTCACGAAAAGGGCCTACGGCGGCCCGCTTCCGCCTCTGACTACAATACTAGACCCATCCCAACCAACTATCTTCCTATCTATCATTAATCTATTGGGAATCAGGAACAGGCTTTAGGCTTATACCGCAATGAATGAATATTTCCTTTTTGTTAATTAGGTTATTTCTTTACTAGGAATGGTTTTTTCTTGTATCACTTATAGTTGATATGTATAATTTATTTATGGTTGTAAATATTTTTGATTTTTGTATAAAAGAAGACCCCTGTGCGAAGGTTGCATTGTCTAAAGTTCTAAAGGAAAGAAAGGTTTTAGTTTATTTAATATTGTTTTCTGCGGTACTTAACTTTAATTGAAAGGAACATGTTACTTGGATTGTGAATAGTGTGTTTTAATTTATTTTGGTTTTACTCCAAGGGATAACCTATAATATTGTAAATAAAAGAAATTGTTAATTATTCCAACGTAAATAGCAAAAATGTAAATAGTAATAGAATTAGATTAGAAATTAAGACTGCCATCTAGCCTTTTTGTTTAAATAGTTGACATAACACAGTGTGTATATTTGAATTGAGGATTTGCTTTTGGTAAATGTAGGAAATAAATATTGTTTAGTTAAATTGGAAGGATGCGCCATATGGGTTTTGTTCCCGAGTGCGCTAATACTAAGTAGGGCTACAATTTATTGTAATTCTATTCTTGAATAAATAAATAAATAAATAAATTATTTCCTCCCGATTG
Source organism: Eutolmus rufibarbis (assembly GCA_963920795.1). Classification (NCBI taxonomy): domain Eukaryota; kingdom Metazoa; phylum Arthropoda; class Insecta; order Diptera; family Asilidae; genus Eutolmus; species Eutolmus rufibarbis. Next base: position 16,444,498 of record OY987207.1, on the reverse strand, counting down.
AAAATTTATCAACTTATAGCTAACCCAATATCTTGAAGAAAAAAAAAAGTCAGCTGTCTATAAAGTGGTGGATAATACGTCAGCTGGTCACTCGAACATGAAAAACAAATATGCCGCGTGTTCCAAAAGCATGGAAAACCCTGAATAACTCGTTAGGGATGCATTTTTTCGAAAAATGTTAAATACAAAAGTTTCAGGAGTTTTTCCTAACTACTCTATGGCGACCTTGGATTTGACCTTTCCCTTGACCTTCAAGTTCATTTCAAGGTCAAAGTTGTTTTTCCAAATGGGAACCCCTATTTTTTATTGCGGATTTGGAAAGAGCAGGAAATTTTACTTTCAAATATGTCCTTGACCATGTCCTTGACCACGACCTTCAAGGTCATTTTCAACGAAACGGACGAAAAAACTGAAAAAAAAAACTTTGTCCTCGAAATGACCTTGAAGGCCGTGGTAATTTCAGAACTTTTTAACTAATTAGTATTTTTGATACACCGGGTGAAACCGGGTTACTCAGCTTGTATTTTAATAAAAACAACTCTGGTACGGGCGTTGTAAAAATTCAATTTTCAATTGGTTAATTCGTTTTTAAAATCACTTGATCCAACCGAAAAATAAAACTACTTTCGATGAAAACGGATTCAAAATTTCTACGATCTGTGAAGCTGGCGATTTATTGTGGCGAGTGGAACTATTCGCGTGGGGTAAACCGCTAAAAGAAATGATGTTAATTAACTGGTTTTGCACGCTCCCGCGATTTTCGAAGGGCACTTTAGCGCCTATTTTTCTGGGTTTCGATAGAAAACCCAAGCAAGAGATTTTCTACAGCTGAACTTTTCAAAGTTCTCGATGCAGGGCCCCATTCATTTTTTAGAGTTTCTGCTCACTAAGCATTAAAAATGAAGAAATTCTTCCTCGCAGGGACAATTTTTTCCGCTATACTCGAATAAAATTGGCAACTTTATTTACGAGCAACTAGCGCCGATACTCCGAGGACGGAAAATAATTTTTATCGCGATTTGGAGCCGGATGGAAATGCAACGGACAAGGCATCACTTCCGCTTCCAAAAAGAATTTTTTCCCCAAAAACCAGTTAAAAAAATCAACAAATTTAATTTCGCCACTTATCTTTTCACTGTCAGCCGTTTGCTGAAGTGGTCCGCCCGGTTTTAGTGCACTCTGCAGCGACACAAAACACAAAAATCACTAATTAGAACTTTGCAATTGCAGCTTACAGAACAAATTAAAATCAAAGGAAAAAGCACTTCGGAGCAACTTCGGGGCCACTTAAATCCAAAACAAAAACCGTTAAGTTCCCGTCCTAACTTTGGCTAGGCGCTGTCACTTTAAACGCATTTTTCAAAATTTTGTGATGTTCTTCAACATCACCTTCATTCGAATGTAGCTAATTTTTAGTAATTACATCACTTCTTTTTCTTCTATTTTTATTTGGTGTTTTAAATATAGCATTTTAAATTTTTTGATAGAACGTCATCACCTTATAACAAGCTAAAATCAATTATTTCATTTCCAGGCTTACTTTAGATTCAATAACATTTGGAATTTGATTTCGATTTGATTTGATTTGATTTGCATTTGCATTTGCATTTGCATTTGCATTTGCATTTGTGTTTGTATTTGTATTTGTATTTTATTTTATTTTATTTGTATTTTATTTTATTTGTATTTTATTTTATACCGGGCGAAACCGGTCTATCAAACAATTCTAATTTGCCGTTGCCTGTCCCGTCAAAAAATTTATTAATAAATCGGCTGTCAGAAGGAAGAGAATGGGGAAGCGCATATCGCAGAAAAAGAAAACAGAAATAATAAGGCTATCCCAAGATGGATTGCCTTATGGTGAAATAGCGGAGATTACAAAAGTAAAAGAAAGTACTGTGGGCGCTATTGTACGGAACTGGAGGAAGAAAAACGCTGAAGCAAACGCGTAAACGATAGCAAACGCTAAAGAAACAGAAGACAGGTCCGTGCAGACAGATCCAATGGATGTAGAATGGAAATATTATCAACCATTAATTTTATTATTAAGTTTATCTTTAGCAATTAATTGTTACTTTATATTTGTAAAATTGTATTATTGTAAATAAACATCTTTTCAGAAATTTTGAATTCCTTTTTTAGGGTACACGCATATGAGGGGAATCCAAAATTAATAATAATAATAATCATAAGGTGATTATATTTCTTTTTGGATAAAGGGGGTGATGATTGGGTCAAGGATCTAATGAATTTGCTAGCAGTTTTTCTTGTAAGGGGAACAGACATCGATAAAATTAGGAAAACGCTACCTACTGATAAGAGCACTAGGCTTGCAGAGCTACAGGCCCGATATAGTATAAAGAGCAGACTAGGAAGAGGTGATAGAAACACTATCACTCTGGGTAGATTGGCAGCATCAACTCCAGCTCACGTCTTTTATGCTGCAAAACTGATTGACACCAAAGTAAGAAATGTGGCAGGATTTATAAATTGTAAACTTGCTCAGTTGAGTGCTTTTACATGTCTGGTAGAAACAGAGAAGGAATGGTTGGTGGCAATGACTTGTGCAGTGAAATGCGATATAATTGATAAGTTGAACGAGAATATTGACTACAGATGCGCGCTCAAAAGTTTAACTTATAGTTAACCATAGTTAAGTAACGGAACATTTGCCTAACAGACTTGCCAGTTGTTTCCGAAAAAAAGGTTAATATTTCAAAGGTTAAGTTTTAAAATGTATGATGGCCTTATCATTTTACGCAGCACTTGATCGATGAAATTTTTTTTTTTTAGATATTGTTTTATTTTGTTTAATTAATTTATTTTACATTGTAAACATAAAGGTTTGCTTGTTTTGTTGAAAATAAATTTTAAGAATTTAAGTCCAATTTCTTTTTGAAAGAGATTGAAGAAAACTGGATATATCAAAAATTTCATGATGGTCTTATATTTTTACACACAACTGTATTTAGGCTAATCCTAGATTCCGAACTTTTAATTATAACTAAACTTACTAGGCATCCATTTTCATCAATATGGTAGACATTATAAATTTGTGTCGCGACAAGGTCCTCATTGAAACTTTGGGGCAATGGGGACTTCTTGCGAAGGAGGGTCTTCTGAAGTGCCCAAAGTGTGGAGGATCCATGAAGCTTATGGGAGACTCCACAAAGGAAGACGAATATAAATGGATTTGTTTACAAAAGGTGTCGGTTAGAAAACAAAAGGCTGTAAAATGCGACACGAGGCAGACAGTCCGCAACCACACCCTTTTTTACAATTCTAATGTGAGCCTTCAACAGGTAAATACATTATTTATAATTTTCAACAGAAAAAAATTCCAATGACTTATTTCTCTTAGATCCTTATATTTGACAACCTTTGGGCCTACAACGTAGAGCTGCAAATTGTAGGGCTTCATAGCAGCATTTCGAAGAAGACAGCTGTGGACTGGAACTCTTTTTGTCGGGAAGTGGTTATCGACTTCACTATGAGGCGTGAAACTCCCATAGGTAAAATTATTAACAAAATTTTGGTGTTTCAAAATTTAATTTACTTTATATTTAGGTGGTGAAAACATGACCATTGAGGTGGATGAATCGAAGTTTGACAAGAGGAAGTACTACAGAGGCCACCACGTGGAAGGGCAATGGGTCTTTGGTGGTGTCTGCCGAGAGACCCGCGAGGTATTTCTAGCAGCCGTTGAGCATTGCAACGCAGCGACTCTGATTCCACTTATAGAAAAGTGGATTGTCCCCAGCAGTACGATTATCAGCGATTGCTGGAAAGCGTACGACGGACTGGATGAGGCGTCGGCGTCGTTCCGGCATTTGAAAGTCAACCATTCGGTTAACTTCGAAGATCCGGCAACGAGCGCTCATAGCAATACCATCGAAGGTTTCTGGCGACATACTAAAGGCAAATTGCCGAAGTACAATCGAAGGAAGTCTCTGTTCGCAGGCTATCTTGCCAAATTTTTATTTATGCACTATTGTAAGGTCCATAAGTTGGATCCGACTATGGAGTTCTTCAAGGCCGCAGGAGTGTTGTACAATCCGTATTCATCCACAGATGCACAGGTAGAGGTTATTATGATAATATTAAACATTATATTAAAATTATTGTTTCTACAGATAAACTCCGAAATCCTGACTGCTGGAGAAGGTGGAAGCTCTATGGCTGTAGCGGTAAGACCATTCAACTATTTTATTAATAACACAAATTAAGTAGAGTAGAGCGGGGCTAGTTGAGCATAGGGGTAAGTTGGGCAATCAAAATTTCTCAGAAACTATATACCGCCTACTAACACATCAAATGTCGGAAAGAAGCGGGCGCGGGAGGGGAACTTACCGCGCGACGCCGGTGGTAATCTATCGATCGAGTGACATACGCACACGTTTTGTTTATTTTAGGACGAAAAAAAAAAAATTTGTGTGTGTTAATATTTCTTTTCTACGAGTCAATTATTATCCATTTTAAATCAGGTAAGTGTTGAACTTTCATAAATTTAGTATATTTTTGATATCTAGGATTTGGTTCTAATTAAAACTGTTTTTTAATAGCCTCACTTTTATTTCAAATACTCCGGTTGGGGTTAGTTGAGCAATAGTTGCGGTTTAAAATGAAAGCAATATATGTTTTTTATATTTTCTTTTAGAATGCGGACATATAAAAGGAGAACTTCAAGAGCTTAATACTCTCCTCAACGATTAAATGATGCTGCAAAGGCTGTCAATGAAGGAAAAAGTGTGAATGCCATCGCCAAAGAATTCAGTATGAAACGGATGACTTTAACAAGATTTATGAAGAAATTATAGCCTGAAGATGGTGTTCCATCAATGGGTTATGCAGCACCGAGGCAAATTTTTTCTCCTACGCAAAAGGATTCTTTAAAAAAATACTTATTACAAATATCTATGGATATTCCCCAAAAGACGTTCGTCGCCTTGCCTACGAGTGTGCTGTTAAATTCGGCATTACAATTCCAGACTCTTGGACTGCAAATAAGATGGTCGGAAAAGAATGGCTCACTATGTTTTTAAAACGAAATTCTGAGTTATCTATTCGAAAGCCAGAACCCACCAGCCTTGGTAGGGCAACATCATTTAATGTTCACAACTTCAAAGTTTTTTTTGACAAATTGGCTGAAGTAATGGTGCGTCACAAATATGGAATGTGGATGAAACAGGAGTGTCCACTGTACTGAAGCCAAATAAAATTGTAGCTGCCAAAGGTAAGCGTAACGTCGCACAGTGGGCCCAAACGACGTTTTGCGTCTCATAAATCTATAACTATTTTATTTGTTGAGATATTTGGATGAAATTTTTTATACACAATACTGAGTATATAAGCTTCCAAATTATGAAACTAAATATAGATAAATATTTTTTTTTATATTTAAAAAAAATTTTTTAAAGACTAGTTTGACTTTATCATAGCAAAACTAAAGCTTAAATTTTTTTTTTTTTTTTTTTTTTAACTATTACAACTTTGTTGTTGTTATGTTTAAAAGTCCCATATTAAATATTGCAATTTTTTATTGCAAAAAACTCATGAAAATAATTTTTTAAACTTCGACCTTTTTTAGACGTATATTTGTTGAAACAACCCTTTTAACAATAAAATTTCATAAAAATAATATTATAGAAAAATTAACAGCAGGGAATAACACTCTGTCAAAAACTTTAAAATTTGTAAACTAAAAAATATAGGTTTTTACACATTTTATAAAGTTTAGTTAAAATGTTTAATGTTAGCGCTGTTTGCCGATGCCGAGATTTATATCTCTGGTCTTTGTGTTCAGATGTCCTGAAGAAGGGTGGCCGTCTTCAATATTGTGTGTGGAACTTTCTAATGGAGCCTCCTCACACGGTAGAGGTGCCAGTTTGTGAATTGGACGACGTAGTAGGCCTGAGCTTGTGCGGACATCGGCTACGCGCACTAGACCATCGCTACCCTTATAGGTTTGGACAATCCGACCTAATGGCCATTTCATGGTTGGTACGTTATCTTCTTGCAAGATTACTATGGTACCCGGTTGAGCGTTCTGACTGGCTGTTTTCCATTTGGATCGATGCTGCAGCTCATGCAAATACTCCTGCGACCAACGGGTCCAGAATTCTCGTTTGAGACACCAGTTTCCATCTGGTGAGTAAACTAGTCTTCGTCTGCTCAGAATTAGGATCCACAGTAGCTGTCAAGGGCTCACCTATCAGGAAATGTCCCGGCGTTAGGGCTGTGAGATCATTAGGATCACTTGACATAGCTGTTAGTGGTCTTGAATTCAGAATGACTTCTATCTCTGTCATGAGAGTGCATAACTCTTCGAACGTGAGCGATGCTGAGGCCACGTTTCGTTGCAATAAGTATTTTGCCGACTTAACTGCGGCTTCCCACAGGCCTCCAAAGTGTGGCGCCCTAGGTGGGATGAAATGAAAATTGATGCCCTTTGTGTTACACACTGACACGATTTGTTCTTGCCCTTTTGTTGAATGGGTGGCTTCTGCAAAGTACTCAAGTTGCGTCTGGGCACGTTGAGTGTGCCGGCGCAAGGTACTCAAATTGTGTCTGAGTTAACTTTAGAATTTGCTTATCGTGTGAAAGCTTCCGTGAGAATTCACATCAAATGTGCTATACCCGCAAATAGCTTTAACGAATGTGAACATCCTCCCCTCCGTTGAACTGAGTTCAACTCCCTATCTATTTCTTACTAAGTTATACAAATTACAAATAAACCTTAATGCATTGAAATCTACTCTACTGAAGCTTCAAATATTAACTCTAAAATCTTCATCTTGGAGCGGTCTTGATGTCCTGGGCTTTGATATTGGTAGGAGCAAGCATGTTAATAGTAGAGTCACAATTGCGGATCCGTATGACCATCTCTTTCTCCTCTTGCGTGCTTCAGAGGAATTTGTGGGATGTATTTCTGTAGATTCGTTTGTTGTAGTCGGTGGGTCATCGTTTCTCTGCTCGTTATCTTCATTGCAGCGTATACATCACACACATAGACAGAGTTTTCTTAAATCGCTATAAACATTGATCTATCTGATTTTTCGCTACCGAGGCATTATTTGCTATACCTACAAACCAAGACCACCCACTGTTGCTGTCTCCATAACAGGTTAGAGCAACAGCTAGTGCTTGTGAAAACAAGGCAAGGCCAAAGGTTACGCTATAATAAAAGAACTTGGACTTGTAGTCTTCACCAGAATTCGATAAAGAGAAAAAAATTTAATCTTTTCTATTATTCTGTCCTTATTAAGGTGGAAGGCACTGACAAGGCAAGATCGATTGAAACCAGGTCTCTAAAACAGAAAAGACAACAAACAAGTTCTGAATCAGAGTCAGAGAGTACCAGACGCAGACCCAAAAGGGTTGAAAGGTCCATCAGTATTCCAAAAAGGCCTAAAACAAAGGAGGAGTCCAGATCAGGACCGTCAACAGCCACAACTGATAGGAAACCGAAACCACTTGTTAAGATGGCTACTTCCAACTCAGGCTCCTGGCTGGATATCCTCAATTCAATCCATAATATTAACGGGTGGTCGGCTATAGCTCAGGAAGAGTTCGACTCCCTTGCGGGTGAAGTTAATAAAGCCGCCACCGACTTCGCCTACCAAGGATTTGATCCAATACATATCATCAAACTTTTCATGGAAAAAAGAGGTGATGATTGGATCAAAGATCTGATGAATCTGCTTGCAGTCTTCTTAGTGAGAGGGACTGACATTGATAAGATCAGAAAAACTCTCCCAACAGACAAAAGTACTAGACTTGCCGAATTACAGGCTAGGTATAGCATTAAAAGTAGACTAGGGAGAGGAGACAGGAACACCATCACTTTGGGAAGGCTAGCTGCATCAACTTCTGCTCATGTCTTCTATGCTGCCAAATTAATAGACACTAAAGTCAGAAATGTTGCAGGTTTTGCAAATTGCAAGGTAGCTCAACTAAGTGCATTCACATGCTTGGTGGAGACAGAAAAAGAGTGGCTGGTGGCTATGACGTGTGCTGTAAAATGTGACATCATTTTCAGTAGAGCCAAGGGGTCAAACAAAGATAGAGTGAACCGGGTGCATCAGTTCGTTAAAGCGTCACAGGGGGCAATGAATTCACTCAAACCAGAGATCAAAAAACAAATCAAAGTGGTCATTGGTGTTTGCAAACATTCTGGCGCAAACTTACTGCGTTCAGATGAGTTCAGCAAACTATACGATGAGTGTGTTGCTTGGAACACTGAGATGAAGTTAATGATGCCAACCATGTTAGATGGTGTGATGCCGACAAGTTCTGAAACTATTCCACCACTCTCTTCAGAACTTATCGCAGAGTTATTGAGGACATTTGGAAGGTCCCAAATAGAATAAGTTTAATTTTGAATTATTTTCTATATATAAGAATAAAGTTGATTTAAGTTTTATTTTCTTTTAATTATCTTGAATATACATTGAATTCTCATTAGGTTGTAGTATATTAGCATGAATTTTAAATTAGTTATATGTAGCAGTGATCTGGCTGCAAAGACTAGCACTTTTGATCGATAATTCTTTATTTAAAGGATTGTTAATTGAAACTCTGATCTTTGTGTTCAGATGTCCTGAAGAAGGGTGGCCGTCTTCAATATTGTGTGTGGAACGCAAGTGACTTGTGAAAGACGATTTCCAGCGTTGAAGCGCATTAAAACGAGACTTCGCTCTCGACTGGGGCAAGAACTGTTGGATTCGTTGATTATATTAAACACAGAATCGGATCTAATCAAGGATGACGAGAACACCAGCTTTTATGATAGAGTTTTGGAATTATTTAGGACTTGTAATTTAAACAACTACTATCTTAATCTATTCCATTTATTTGTATGTGACTCGGGAATTCGTTTACAAATATTTCTGCTTGGTATATAAAGCAACTTTACAATTTCTATGTGTGAATTATATCGAATCAAAATAATAACGACTTTATCTGTCAATCGTTGCTACAGTAGTGTTGCCACATTACTGTTGCCACAGAGTTATTAACAGCTTAGCTGAAAGTTCTCCTCTTTTAAAAAAAATGTTGATTGGCTAGCTTCATATTTGTTATATTACTGGAATATAATTGGAACTCTACTTAAGTACCTAATAATAATGTATATATCGTTGATAATTAATAATTTGTATGTATATTTCATTATTTTCCGATAGTATCCCATCTACCATTATCCAGTCTCGGGCCCCGGGCTTGTAGGGAGCCACCCGGGCCCTTCCGGCCCAGTCCGACCCTGGTCTGAAGATGGTGTTCCATCAATGGGTTATGCAGCACCGAGGCAAATTTTTTCTCCTACGCAAAAGGATTCTTTAAAAAAATACTTATTACAAATGGCATCAATCTTCTATGGATATTCCCCAAAAGACGTTCGTCGCCTTGCCTACGAGTGTGCTGTTAAATTCGGCATTACTATTCCAGACTCTTGGATTGCAAATAAGATGGTCGGAAAAGAATGGCTCACTATGTTTTTAAAACGAAATTCTGAGTTATCTATTCGAAAGCCAGAACACACCAGCCTTGGTAGGGCAACATCATTTAATGTTCACAACGTCAAAGTTTTTTTTGACAAATTGGCTGAAGTAATGGTGCGTCACAAATATGGAATGTGGATGAAACAGGAGTGTCCACTGTACTGAAGCCAAATAAAATTGTAGCTGCCAAAGGTAAGCGTAACGTCGGTGCCATGACTTCTGGGGAACGAGATACTAATGTTACAGTGGTAACTGCTGTATCTGCTTCTGGAAACACAGTGCCTCCTATGTTTGTATTTCCCAAAAAAAATTTCAAGAGCCATTTTATTAACGGTGGCCCCCCTGACTGTATAGGAGCAGGCAATGCCAGTCGCTGGGTTACAGACGAAGAATTCCTTCAGTTTATGCAACATTTCATAAAACATATAAAACCGTCTAAGGAGGACCGTGTTTTGCTAGTACCTATTAGATAACCACTTCGCTCATTTACACGTGGAGACACTAAATATGGCTAAAGATAACGGTATTGTTATGTTATCATTTCCACCGCATTGTAGCCACACGCTGCAGCCTTTAGGTCTCAGTATTTAGACCCTTCAAAAAGTATTACACTTCTGCACAAGATGCGTGGCTAAGAAATAACCCAGGAAAGACCATAACAATTTATGATATACCAAAAATTGTTGCCGACTCACCGCCATTTGCTCAGACAAGTACGAATACCATGAAAGGTTTTCAAAAAACTGGCATTTTCCCATTTAATGCGCACATTTTTAGTGACGATGAGTTTTCACCATCATTTGTAACCGACCGTTCAGATCCAAAATCTGTGGAGTTGGATAAAGTTCCTTCACAGCAACCTATAACGCACACCCATCAACCTGCTCCATCTACCTCCACCAGCCAACGTGAACCTGAACCCACCCGAAAATAAAGCGATCGATCCATCGCAGCTATTTTCCCCAGAAATTGTTCGACCATTCCCAAAGGCAGGTCCACGAAAAGTGGGCACAACTATCCGAAGAAAGAGGAAAGCTGCTATTTTAACAGACACTCCCGAAAAAAACGCATTTGAAGAGGAACAAAATAAAAGCACTAAAAAAGTAAAGAAGCCAAAGAAGAAAATTGATAAAAACAGACAGAAAAGTGTTTCTAAACAAATACTTCAGTCAAGTGAGGAAAGCAGCGAGGATGACTATGCCTGCCTGGTTTGCTGCGAAGCCTATTTTGAGAGTTTACCAGGGGAAAAATGGATCCAGTGCCAAGATTGCAAGGAGTGGGCACATACAAGTTTTTCAAGAAGAACACTTCGTACTGACGAGACGCACTAGCCTCCCCTGTAAAATCAAGATATAAAAAGTATTGTTGAACTCGTTTTATTAAAAAAACTAAAAAAAAAAACTCTCCGGATAAAATAAGTTGTGTTCGTGCAATAACCTTAAAAACCGAGCAAGTACTTTTAAAAGTGAGGATCGTATAACAGCACGCGCAATTTCTTCTGACATGAGTGACACGGAAGACACCCCAGTGCCTCAAAACGCGGTGGGACAAGCTCCAGGCTTAAGGACGTCAGCTCCAGCTCCAGCTCCACACGCAGGTCCTTCACACAATTTCCAGCTTAAAATGGAGCCAGGGGCTTCATACAGCGACGACAGGGAGGAGGCGAAATCAACAGGTGCACGTTTTCGACTGTCGCCATTCTGGCCCAACGAGCCAGAAATCTAGTTCATTCAAGTCGAGGCACGTTTCCACACGTACCGATTATCCTCGGACATCGAACAGTACTACACAGTACTTGCAGCGTTGGAGGATCCAGCTATCCTGTCTCAGGTCTTGGACGTTCTTCGCTCTCAACCACAAAAAGATAAGTACCTAACTCTTAAGAACGCCTTAATTTCGCGGTTCGCGGAATCAAAACAAAAGCAATTACATAAGCTTTTATCGGAAATGTCGCTTGAAAATAAAAGGCCGTCTCAACTTCTAACGGAGATGCGAAATATTGCTCCAACAGGCATTTCAGAGGAAATTTTAAGATACGTGTGGAAGGAGTCTTTGGGCCGATCTGGCAATGCTGGTTTTATATGACAGAAGCAGGCCCGAGGACTTGGCTTGTACACAGTTGTGTTTATATCATAAACTGAGGCGGATGCAAAAGTGCAGAGATAATATTTTTAAAATAAAAGGAGACTGAATTATATTTTTGACTGAACTACATATGAACTAAATATAAAGAATAATAAAAGTGGATTATTACAAACTAAGGTGTATTTTGTTAAAACAAAAGTGCATTCCCTGTAAGAAATAAGGAACATCCAACAATACGTGTGGCTGCAGAGAATGCCAGTCAGCATCAGGTGTATTTTGTCTCCAAATGAGGATGTCGAATTAACAAAATTGGCGGACATCGCTGACCGCATCCTCGAACAAAGCCAAACAGCGTCCGTGTTGGCTGTGTCTCCACATGCATCGAAATTTAATGACGCTAATCACAAAGTAGAAGAGCGCTTATAATTAATGGAGAAACAATTGCAGCAAGTTACCACTGCAATCGGGCGAATCGAAAAAACAATTACAAATCCTCGAAGCTCGCGACGCGTTAATTCAAATTCAATAACGCGCTCGCGCACAGGATCCCCAAAGCAAACGTCTCTTTGTTTCTTTCACCGAAAATTCGGAGAAAATGCCAAGCCCCTTGCCAATACAAAACAACGAGGCAGGAAAACTAGCTCAGCTGTCGTCGCAGGAGGCATCGATCGACAGCACAGCAAAAATATGCCTTCCAACAGAGCACGTTGAGCATGTCTGACTTTCTTCACTTAACACTTTATCGGCCGGTAGCCTATTAATCGGCTTTTCGATTGCCAATGCTTATCGACCGGTAGCCTATTAATTGGCTTTTGGTTGTCGATTGGCATCATATTTATCAGGACAATTATTATAACAGTTTGCATATGGTTGAAGTTCTCTTGCAAAATAAAGTGCGGGTATGTGGAACAATTCGGAAAAATAGGTCTTCCTCAATGTCTCAAAACAATAACCCTTTCAAATGGTCAAGCTACATTTCGTAGAAAACACGATATTCTGTTACAAATATGGAATAACGGTAAACGAAATGTAAATATGATATCGACGATATATTCGACGCGAATAATGGAATCCGGAAGTATAAATAGAAGATCACATACACCAATTCAAAAGCCTGAGTCGATAATTGATTACAACAAGTATATGAAGGGGGTAGATCGTGCAGATCAATATCTGTCGTATTACTCTATTTTTTGAAAAACGAAGAAGTGGACTAAACGAGGTGTAATGTTTTTAATCATTTATGCACTTTTTAATTCATTTAGAACAAAGTGGTAAAAGCAAAACACCCAAACAATGTAGAGTACTCGTATGTGCATCGAAAAAGATAAGAAGTAGAACATGTTTCGTATCTAATTTTGTAATATTCTGTTACATAAGGGTGACTGTTACAAGCGATATCACACTCTAAAGTATTATTAAAAAATTGAATTACTATTACCTTGAATATATTTTATGAATATTCGTTTATAAGGCGCTTTATTATATAAAATAAAATGTAAAATAAAGTATAAATATCAACAAAAGTACATTCCTTTGAAACAAAAGAAATCAGCACAACACAATGAATAGCGAAAATTTAGCCGGTACTGGAAACAAATGCCCGCACAAGTAAACCGGTCCTTACTAAGTGGCAACCTCAAATACTACCGGTAAATAAAGTGTTAAACGGCTGTAGCTCTTAAATGTGACTTATTAGAAATAAATTACTGTGGACATTTTTTGAAAGGAATATATTACTTGCCCGTCAGTAAGCATAGCAAGCAATTTGGACTTTTCGTTGAGGAGCTATGACCGATCAAGTGAAAAATTGCTCAACTAGCCCCGCCCTACCCTAATTATTTTTGTAACAGGGACAATCGCGACAATGTGACGATTCTGCTGATTCAGATGTAGGGTTATTTAAATATTTTTATTTTTTTACATAAATTTTTTTTTTCAAAACAGGAAGACGACTTTTAAAAATAGTTTTTTTTTTCTTTTGGGGATTAGTGGTTGTTATTTCAACATTATATGGAATTCATTTAGTGTTAATTATGAAAGTGGTCTAAGTCAAAAATTTAACGAAACAGTGTAGAAGAAGAAATACATTTTCAGTACAATGAATGTCGCAGCCGGATTTTATTTCAACGAAACCACTAGAAGAGCCAACGACAAGAAGAGTAAAAAATACCGCGGGCGGATCTGTCGCTTGGCTGCAAATTCAATGGATGAGATTTTTGAAAAATGAACCTTATAAGATCTTTTATAAAACTGTTTTAGATGATTCTGAATTCCACGTTTTGGATCTTTCATCTAAAAAAGGAAGACCAAAAATATTCGGAAATATTAAATTACTTCCATTATACCACCACTAATAGACCAGTAATGGAAGAAAAACATAAAGATATTATGTGTTTAAAATGTTCCTGAAAAACTGGAGGGATGTAGGGCCTCCAGTTTTTCAGGAACATTTTAAAAATCTCAAAACTCATAATGCTTAAAGCCTATAATGATAAAAATGGATTACTTTTTAAATAAAAATAATTAATAAATGTTGAATAAAATTATTGTTTCTAATAAAACTCGCAGTTTTTTATTGCTTTAAGTCATTTATAGATTGTTCAGTTAATTTTGAAAATGGTCTAAGTCAATTCAAACTTTAAAAACATTTTCGTATGACATTCACACAAAATTCCACATTCGTAACAAATTTTCATTAATGAAGACTAATAAAATTCTAAATTAAAATGTTGCATAATATAAAAATATTTTTTTTAATTTATTCAAATGTAATCCATTAAATTACTTAAAATACACTGAGAGAAATAATTTGCTGAAATCAAGAATAGTAGTTCCTCACTTGCATAAAAATTCGATATTTCTTGAAACAAGCCATTTTTTCTTAAAAGAAGGAAAAGTGTCTCAATTTTAAATAAACTTCTCTCATTAAAAGATCCATAGTAGCGATAAAATCAAGGAAATTGATCTTCAAACAAGAACTTAATAATTCCTTATATTAACACACAATTTCGGTTCAATCAAGAATAAAGTTCTTTTTACATGAACAATTTTCCTTAATTTGAAAGATTGAGAATTTTCTTGCCTTAATATACAAAGCTCTTAAATGAAGTCCATTTTTTTTCTAATTTTAAGAACCTAGGTGCGCTTAATTTATTCAAATTATTTTTTTTTTGGCCAAGAACTTTGGTTTCTAAAATCAAGAGAAATTTGGTAAAAGTAAGTTATTAAAAACTAAAAACACAAAAAACCTCATTTCTCTTCATATAAGGAAAAACATCAGTTTATCTGTACAATGAAGAAATAATTCTCTTGCTTTACAGAATAACAATGAAATGAAGAGAAAGTTCTCTTGTTTTTAGCGAAAATATACCACTCTAACGAAAATTCACTGATTTCTAAGGAAATTTGATGAAATTGTGCCGTTAAGCTGGGGACGCTCAATTTCTCGGCATACGTGTGGTGTTCTTTGCGCAGTGAGGACGTGATATAATCGAGGTAAATAAATATGTTGAACGCGTATATCTGCGAAAATAATTTGAGTGACGTAGAAGTTGTTTTACTAAACACTTTTGAGGACGAGCTGGAAAGTCTTTTAAAATCATGGGAGTTGCAAAGGTTGTTACCTAAATTAAAAGGTAAGTACAATACATAATTATTTTATAGAATTGCACCCATTTCTTCCTAAAAATTTCAATCCTTGGCAGAGCCCTAGGCGAAATTAACAGAAAGTAAAAAAAATCGACCAAGTGCAGACAGATTCGCGCACCGAGGGCACAAAATTCTACTTAAATAAAGCCGAGTGAAGCAATTACGGTTATTTTTCTTACCAAAAATATAGCAGATATTTTTTCTAATTTTTTTTAAATATATTAATGCCAATAGACTATAACATAAACCTGGAGTCACTAAAATATCTAACCGAGCTCGATTTGGACAGAATATTTTCATTAAATGAGGAAATAGGGGAAAAGGTGATATTTCGAGCAAAATTAGTTAAGTGGCGTAAGGAAAATGTAAGATGATGTTACTCGTTCGATATATGTATGTAAATGTTATCTAATTAAAGGGATATGATGTTGCCGTTCCAACAATTTCAACCACATTAAGTAACTCATCATCCATTAATGAGTGGTTTGAAAGCATGCGATCTTCAACGAGCAGTGAAACGCATACAAATTCAAATACTGATTCTTCCTTTGTAAGTGTAAAAACAAATTAACAAATTTCGTATTGTTTTAATTATTTTATGGGCATATCGAATTTTCAGCAGAGCTGTTTATGGAATTAAAATATTGAATTGATTTGGTTTTTGATCACCAAGTGGCAACAGCGGAACCGAATTGATCAAATCTCATTCCGACGCTGTCAAAAAGGTTTATTTTTCACTAATTAGTTTTCACTCTAAAACCATTTCTAAATACATATTCCTAAAAAATTAATTCCGTCAACATCTCGAGTTTTTTGAGTAGTCAAAAGAGAACTTTTTATAAAGCTTCAAGTTTAATCGTACTTACTCTTACCTATATTTATATTCAGATTTGTTAAACAAAACTCGTAGATAATTACAAATATTTCTTCATATATTTTTCTCTTATAGTGTCTTTCTGCCTTCTTAAATTCCTCTAATAAAAACTTATTACAACACAAACAACTAAATACAAGGACAAGGAAAATACTTTGCGAAGTTATCGTAAAGGAATTTTTGAATCAAAATAAATATATGTCTTCTTCCGAGCTTCATAGAATCAGCGAGGATATCGTAAAGCTTTTTCCCTCCGAACAAAAAGTAAGGAAAATACGATCGTTACTTTCCGGCAGCAGAACCTGTTGTACTGTACCTATGTTAAAAGAAATGTAGTTTCATACTTAATTTGACACGAACATCTTTGATTAACTTTTAATTTCAAATTTTAATTCAATCTAATAAAAATTCTTACGTTTTTCGATGAAATCGACAAATTCTACTTAACTTATTTTTTCAATTTCAATTTTAAATTAAGTCTGAAAATGCCGGTTTAGGCTATTGTTTTTTTTAATACATGAACTTAAAATTTATATTGACAGAATACTTATTTCAACACGGATGAAAAGAAACCAAAAGGAATGCTATACAATAAATTTAGGAACTGTTCCTCCCATTTACGTAAAGTTGGGCTTTTTATGGGAAGAAACAAAGTTAAAAAGCCTTCCAATCAATCTACAGATTCTGTTAATTCATCATGCGGTATGATGTGTAGCCTTAATTAGGTTTTCCTACATTGATTCATAACTTTAATTCACAGATATTCATGAAAGCTCTTTAGATGAAAATTCTTCAATGGAAGATATGTCATTTGAATACGAAAATGAAAAGAAATGGCTACAAACAAGAAAAGAGCCTTGGGAAACTGTAGAAATGAAATGGAAAAGTACTGTCAAGGGTCGACGAACGCAACATCTAAATAGCAACGAAAATACACTTTCCAATATAATGAATGATTGGCCGTTACTGAAAAACTCTAAGGGATACAGATTGGTAATTAAATGCAATAAAGTATACAATCCTTCCTTCTACAAAATTTGAAAAGTCAGTTGTTGTAATTATAAATTTATTTTTTCTTACAACAATATTTCTTCACAATATAAATATTATTTAAATTCGAGAAGTGAAAATGCATTATCAAAGATAGTTTTAAAGTACCATAAATGCGGGTTACTTTAGCCCTAGAGGGTTACTTTGTCTCAATTTGAAATTGTCTTGAATCTTTATTTTTTTCAGCTAATTAGAACTTGAATTAACGAATAAGCATCTTAAAGTTAAATAGAATTTAAGACGAAATCTTAGAAAATTTCGGTTTTATAAGAAAGAAATATCAGAAGAATCAAAATTGAGACAAAGTAACCCTCCAGGGCCAAAGCAACCCGCATTTACGGTAGTTTAATTTCTTCGCTGCTCCTTTGGTTTCTTCGGCTAGTATTCTCAATTCATAGTAATTTTATATTTTACGTAATACATAATTTTGATAAACTTTTGAATTTTTCATTATAGATTGAAATTGACTTTGATGAAATTTACCCCGGAAAATCATCTCTCCTCTTCATTAAATGGGAAACATTTATTTCTAAATTAAATATCATTTGCAAAACATCTTTAAAAGATAAAAATTGCGTGAAGGTTTTTCAGGACTTAGTTTTAAACCTAACTCCAGAAAAAAGTAAGTACTATAAATTTTACATTTATGCAACCTTTAATTTTATATCAAATTTTATTGCAGATTACAGAGATCATACGTACTTGTGTCTTCTACATGCAGTTTTATTGCCTTCTTGTCGGTTGAAAGTGAAAGGTACTAAAATCATTAATAAGTCAACAATAGCTGATTCCCAAAGGGCAATGTGCCTGTCGATTTCAAGTCTTGTTGAACTGGAAACGAAATTGATGGAAATTAAGTCAAGGTGCATAAATTTTGGTCTTACGTTGCAGCCACTGATTGTTATAGTAGGTGATTATAATCAGTTCGCTGTTGTCTATGACGACATATATTACAAATGTGATTCCTTCTTATTAGCTCTAGATATATGCTTTAAATTGATATTCGTTTTAAATTTAAAATATCCTAAAGAATGTGCAAAAGTATGGGAATTCGTGCAAACTTACTTTTATGACATTAAATCAACGGAGAACGTACATCCAGACACTTCAAGATTAATTTCTGATTTACTTGTAGTGAAAGAAAACTAATCATATTGATGTTTATCTGTCAAATTAATTTTTCGGTTCTTTATTTAGAGAATCAGGGGCTATACATATATCAAATTGAATTAAACACTTTAGTGGCTTTCTAAAAGTCGGTTTACAACTGGGAGGCATTTTATATTTTAACAGAATCAATTTTATACCTATGTATATAAATAATGAACGCAGTTTCTTTCAGAAATTATAAAAATTTAATTTGAAATAATAAAATATTTTTGGTTGCTTTCTTAATGCTCTACATATGTTGCACAAATTTTCATCGTTAGAATTACGAATCATTTCTGTATAAATTAAATTTTATTTTACTGTGCCAATTCTGTTTGAAGTAACTTTGAAATACGCATTCAATCAAATAAATGATAAAATGTATTATAAATGTTTTATGTGTAAAAAGAAATTCGATAGAATTGAAGTATTATGTACTCATTATAAATACTTTCATATGCTTAATTCAACTTCTTTGTACATATGCAAGCAAGATAATTGCAATCAATCTTTTACAATTTTAAACAGTTTAAAAAAACATTTGAAAAATCATAAAAAGCAAGGCGATATTTGCATGGAGAACAACATTATCAGTAAAACGTTAATTAAAGAAAATCAACAACAACCTCTTAATCCTAAAACTGAACATTTCTTCAATGATATTCAGCAAGAAACTAGTTTTAAAGAAAAAATACTAAAGCAGAAAGAAACAATATTTAATGAGTCTCTACGTTTTATTTGTAAACTTTCAAGTCACAGTAAACTTAGTTCCGATATAATTGAAATGATTATTTCGGATCTTACAGACAATATTTTTAAGGCTATTTTTGACACTCTGGAAGATATTATTCTTCCAGAAATTTCTTTTATTAGGCAGTCTGAGGTTAAAAGCATCTTTCAGTTTTGTTCCGATCCATTTCAAAAAGTAAAAAGTCGATATTTATTATCAAAATACTTAGAAGAAAATGGTTTAAGCATTCCACCAAAAAAATTTGTCATAGAGAACAAGGTGGGCCAAGTGGTCTTAAATGGAAAACATTCTTTCGAAGAAATTATTAGTGATGGTATTGTAATGCCCATTAAATTTCAGATACGGAAATTTTTCGAGAAGCCAGGTCTTCTTAAAGATACTCTCGATAATCAAAAAACTTTAAATTCATTGCACAATATCTCGGTGTGTAATTTCATACAAGGAGAATTATGGAAAAATAAGCTTAAATTAGTTAACAAGGACTTTGTTATTCCTTTCTTTTTATTTTACGATGATTTTGAAACAGGAAATCCTTTAGGCAGCAATGCCGGCAAGCAATCGATAGGAGCTTTTTATTATAGTTTTCCTACTTTACGAGAAAATTGCGATTCATTAGAGAATATATTCATTGCAATGCTAATAAAATCCAAATACTTCAAAGAACATGGGTTTAGCACAGTTGCTGCAAATTTGGTTGATATTATAAAGAGTTTGGAGGAAGATGGTTTGCAAATTCAAACCAATGAAGGAATATTTCATGTTTATTTTGTTCTAGGAATAATAATAGGCGACAACTTAGGTTTAAATTCACTTCTGGGGTTTTCAAAATCATTTTCTCATAATTATTTTTGTAGATTTTGTAAAATAAAGAAACAAGACAGCCAAAAGGAAATATTATGTGAACCATCACATGTTGAAAAAAGAAATATAATTACTTATGAACAAGATTGTAATGGTGAGTTTGCTGAAACTGGCATAAAAAGTGCTTCTAACTTAAATGAAATCAAAACTTTTCATGTAACTGAAAATTTCTCAGTAGATATAATGCACGACATTGCAGAAGGTTTGGTCAAATATGGGTTAACTGCCAGTTTAAATTACTTTATTTTTGTGAAAAGATATTTTTCTTTAAATATCCTCAATCAAAGAATTTGCAGCTTCGATTATGGAAAAATAGAATTGTGGAATAAACCACCTGAAATCAAACAAATTCATTTAAAAAATTCAAGACTATCAATGTCTGCTCGTGAATATCTTTGTTTTATTAAATTTTTTACTTGTTTGTAGGAGACCTAGTGCCCAAAAACGATAAAGCATGGAAGTATATTCATGTTCTACAAGAACTAACAGAAATATCTTTGATTACTTCTTTCGATGAGAAGACCATATCCCTTTTAGAGGGTCTTATTACGGAGCATAATTCTCTTTACATATCAGTATTTCAAGAAAAACTAAAACCGAAACATCATATTGTATCGCATTATCCTACCATTATCAGACAGTCGGGACCCTTAAAACACTTATGGGCTATGCGATTCGAATCAAAGCATAGAGAGTTGAAGTATTACTCTAATACAACAACGTCGAGAATAAATTTACCTCTGTCCATAGCAAAAAAATATTCCACAAAATTTGCTTACTCCATTTTAACTAATGATGAAACGAAAAATATTAAGGAAGGAAAGAGGGTTCAAATTAAAATAGAAGAAGAAAGCTACTTTCATAAAATAGATTGGTCTAAATTAACAAGTGATTTGAAATGTTTTGAAAATATATTTTATAAGCAAACTGAGTTTAAAATAGGATACTTTTTTGTTCAAAACCAAGTACTGTTTAAAATTGAAAATATAATACTGTGCGATGAAAGCATTTATTTGATTGGAAAACAACAAATAACGAAATACGATCAACATTTAAGGGCTCACATAATGACGGAGATCATTGGTGAGGAACATATGTGCGTTACATTAAATGCCTGTAAAATTAAGCCTTTCCAGAGTCATAATACTAGTGGAGGTCTTCTAGCTATAAGAGAAAATGTGAAATTTATAAATTTAATGTAGAAATAAAGAATTTATATAAACATTAATTAATCAGTCTTTAAATTAAATCAGAAAGAAAAGTATGCTTGGCTAGAGGAAAGAGTTCTTGATTCAAGAATATAATACACGGAAAAATAAGAGCAAAGCCCTCGTTCTGTGAAACATTCGTTACTTTGAAGAGGATATTTCACTTATTTGTAGAACTTATCACTCATTTCAAGAAACTTTCAGTCAAAATTTTAAAATTTTCTACTCAATTCAAGAGACTTTTTCTTGAAATTCCGACAGATTTAGGAAAATTTCGATTATTCCTAAAGTCATTTCCTTATTTAAAGCAACCATCGTACAAGTACATTTCTTGTTTATTGAAAACTTTGGTATTTTTAAGAAATTATTTCAGTTGTTTGTAAAAGTTTCCACTCAGTTTAAGAAAATTTCTTTTAAAATCAAGAAAGGCTTTTGAAAATTTCGGTTTTTTTAGAGTATTTCGTTAGTTTCAACAACTCACTAACTTTTAGATAAAGAAAATATTTCTTGAAGCAAGAGTTTACAAGAAAGAAATTATTAATGAATCTACGGTTGAATCAAGGGCCATTTCAATTGGATGAAAATCATTGCCCAAAATGCATTGATTCAAGAGAGTTTTGCTTTATTTTAGAAACTTTTTCTTTCAGTGTAAGAAATATGTGACTTAGACCACTTTCATAATTATGGACATACAGTGGCGGAAAGATAAATAGCACAAATATGGAAATTTTAACAAAATTTAAAAATTGCATGTATGCTGGCAGTACTGATCTAACTTTTAGCACTTTTAAGACGACAGAGGTACCACTAGTATGTAACGGTATTATTATTCAAATTGACGACATCGCACATTGCTATATTTTGTTTGCTTTCTTAAGAATACTTTGTTAATACTAGTAAGTTTATCATTAATTATTTAAAAGAAATGAAATTGAGGTTTTTCTGTTAGATTCTAATTATGGGAAGAGGCCGTCATTGGCCGTCCTGGAAAAAGAGAAGCCATTTTCAAATTATTTAAGAATGGTAAAAAAATTACTGAAATTGCTGAGGTTTTGGACTGCCCGCGAAAAATGGTTTATAATGCCATTAAACAGGCGTCGCAATGTGACACATTTGAGGAAAAACCAAGAAAGCAACGCAACAGAAAAACCACGAAAGCCATGGATCGAGCAATGGTGAGAGCAAGCCGAAGGGATCCTTTCAAAAGTTCTGAAGTTCTTAAGGAAGAAATTAGGACAGAATATGGTGTAGATATTACTTCAAGACTTGTACGCTATCGTTTATGTGAAGCAGGTTTAAATGGGTGCATTGCAAGAAAAAAGCCACTTGTTTCAAAAAAAAATTTGAAAAAACGATTAGAATTTGCAAGGGACCACATAAGCAAGCCACTGTCATTTTGGAAAAATGTCCTTTGGAGTGACGAATCGAAATTTAATAGATTCGGCTCCGATGGCAAAGTCTACGTACGTCGTCCTAAAGGACAAGAATTTAATCCAAGATACACCATTAAGACTATAAAACACGGCGGTGGAAATATTATGGTGTGGGCAGCATTTTCCTGGCATGGCGTAGGCCCTATTGTAAAAATATCAGGAAGGATGGATCAGCATCAGTATAGGGATATCCTACAAAATTATATGGAACCATTTGCCTTTGAAAATTTACCCGTTACGTGGAAATTTGTCCATGACAATGATCCAAAGCATACTTCACGTTCAGTAAAGTCTTGGCTTGTAGAAAAATCTATCGATGTGTTGACTTGGCCCCCACAAAGTCCGGATCTGAATCCCATCGAAAACCTTTGGAACGATGTGGATAACCTAATTCGGCAAAGAAAAAATGGGAATTTAGATGAATTATGGCGAAGCATTCAAGAGGCGTGGTACTCGATCTCAATTCAACGTTGTCAACAACTCGTAGAAAGTATGCAACGCAGATGCAGTGCTGTTATAAGCAATAAAGGGTACCCTACTAAATACTAAGTTAATAAATTTGTAAAATTCTGCCATGAAATGGTTTTAAGTTATTAAAATAATTAAAAAAATCTAATTGTGCTATTTATATTTCCAAGCCATTTAGGACGTTATTGCCAATTGTAATGGTGTTTGAACTTATAATAATTTCAAATAATAACAAAATTGTTGAATTAACTTCTCAAGATAATAAACAATTTCTTTCCTACGTTTTTTAGAAATTATATTATATATATTCTTCCTCTGCGATCTTCAAAACTTCGGCTTGATAGATGTGCTATTTATCTTTCCGCCACTGTATATAATCATGGAAATCAAAATAACATTGTCTCATTCGTTTCTAAAGTGTGTAGAAGAAAACATGGATGCTGGGAAGAAAAACTTAATTGCGACAAATAGAACAAAGGCAAGAAAGTTGCCTTTAAGTAAATCGGATGTTTGTGATTTTTGGGAAGCGTCTAAATTTATTGTTGATGCATTTTTTGGCGAAGGTACGTACCACACTAGATTGATTGTGGTAACTTTCGCCATACTAAACGGCATCAACGATAACCATGGAAAGCCTGCAGGGTAGCGTGCGCTACAGTAGAGTAAAATGAAATTAAAGTAATAATTTTTCTGCAACTTGTACACAAAATAGGTATTCTAGCGGTGATAACGATCGCTGATTTAAAATTTGATCCTCGATTTTAGGAATTCAAAATGATTGACGATATGTAGGGTCGGTTGTTGAACAGTGAACCAACCAGATACACAGTGATTTACTATCGGAAATCCAAATATATCTGCCTCAAAGATGCTTACGTACTAGAGAATTTCTGCATATTCCATATCACCGTACTAGTTACGGTTTTAGAGAACCACTAACTAGGTCTTCAATTAGCTTTAATTCTGTTTATGAATCTATTGACCTCAGCTGGTCTAGGAATGCATGTAAATTGAAACTCTT
Source organism: Eutolmus rufibarbis (assembly GCA_963920795.1). Taxonomy (NCBI): domain Eukaryota; kingdom Metazoa; phylum Arthropoda; class Insecta; order Diptera; family Asilidae; genus Eutolmus; species Eutolmus rufibarbis. The sequence continues at coordinate 16,420,450 of OY987207.1, read as the reverse complement.
AGATACTTTAAGGTTAGAATTTCCTTAAATCTTAGTAATACTAATTTATGTATATTAGCGTAGTCTGTTGGTTGTAACCGTAGATGAAATGTGTGAAATAAATAAATAACAAAGGAAGCCGATTATAGTTATTTTTCTAGATTTGGCTAAGGCATTTGATACTATTAATCACAACATCCTATTAGATAAATTGTATTGCTATGGAATAAGAGGTAGTGCGCTTGGATTATTAAATAGCCTCACGTTGCCAGACCCGTTAAAACCTACTTAGAAACGCTCAAATGGGAAGTCCTACCCCACCCGCCACTTGTTCCGTTCGATGGCACATGGTCTGGCTAATCAGCAGTTCCACTCATATGAAGACATCTCAAAATGGCTTGATTCGTGGATGACCTCAAAAGACGAACACTTCTACCGTGACGGTATCCGAGCTCTGCCAGAAAGATGGGAAAGAGTTGTCGCTAGCGATGGGCAATATTTTGAATAATTCATTTGAAAACATTTTTTCACAATAAAGTTGCATATTCATCAAAAAACAGCGAGAATTTAGTTGCGCACCTAATACTTTATGTAAATGATCTGCTTAGTGAAATCACAAATAACGACATCGTGTCTTATGCGGACGATACAGCTGCAATAACCGTAGGCAATACATGGGAAGAAGCCAAAAATAATATGAATGAATTACTAACTAAAATAAATATATGGCTCACTGCTAATAAACTAACGTTAGATATTGTCAAAACAGTCTATATTACTTTTGGAAATTATTGTGTATTATAAGAAGATAAATGATTCAAATATTGGTTTCCTTGATTTTAGAGACAATCTAATAAATACGCATTTAAAAATACCACAGAATTCAAATGGTCGTGACTTTGTGCTTGATCAAGGCAACTCACAAAGGCATGTTAGATACACTCCGACAACAAATTTTCAAGGTGCACACTATCAGGAAAAAATTCCGGCACCTTTAAATTACAAACGTAGAACATATTTCCTGAAGTGCAAATATTGTTACAGGCAAAAAATAATAAAATACACATCATACCGATGTCAGAACTGTGTAAATAAACCTCCAGTTCGGATATGGAGTCCTAAAAACATTCAATCATGATGGACTGATATATGTATGTGGGATAAGTTTGAATGGCGCGCCTAAACTCTCCCGAACGCTCGCCATGCCATCTACGATCAACTTAGGAAGACGACGGCCGGTTAGCGTGCGATGTAGCAGGCAGTGTGGAGCTTTTGTTTTTTTTCATCGTGGGACGTAGCAGGCGGTCTCGATTTAGGAGCAGTTTCGTTTTGCGACAGCCATAGAAAGGACGATTTTCCCACTAGAGACGATTTTGCTGCTGAGGACGACTTCTTCTTTTGATGACCTTTTGCTGTTCACCTATAAACTATTCCTACATGGGGGCTCAGCCGGGATTCACATTTTAATTTTTTTTAGCGTGAGCAACTGGCGAGGGAATTCGGGAAGAAGGCGAAGGCTTATCTTTAATCTTTACGTGGCGTGCAGCAGATGAGTATCAACGACGGTCAGCACTAGCGAGAGATCTTTTGAAAAAAAAATTGTGAGCAACTGGCGTGGCAGTTCGGGAGAGGCGAAGGTTCATCTTTCATCTTGGTGTAGCGTGCAGCAGAGGAGCATCGACGACGGTCAGCACTAGACGGGAGATCATCGGGAAAAAGAAAAAAAAAAAAAAAAAACTGTAAGTACAGCTGACTTGTTCTTAAGGGGTGTTGTAAAAATCGTGGGGCACAATGCCAAAGAGGCGCACGCTTGGTAGGCGAAGTACCATGGAGCCGGTAGAGGCGAAAATTGACGACGAAGATAGCGTGATGGCGAAATCGCTGCTTGAAAAGGACGAGACGATTCGCGAGTTGCGTGGGCAGATCAAAGATAAGGAGATAGAGTTACTCCGAATAAAATTGAGCTCGTTGTCAGGTGAGGATAACAGTTTATCCCAGGTGAGGCAATTTTCACTAGCCGAGGTGAAAGGGTCGATGAGTGCGTTTGACGGACGCGAGGGATATCGTGTTACAGCCTGGCTTGAGGAGTTTGAAAGCATGGCAGGTGTCATGAGGTGGAGGAGTTACAAAAATTCGTTTACGCGAAAAGTTTGTTGGTCGGGACAGCCAAGTTAGCGGTGCAAGCGCAGCAGGGAATGGTAATGTCCTGAGAGGCATTAAAGGATTTCCTTAAAAATGAGTTTGATACTCGAGTCAATAGTGCTGAAATTCATGAAAAATTGAGGTTAAGGAGAAAACGAAGTTCGGAATCCCCCTATGAGTATTTTCTCACAATGCGGGAAATGGGCCGACGAGGTGACGTCGAAGAGGCCGCGGTAATTAAATACGTCATTGATGGGATCGACGATCGGGATACGCGGAAGTTAGTCTTGTATGGAGCCAAGAGCTTCATTGAATTTAGAGAAAAACTCGACATTTACATGTCGCTGCTTCCGATTCCGAGAGTCAATACAGCTGGTGGTGATGGCCATGCAAATCGGTCATTAGTTACTAAATTAAGTCGTAAGTGTTTTAATTGTGGTGAGGACGGCCACTTATCAAGGCAATGCCCTAGCAAACAACAAGGTGTCAAGTGTTTCCGTTGTCAGGGTTTTGGCCATAAGAGTTCGACGTGTACAGCGAAAACTACGGATCGGGAACCGCAGAAAACATCGGTCGCTCTAGTACACGAACAGCAACAGTGTAAGCGAGACATGTCAAAAGACATATTTTTCGGAGACGTTAAAGTGAACGCATTAGTGGACACGGGAAGTGATCTTAGCTTCATAGGGTTAGATCAATACAAGAAGCTAAACATGCCACTTACAGGCGAGAAAATTCAATTTCGGGGTATAGGTTCGCAAACCCTAACCTCAATTGGGTCATTCGTCGGTAATGTTTCCATTGACGGGTACGTTGTGTGTGAAAAATTTAACGTTGTGGAATCTGTGCTTTTACCAAAACCTGCAATAATAGGGAAGACCCTATTAAAAAATTTTCATGTAGTAATTAATCCAGATAGTATGCAATTCAAGCCGGCAGACACTTTTCTCGATTCGCTGTGTGCTGTTGTGCAGAAAGTAGGTGAAGCTGAAGTGGACAGCTCTGCGGACAGCCGGAGCGTCAAGCGTGTGCGGTATTTAATTGAGAATTATCCGACTGAACTGACGAAAGCAGTCGTGAGCGATACGATCCGGGATTTCGAAATGAAAATTATCCTTCGCGATGAAACACCGATTGCGCAATCGCCTAGGCGTTTACCTCCTTTGGAAAGGGCTTATGTCGAACGGCAAATAGACGAGTGGCTCGAAGAAGGTATCATTACTCCGAGCTCTTCCGAATTTGCTAGTCCAGTAGTCGTGGTACGAAAAAAAGAGGGTAGTTTTCGATTGTGCGTGGATTACCGGCGATTAAATCGAGCGATCGTGAAGATCCAATACCCACTACCAGTGATCGAAGACCAGGTGGATAGATTGAAAGGGGCCAAGGTCTTCTGTGTGTTGGATCTGCGAAATGGTTTTTTCCATGTGCCGCTCGAGCTCGCAAGTAGGAAATACACCGCATTTGTTGTACCATGGGGTCAGTTTGAATTTACTAGAGCTCCATTCGGACTGACGACCTCACCGAAGGAATTCCAGCGTTTTATTTATACCATTTTTTCTCCACTAATCCGAAAGGGCATCTTGTGTGCATATATCGATGATCTTGTCATTCCAGCCGGGAGTGACGAAGAAGCGGTTAGTAGCTTGAAAGAAGTCTTCGACATCGCCAAAAGATATGGATTGGAATTCAAATGGTCAAAATGTAAGTTCCTCATGAGAGAGATAACTTACCTTGGTTATAAGATAAGTAGAGGGCGAATTAAACCATCAGAAGAAAAAATAAGAGCTGTTGCAGAATTTCCTCAACCTACCACTAGGAAGCAAGTTCAGTCGTTCTTGGGGTTAAGTGGGTATTTTAGGAAATTTGTAAGAGGGTACGGCAGTATAGCGAAACCGTTAAGCGATCTTTTGCGAGAAGGGCAGACTTTCAGATTCGGCCCAGAACAGATACAGGCGTTTAACCAATTGAAGGAAGGATTGATCAGTGAACCAACTTTAGCCATTTACAGTCCTACCGCAAAAACAGAAGTGCATACCGACGCCAGCAAGCATGGTTTAGGTGCTATATTAGTACAATATGGCGAGGAAGACGGTAAACTGCACCCAGTTCACTACGCTAGCAGGAAGACGACAACGGTGGAGGAAAACAGAAGCAGTTACGAGCTTGAAGTCGCTGCAGTAATAATGGCCTTGAAAAAATTCAGAGTTTATCTTTTAGGACTCAAGTTCAAACTGGTAACAGATTGTTCGGCTTTTTCCTGCACTATGCAAAAGAAGGACATATCTCCGAAGATTGCCAGATGGGCTATGCTTCTTAGCGAATACGATTTTGAAGTAGAGCACCGAGCGGGGACGAGTATGCGTCATGCGGATGCACTCAGTCGAAACCCGTTAATACTGAATATCGTTACGGATAGCCTCAGGACACGTATCCGTGCTGTACAAGAGAAGGACGATCAGACGAGAGCAATAAGAGAATTATTGCAGTATAAGGACTTTGACGACTATTTCGTAGAAGCAAACATTCTGTACAAATGGAAAGACGGTCAGAAACTTTTAGTAGTACCGCGCTCGCTACAAATGGAAATAGTAAGAAATATTCACGAAGATGGTCACTTTAGTGGAAAGAAATTGGAAACCCGTATCCTTAGTGACTACTACATTCCCAACTTGGCTAGACGAATCGACGACTGCTTGAAGACCTGTGTGCCCTGCCTTGTGGCAACAAAGAGAGGACGTAGTGAAGGCTTCCTTCACCCTATACCCAAGGAGCCAGTGCCGCTCAATACCTACCATGTCGACCATTTAGGACCACTTACAGCCACGAAAAAGGGATACCGATATATTTTGACGATAGTTGACGCTTTCACGAAATTCGTTTGGATTTACCCGGTCAAGACATTAACAGCAACCGAGGTCATAACGAAGCTAGAAGGCCAGCAAGTGATTTTTGGCAATCCTCAGAGGATCATTGCAGATAGAGGATCCGCCTTTACATCTGCCGAATTTAAGAGCTATTGCGACAGCGAGAAGATAGAATTAGTGCATACCACTACCGGCGTTCCAAGGGGCAATGGTCAGGTGGAACGGATGCATCGGACAATAATTTCCCTCCTGACTAAACTATCAATGGAAGAAAACCAGTAGTATAAAAATGTGAAGCGGACGCAAATGTGGTTAAATGGAAGTTTCCAAAGGAGCACTGGGTTTTCTCCCTTCGAACTACAGATGGGGACCCGAATGAGAACAAATGTCAACACTAGCCTGCGAGAAGAGTTAGAAGGAGAAACCGCCAATCTATTCATGGACGAACGAGATGAAGTGAGATGTCAAGCTTCGAGGAACATTGCGAAAGTGCAAGAGGAGAATAGACGTAATTTTAACAAAAAACGGATAGAACCCAAGACGTACAACGTAGGAGAGTTGGTATTTATTCGCCGCACCCAATTTGGCACAGGACTCAAGGTCTGCCCTAAATACCTTGGACCTTACCGCGTTACTAAAGTGAAAGAAAACGACCGGTACGAAGTGGAGAAGACTGGATCCTGTGACGGGCCTAAGAAGACGTCGACAGCGGTTGATTACATGAAACCCTTTGCGACCACAGACGGAGACGAAGCAGCGAGTCTTACGGAGGAAGATGACGCCGACGACGTGAACAGCAGCGTGTACACGTAACGTACTGAGCTACCCCGTAGAGACCCCTGAATGTGTTAACCCTTATTAGTCAGTTGTACTTGTTTCAGTTTTTTTTTTACTTGATTTTTCCATAGTTCTACACTTCATTGTGAGATTGAATTTTAGAATCATTTGAAGATCAGCACTTGACCCTCATCGAGACGATGATGCTATCAGGATGGACGAGTGTGGGATAAGTTTGAATGGCGCGCCTAAACTCTCCCGAACGCTCGCCATGCCATCTACGATCAACTTAGGAAGACGACGGCCGGTTAGCGTGCGATGTAGCAGGCAGTGTGGAGCTTTTGTTTTTTTTCATCGTGGGACGTAGCAGGCGGTCTCGATTTAGGAGCAGTTTCGTTTTGCGACAGCCATAGAAAGGACGATTTTCCCACTAGAGACGATTTTGCTGCTGAGGACGACTTCTTCTTTTGATGACCTTTTGCTGTTCACCTATAAACTATTCCTACATGTATTTAGTTGTTCTTCATATATACATACTATGAAATTATGGATTTATTTTTTTTTTATATGTAGACGAATAAAGATCTACTAATAAATAATATAATGAAACTATAATAAACCTCTTTTTGTCATGTATTCTATGAATGAATGCTATAGCATTCACGTCATCCTAGTTGAAAATTTTTATCTATATCGTCGTAGATGCTATAGCATTCATTGTATATAACGGTTAAAATATGATATTCTGACTACTCTTGCAATATATGTCTAATCAGATTTCGGATAGTACAACTAGTTTCAAAAAAACTTGCGTGTCTATTTTTGCAGCTTACTGAAGTTTTTACTGTCCGTGAACGTGTTAACCACCCCAAACCTTAACAGGTTATGGGCCCAGCAAACGAAAGTGAAATCAAGTGGAATTAAATACCGAAAAATTAGTATACGGTTAATACGCATATTGAAGTGTTAGGAAAGGAGAACTTCGATACGAGGAAGCTGCAGATTGAGGCCCTCCTCGTCAAAAATGACGCTTGGGAGTAGGGAATGCAATCTCGTTCTCGCGAGATCTAGTTCTCGCGAGATCTCGCCCTTTTTTAGCGAGATTGATCTCGGACGAAAAAAGGGCGAGATCTCGCGAGTTTAACGAGATTGCACTAGAGCATAAAAACGTCTTATTCGAAGCGCGGACTGACACGGACGGAGTTGCGATCTGTCGGTTTCATTCGGTGCGCTTGAGGCGGCGGCGGCCTGCTGAGGTAACGGTCGCGTCACGAGGTGTCTGTCAGATTCGTTCGTGCGTGCGATTGGTCGAAAATTGAGCCGGCGTGCTGCGTCATCAACGCGCATTTGTTTTGTTTACTAATAGTTGTTGCTAGCTTGCGTTTGATTGCATTCGAGTAGTTTTTTGGTTATTCATGCAAAAAAAAGTTTCTTATGTGATTTACAAGTGGAATAACGAACGATGTCAGCGAATATAGTTTATAAAGACTATGAGAGTGTGTCGGACGTATGGAAATACTTTTTGAGAGCGGAAAATGGATTGAGTGCTAAGTGCAAACTTTGTAAAAAGATTCTTAAAACCAAAGATCGATCTCCGCGTGGCTTACATGTGCATTTAAAATCGATTCATAAAATTGACACGAAAACAAAGAATGTCATATCACCCCCGCCGTTGCCGTTGCCGCCACCATCATCAAATACTGGGGCTACTAATCAAAACATGGAATTAGTAACAGCATCCGCATCTACGTCGAACGTTAGTCCAGAATCACCAGGATCGTCGGCACCAGTGCCATCAGCAAAAAAGAAGAGGCAAAAAATTACTGATCATTTCCTCCCGGTTGAAGATACTTCTATGGAGAAAAAAGTATCAAGAATGGTAGCCAAAGATGGACTACCCTTCCGTGTTTTCTGTACTTCCAAAGATATGAGAGATCTCTTCAATTGTTCGGGACACAAACTGCCTATGTCCCCAAACACAATTAAACTTATAGTTATGAATTATGGCATGACATTGAAAATGAAAATAATGCGTGAATTGGCTCAACTGAAGGAGAATGATCACAGATTTACGCTAACATTTGATGAGTGGACTTCTTCTATGAACAAGCGATACATGAATGTAAACGTACACACATTTTTGAACGGCAATGCTCTGTTTTGGAACTTGGGGCTGATTCGCGTCTTTGGAAGTATGTCTGCTGAAAGTGGTGTCAGTATTTTGAAAACGAAGTTAATCGAATTTGGCCTTATTCTGGAAAAAGATATTATCAATATTACTACAGATGGGGCAAGTGTGATGAAAAAGTTGGGTCGATTGATATCACTTTCACATCACCAGCTCTGCTATGCCCATGGAGTTCAACTTGGCATAATAGATGCTATTTATAAAAAACAAACTGATGTTGAGGAACCTGTGGTAGAATCTGAAAATATGGAAAACGACGATGAGATTCCTTTGAAAATGGACGAAATTTCTAGCACAGGCTCAGACTCAGAAGATGATGTTTTTCATTGCTCTATGCCCAGAATAGAAGTAGACCTAGATGCAGAATATGCGGGTATTATTGAGAAAGTTAGGAAATTGGTGAAACTTTTTAAAAGATCACCTACTAAAAATGATACTCTGCAAATATACGTAAAGCAAGAATTTGGAAAAGATATTAAGTTACAACTTGATTGTAAAACCCGATGGTCTAGCCTAGCAGACATGATTTCTACATTTCTTAGAATCAAGCTGTGTGTCAGCAAAGCTTTGATCGACCTCAACCTGGAAGCTGATCCGAACTACTCCTTGAATGCGGAAGAACATGCGGTTTTAGCGAACTTAGACAAGGCATTTCAACCTGTAAAACTGGCTGTGGAGGTGTTATGTCGTCAAGATACAGACTTGGCTATCGCAGAAACAACACTTAGGTTTATGATTCGCAAACTGGAAGAGCTAAAAACTCCATTGGCAGAAAAACTAGCTGGCTCCTTGAGAAAGCGCATTGTTGAGCGTCGGACGAATTTGACAGCATGCTTGTTGTATATTAGAGATCCAGCTAAATACCAAGCAGATAAAGAAGAGTTTGCGAAAGACGAAACATTTAAATTGCCTCCGAAAAACGTGATCCGAACTGAAATTAAATCACTTATAGAGCGTTTGCATCCGCAATACAGTCTGACTAATTCACAGACACAGACATATTCAGATCCATCTTGGTCAATCGCATCAACATCAACTGCCACCGTTAATGATATAGCTGAATTTGATGATGACGATAATGTACTGCTTTCATCTCTTTTTGAGGCACGCAAGAGTATTTCATTGCAAGAAGAACTTCAGCAAACATTGACTGCTGCGTTCAAAGAACCTAGAGACAGGAAACTAACTACGAATTCTCTGGAGGCATTAATCAAAAAGGAAATGAATTTATACGAGTCTGGGGGGTCAAAAGGCGACCTTTTACAGTTCGTGGATAACTGCCTGAGATCTGTGGTTCCAACTAGCGTTGAATCCGAAAGGGCCTTCTCAGCGGCTGGTTATCTGGCCAACAAAATAAGAAGCCGTTTAGCAGACGATTCTTTGGACATTTTGTGCTTCTTAAGGCGCTACTTTCAAAATAATTCGTAAAAATGGCTTGTGATTTGAACTGAAAAATCTTTCATTTGATTGGTATATTTTGTTAATTAATCTGTAATTGCTAATAGTCTGACTAATTAGTATATTTTGTTAATTAATCTTTAATATCTAATGGATCTACTAAGTTTTATTTAATTGAAAATAATATCTCAGTTTAATAGTCAACTCAACTTAGATAATAAGTTTCTTTTTTTTTTGACTTCTCGTTGTTTTGTTTGTTATAAAAGAACTGTTTTATTACTGAAAGATTTTTGTTTGATATTAGAAAAGAAAACTGGTTGTTTCTTTCATTTGTTATTTGTTTTTGAAGTTTACTGAAAAATTATAGACAGATACGTTAAACAATGTTTGATGCATAAAAGTCTATTGAAAATATTCGTGGAAATAAATGTTTATCTTATAATACTTATAATTTTGATTATTTTCTTCCTAATTTATACAAATATTGTGATTATTTTCAAAAAAAAAACACACAAAACTGCCAATCTCGCGAGATCTCGAAATTGGCGAGATCTCGCAGTACTGTTATTCATAAACTCGCGGGATCTCGCTTGAGCCCCAATCTCGCGAGATTTGCATTCCTTACTTGGGAGTATGTGAATGGTGGAAGGCACGGCCACCCGAAATAGCAGGTAATGGAAGCAAGCGCAAACGCCGGTGAATTATGGGATGCAAATGATCGGAAAGCTAAATCCGACCTTATACTTGCAATAAGCCCTTCTGAGCTTAAGCAAATTAAGGGATATATTACATTAAATGATGTGTGGAAAAAATTGCATCAGATCGATCAGTTCAAACGACCTGCCCGGAAGGCATTATTATTAAAGAAACTGCTTCTGCGAAAAATTAGTGAAGGTGAAGAGGTTACGCCACATCTAACAGAATTCTTCGACGCCGTCGATAGCTTACAGGTTCTGGCGATTTTCAAAAATTCGCGGTCAATATTCGAAACTACGAAGTCAGCCATGACAGTCACATGACTTCATTTTTCGAATCTTGTCAGTTTCTGACATCCAATGACAGTTTATATAATATTTTAAACGAGCATTTTAAATGCTACCCTCTATTATAAAGTATCGTCTCTTACATAGATAACAATCGCCTAAAATTTAAAATCCAAAATATTAAAAACAATAGCGCTGTATTTTAAGTGTTTAGTGTAACATTTATCATGGATTATGAACCTGGAGGTATGTATCTGTGTATGTATTTATAATAGATTTATTATTATTTTTGATTGTTTATTTGAACCAGAATAAAGCTAATTTTTCAGCTAAATTTTACATAAAAATAAATCTTATTGAGCTATAAAGTAATGAATTCATCAAAATCAGATTACGTTACAAATATTATAATAAAGTTACAAGTCTTAGCTTAATATCTGTGTTAAGTATAGTTGCTAATATGTGCTACTCTTTTTTTATTCCGTAATTGAATATTGAATTTAAAACACGAAAAATATTTTTTTGGTTCATCTTCTTTATTTTTAGGTTCTTCTTCTGAGAATGTTGTTATACTTCGTCAAAAATTAGTTGAATATTACAAAGTTTATAATTCAAAAGATAATAATGAACAATTTCAAACTCTTGTACCTACATATATAAAGAAAACAATTTTTTGATCTTAAAAATGATTTAACAGATGACTTAAAACATTTATTATCCAGTATAAACAGAAGTGGTCTGCTGCTAAAAGAAACAATCTTTATTTCAATAAAAAAAAAAATCTACTTGGCTCAATAAAGGTATCTCTTTTGTTGTTAAAAAAAATTTTCCAAAGAGAGTTGGTGGAAGACCTTCAAAAAATTTCTCCCACAGCAGTCATCGATCAAAACGTAGAAAAACTGAAAATTTACGTATGGAGAGATCTAGTAGTGAACTTTTGTTTGCCGCTAAAATTAATTTAAAAAGAGATGGTCATTTGAAATTTCCTGAAAAAGGTAAAGCTATAGATGGATTCACCATTGAAGATACATCATTCCAATCCCAAGAACTTTGATTTTGATGGAATACATTCCAATTGGTCCTGTTATCACCTAGTAAATATGTCGGAGGCTTTCTTGACTAAAAATTTCGACAGTATTACTACTACTTGTGTTAGGCTGGTAAACGAAATACAGAATAGGAATGCAGATATACTAACAAAAGGAAGACAAACATAGGACCCATTCATCATGAAGAGCATCACTAGTTCAGCAGCATTTCAGAATATGACTAGATTTCTTGAAAATAATTCATTAATAAAAATATTCAGTTGTGTGGATTTACTCCAATCTTTTATAAACTGTTTATCAAAGAAACAACTTATAGTAAAAGAAAGGCATTACTACATTGAAAAGAAGGTAACTTATAATAAGATAAGAAAAGACTATATCGCACACCTAGATCTAAAGAGAGTTAAGTCAAAAATCTGTGTGATTGAGTTATGCTCACCATTTAATTTCCTATACGGATACCTATCTGACGAATAAAACAGATTTAAAAATAAGTGCAAAACTCAACGCTAGATGGCGCCTAGAGTCCCTTTTGTTGAACGAGCGAGCCAGCTCCTCCCGCGCCTAAACGGGAACAACGCTAGTTGCAATCAGAATTAGAAGCGGAGTGGACGTGTCCTCAAAAAGTTTGCAGTTATTTTGAGTTGTACCTGTTTAGTTGAAATTTGAAGCAGTATTATTTTGAATTGTCATCTTTTAGATGGTTAGTGCTGATTAAATGGATACAACATTTTGAGTTAAACCTGTATTGCTGGCAAGGTGAGTAAAGTTTATATTTTTATTTTGAGTTGTTACCCTATTGTTGAAACATTTTTGATTTTGTAGTTGTGTCTGTTTTGTTGAGTCATATTTAATGCTCTCTTTTTTCTGTAAAATCTTATCAAAATTAAATTTATTTCGTTATTGGCGATTGGAGTTTTTAGGTCTTAGTACAATTTAATATTCATCTTAGCATTAACAAAGTTTGTTCCTTTTTTGCTGCCGATTTTTCAAGTTGGGTCCCTTTAGATGGTTTCTGACAAATATGACTCTGTAAGTTAGTAAAATAAACATTTTATATTTCAGGAAAACAATGCAACGCGGGCGATTTTTAGTAAATATGGTAGAAGAACGGGATAAAGAAAATATCGCTCCTCCTATCACTTTTACTCAACATGCAACCGTGGAAGATAACTTACAAGATGTCATATATGTCATAACTAACAAGATGTCATCAAGTGATGAAGTTTCATCCAAGGAAACTCATGCTGTCTTGACACCGGTTAATACAGCTATCCCTAGCACGTCTAAACAACAAAATTCTGTTGCTAGCAGCAGCAGCTCGAGTTCGTCGGATACCGAAGATGATAGTATATTAAGCAAGTAGGCCCGGAAAATGTTATGGTTCCTGAAACTGGTATTGAGATCAAAAAAAAGGGCAAAAAGAGAGTACGCAAACCAGCAACGTGGAAGTCGAAAATCGCGAAACAACTGAGAAATTCTGGCAAAGCCTACCAGTCCCTGTCAAAATCTAAGAAACTAATACTAGAAAGAAAGGTTGGACCACCCTGTGGAGACAAATGTCGCCTAAAATGCAAAGATAAAGTGGACGAGATGTCAAGACAACAGGTCTTTGACGCATATTGGGCACTCAGCGATCTTGAAAGGCAAAGAGAATTCGTAGTACGCCACTCGCAACAAATAAAGCCTAAATATCGGTACTCAAGTACACAAAATTTTAGAGCCCTCAACAATGCCTTTCACTTTGCGATTAATGGATCCAAAATAAGGGTATGCAAGCCATTTTTCAAATCGATCCACTCTTGATTTGAGCAATAAAGCGTAAAAACAGCATTTTCGAAGAAAACAGAATCAGGTATTATTCAACCCGATTTTAGAGGAAAACACAATCATCATCCAACTATTGACCCACAAATTAGACAGAGCGTTAAAGATTTTATAAATTCTATTCCCCGGATTGAATCACACTATTTGAGAGCAAGTGATAAATCATTAGCAGATATCTACCGAGATTATAAAAAACTTCGTGAAGAGGATGGACTACCGGTTGCCACGTCTTCTACATTCAACAGGATATTCAATACCGAATTTAACATTTCTTTCTTCGTACCGAAGAAAGATCAATGCGATTTGTTCGAAAGGTACAAGAATTCAAACGAAGAAGAAAAGTGCAAGTTAATTCAGGAATATGAAGAGCATCTAAAAGAAAAAGATTTTTCAAGGACTGAAAAAGAAAATGACAAGAATAGGACAGATGGCACAATCGTAGCAGTTTACGACTTACAGGCTGTATTGCAGATTCCTAAAGGACAAATATCCTTGTTCTTCTATAAATCCAGGATCAACTGCCTTAATTTTACTATCAGCGATTTAAGGGCAAAAGATGTCATATGCTACTTTTGGGATGAAACAGAGGGAAAGAGAGGAGCTATTGAAATTGGCAGCTGCGTACTTGACTACATTAAATCAAAGATAGACCAAAATCCCAACAAAGAAATTAACGTCATTTTCTATTCGGATAATTGTGGCGGTCAACAAAAAAATAAGTGTCTTTTATCTGCCTATGCCTACGCCGTCAACAAATTGCCAGTTAAGTCTATAACTCACAAGTTTTTAATACGCGGTCATTCACAGAACGAAGGAGATAACGTACATAGTGTGATTGAAAGACAAATCAAAAGATATTTGCAGTCGGGTCCAATTTACATACCAGAACAATATAAAACGTTGATTACCACTGCAAAAAAGACTGGAAAACCTTACAAAGTTGTTGAAATGACCTACAATCAATTTTATGATGTTAAAGTATTACAAGAATCATGGGGCACGAATTTTAATGTAGATGAAGAAAAAAATCAAATTAAGTGGCATGACATTAAGGTACTCAGAGTTGAAAAAGAACACCCTGATATATTTTTCTATAAAACATAATTTGCTGAAGAAGCTTATAGAAAAGTGTGTGTGAAAAGGAGGGCCCTCCGCACAAGAGGAACTGGGGTAGCCATAAATCAGACGACATTTTCAATTGGATTAACACAAGCCTACAATGAAAAAATTGCATTATCGAATGCAAAAAAAAAAAAGACATTCAAGATTGATAAGAATGTTATTCCAAAATCTTATTATGATCTCTATTATAAGAATATTCTTGGCGGTAATAAAAATTAAGTGCATTATTGTTATCAGAATATTCTTAACTCATTAGATCTCATTACAGTGAATTACCAAAGTTCTGTTTTTTCTAGTTTGCAATATATTTTATGTTTTGTTTAAGAGTTATGACCCATTTGGGTTTATGAGACTGACATAAGTTAATGCTACTAATAATAATAGTACTAATAAATAATATTGATTGACTGCAGTAGTTTTTTTTAATTTTTTATCAACAAATAACACAGGTCAACACCAATTTTGTTCTCAAAGTATTTGCAAATGATTTCTGTAGGACTTTTTCCGTAGATTACGAATTCGTAAATGAAAATGTTCAAACATTGTTCATTTTCGAGAAAAATAGGGTTAAAAAGTACAAAAGACCATATTTTGATCATTTATGAAAAATTATTACAAAATAACGGATTGAGCCAGGAACTTAAATGTTGTTCAAATAATAGTTGAAATCTTAAGCTATTATATAAAAATACAGAAGGCCTTAAAACATTTCGAAATGATCCATAAATTTGAATTTTTCCATTAACCAATTACTTCATATAATAAATGCCGAATAAAGAACATGACAAGAGCACACTACAAAAGCAAACTTTAAGGAGGTTGTGGGTATTATTAATTATTTTGATATATGACAAATAAAAAAATTATAAAATAAACCGAGACTCAAGAAAAAAAGTTTTTTTTGTCGACCGGTGTAATATACTCTTACTGTTGGTCATAGCACACTCTGTCAATTGGACTTATTATAAATAATTCAAAAAGTCATTGCGTTCTAAATGTATAATGCCTCTTCAAAAGAGAGTCAACTAAAAACTTAATTCACCAACACAGGCTCAACTCAAATTAGTATACCAAATAATACATACATTGATAAGCAAAAGGGAAATAATTCAAAAATTCCGATTTTTAGCCTTAAAACGTGTATAAAACACTAAATTACTACAAGATAATTATTCTTGTGTATAAATAAAGCAAACCATAAAAACAAAACGCTCCTGCATTGCACAGGGACACAGAAAACAGTTTTTCGTGCTTTTTGAAAAAAGTGCTTTTTTGAGTTAATACCTCTTTAGATCTAGGTGTGCGATATGAAGGTTGGCAGAAGGAAAGCATCAACTAAACTAATATCGATAAAGGGAAGAAGGCTTGTCTTTAGATACTTGGTGGAAATGTCAAGATCTTTTTGCTCGTACATAGAACATGGAGAAAGAGGAAAACAGCAACGAAGAGCAATTGCATCAGCCAATATAATAATGAGAATGCTTTTGTATATTGTTGATGAATTTCATCTGGACGTAGGAAAAAAGATTCCAGGATCAACGATCTCAATTTGAGGTGAAGAAAAGAAACAGAAGATACAAGAAAAAATATCGAAAGTTCCAATAATAGGAGAGGATAAAGTGTTTTCTCTAACAGCTACAGAGGATGCCACAAAACCGAATGAAACATTGAGTCCACTTGCATTCTATGTCATGCACCACATTTTCTTTGACGACAAAACAAGAACAAAATTGGAATTGCCGAAATGTACTGAGGAAGAGATATTCTTTAGAGACTTATGCAGGTTGACCTTTTATTTGTTGAGTATAAAGAAGGTTAACATGGGATCAGGACTGAAAATAGAGAATGCAGATGAGTATTTCTTTACGGAATGGGAACAAGGTAAAATAAACATGCTATAATCACAAAACAAGAGACAACTCCTGAACAATCATACATAGCTTACACACCAGATGAAGCTTTAGCACTTATTGTTGGAGCAAAGCTTACCAAGTTCCAGTACAATTTAATACGAAAAAGTGCAAGTGATCATAATTGCAAGATACATATATCCCCCTTATGAAAATGTTACTTCTGGAAAAAAAAAGATGTTACCCAAAAATGTATCCATTAGTGAATCATCTGTAACAATATCTTTACAAGATTTATTAGATCACATCTCAACGAGGCTTTGTCATTCACTGCATGAGGTTATTTCCTTACTTCCTAAAAACCAACTTGAGACCATCTCTTTGCTTACGAAATGGGGATATGATGGAACATCGGGACAAGCTGAATATTTTTTCATTTCATTTCATTTCATTTATTTAAGTTTGAATTCATTGGTATAAACAATAGGAATTACTTAATTTAGTGCTGGAAGTACATTCTTCATTCATCTATGATATTTTATAATTGGCTAGCAAAGGTACAATTTTAAAGTAATCTAAGTTATTGGGAAAAGTAATCTACATATTTTAATTAAAACCCAGTGAAATTGGCAAGCTGAATATAAAGTTATTTCAGGATGAAGCGGTTTCAGACTCAAGTATTCTTTTAATTACTATTGCTATATTAGATTTATTACGGAAATATTCATCAAGTGGGAATAACTACAAATGTTTAGAGAAAATAAAACCCCAACTCTTAGAAGTTTTAATAAAAAAAACCAAAATATTGAAATAGACAAATTAATTCACTTTAGTTGCTTGCATATGGGAAGATACGAAAACAATTAACTTCACCTCCAATAGTCCAATAAACAACAAAATTTGCGAAGATAGAAAAAGATCTGATGCAGTGTTTGCTTGGCAAAAATCCCATTACTTAGTATACGATAGAGCATCGCTCAAACTCATTGGGGATTAAATTACGGAGCAAAACAAATACAATTTGCAACAAGTATTTTGCACTAAAATAATAACATCAGTTATTATTATAGAAAAAAGAGTATACACATAATTCTGTTTTTACGCGAATTTGATTTAACACAATTAAAAAAAAATATTTCATCTCTTTTTCACGCGATTTAATTTAATTTAACGCGGTCCAAGAAATTTCAATTGGAAATAATTTTTGGTAAAAACCTTAACGTAGTGACAGCAATTAAAAATTAATTTTTATATGTTTTGCCAGTTTTTGTTTCACTAAATTATGATTTTTTTTTTTGTTTTATAGGGGATGGTGGGGCAAGACAGGGTACTTAAGGTTTGAAGCTCAATAAAACGAAACCTTTTCATTAATTCTAATCAACTTTATTAAAATTATCATCTTTGGTAATCAGTCTTTGATAATTGAGCAATAATAGGAACATAACTTTCATTCTTTGTTAAAAAAAAAAAAAAATCCAAAAAATCGCCTACTTCCCCGTCTTGCCCCATAGGTGGGGTAAGATGGGGTATAGGCTATCGTACTATCACTGCAAACTTAGTGTTTTATTTTAATACACTAAAAGTGTTTTAATATGACGTCACCCATTTGATTAACATTGTCTCGTTTTTAAAACGCTTAGCGTATGTTAATCAAATGGGTGACGTCATATTAAAACACTTTTAGTGTGTTAAAATAAAACACTAAGTTTACAGTGATCGTATTACTTGCTGACAGAACTCGCAAGTAAAAGTCGCCTCTTCATCTTCGTCGTCAATTCCTGCACAGCTGCAGTGTGCCCACTTTCCACAAGCCCTACAAGATGCCCAACCTTCGTTGGAGTCCAAATAACGTCCAGAACAAAACAAACACGGAGTGTTCTCCACTTCACTGTCACTATTTTCCGGTGACGATTTGCGTTTTACTGGTTTCTTCTTTTTCTGTTTTCCTTTAAATTTTTCATTCGATTTTGCTTTAGTCTGCTTCTTAGTTAACTTCGATTTCTTTTTTTCTTCTTTCTTGGCGTGATCTTCCTTTTTTTTCTTAATTTTTTCTTCAAGTTCGTTTTTGTATGGCGACGCAATTATTATAGCGGTTTTACCTCGTTTTCTTGTGGAACGAACAGTTTTTTGAGTTGCCGGAAGAGGTAATATTTGTTCTGGACTAGTCAATGAAAATATTGATTCTCTTGGAGTAACTGGAGTAACAGGTCTTCGGTCCATGCCAAAATTATCAGGCCAAGTTGAACAACCAGGTTGAGGTTGTTCATTTGCAGGCGTACTCACGGATTCTGGTAACACTTTTGAACTAGTAGCTGGAGTGGTTAAAGCAGTAGCAGAAGTAACAGTAGCAGTTGATGATCTAGGTGTGCAATCTGTCATTATTTGAGACTCTGCAAGTAGTGGAACTGCAGGGATTTCGGTAGATGTCGCCATATTCGAAACGTGAGTATCAGCACGTGATGGATTTTCAGGTTCTGGTGAAAGCACACTCGTTGAACATACAGCTTCGCATACTATATTTGAAGTAGTTGATGCTTCTTCTCTATCAGTTTGTGCCTGAGTGACTGGTCTCTGAACTTGTGGTATATTTGTCGTCAAAGAAGGTGCGAAGTCGCTTTCTGAGAAAACTGTCGGATCATACGGCCAGATTCCACACTTCCTGAAGCCATTAACAGCAGTAGACATCGTAGAAGCTTGTACAAAGGCTTTCCCGACAATTTCTGCAACTTGACGTACTGTCACAACCATCCCTGGATGGCTGCGTAGCCATGCTGTTATCTGCTGATCATAATAGGTGCTCAACGGTCTCATGAAAGCAACGTCCGCTACCTGAAGACGGTGAGTTGTGTGAGGCGGAAAACAGAGAATTATCACTCCATTTGACCTAGCTTCATTAATCAAATCAATATTTTGCGTGTGCGTGCTATGTCCATCAAGCAACAGTAAAACTTTTCGGTCGACAGTTGCACCGCTGAACCTTACAAATTCCTTGAACCACTGCAAAAACAACTCACTAGTTATCCAGCCTGACTCGCTGCATACACCCCAAGCACCAGGAGCTCCATTTAGCATCAGTTGTTTGTCCATTCGTTTCCTGGGAAAAATCATCATTGGAGGCATGTAATGTCCACTGGCGCTGAAACAAATTTCGATGGTGATAGTTGTCCCTCTTTCGGCGGAAGTTATCGAACCAACTTGTTTTCTTCCTCGTTTAGCAATAATTTTTGACTTAGTTTTGGGCACGACTGATATTCCTGTTTCATCGCAGTTATAAATTCGATTTGGGGTTAGTTGGTGTTCATCATATACGTTGCCTAAGAACGTGTAAAAAGCATCAATCACTTCTTTATTGAATCCAGACGCACGAGTAACAGAAGTACTTTCTGGCTTTCTTATTGATAGCGCTGGATGTCTCTTCAAAAACCCCAGAACCCAATCTTTCCCAGCTTCTTCTTTTTTAGTATTGAATGGATGGACCTTATTGTTCTTCTCAGCTAAGCTGTAAGCCAAGGATTTTAAATCTTTCACTGTAAGCCCGTAAAGTCGACTTTCCATCTCCATAATATAATCACAGAGCTCAGTCTCTTCAGCTTCTGTAAATACTTGTTCTTTAGGGCCTAAAGGAACCTTTAGTGAACTTTTACTGCTTGTACTGTTGCTTGCTAGGTTATCACGAGCAGTTTTGACTTTTCTTTCTAGAGTCGTTTGCGGTACTGAAAATGTTCGTGATGCCAGTAAATATCCCATTCTTTCTTCAATGACAGCATCCACAGCGTTATTCATATTTTCTTCTGACCAATCCCCTCTATTTGTCGTTCTCTTGTAATTTCTAACCATCCTGAAACAAACATAGAATTTTGTAAAACTTCAATTTCTTGGACTAGGGGGCAAGATGGGGTACACCCTTACCCCATCTTGCCCCCTCGTGAGAAAAAAAAGTAAAATTGCATCATAAAAAAATGACTGCCAATCGAGTGATAAACACGTTCTTACCTGACAGAGTATTCATCAGACCAAACGACTCACGACCAATGAGTGCAGCACCTCAAGTATTTATTTATTTTAACACAAATGATTGAAATATGAAAAACTGTCACTATTTAGCACAAAAACGTTTTTTTGGCGAGAAACAAAAAACGTGATGAGTTACTTTGAAATCAAGCGGCCTACTGAATGGCAACATGGTGACGCGTCATCGAAGTTAAAACGGCTGTAATTGCTCAGCTCTAACACCTTAAAAAGCTATGTACCCCGTCTTGCCCGCCACCCCGTCTTGCCCCACCATCCCCTACAAATCTAAAATTATAAATTTTTTTATTTTTTATTTCTAAAATTATAATAGTTTTAAATAAAAGCACATTACAAACGATGAATTCACATACTTTAATCACATTATTTCAGCTAATTCTTCAAATGTAGAACCAATCCCCTACCATATGCCGTATCTCTTTTTACGCGAATTTGTTGGAAACGTATCTATCGCGTAAAAACAAAATTGAGTGTATCTGATTAAAGACATTGGTAATATGTATATCCAATGTATAATAATATTTAACTGTATGTTTGCTGTTTATTTTGAGAAACACAACTAGCTTGCATATAGGTACATACATATGTATGTAGTTCGGAGTCCACATCACTTTTAAAAAATACAAATGTTCACTTACCTTTCAGTTGGCATCAGTAATTTAATAAAGTAATAAATATAATATTTAAATAAATTGTAATTATTGGACGTTGCTGCATATTGGAGATGAATGTGTGTTGTAAATGAATGTGATATTCAAAAATAGTGTAAATTATTCAGTTTTTGTTACCCTATGACTTTTGCGTACGGAAAAGTATTTATATTGTAAAACGTTATGCAATTTCATACTAAAATATCGCAGAAGAATCTAACTGCAATAACGCGATGTGTAAGTTCTTAAAATTTTAAATAAAAATACTTTAACAATCCCTACTTTAAAATGGTTAGACGTTAAACGATTTAATTTTTAAAAATGAGCTTATTTTATGTTTTCATTAAAACTTATTTCTTAATATTTTTTTCGAAAGGCACCAGCCCCATTTAAGTTTGACACTTTTGCGCGGTTTGTTTTTTAATAGGCAGTTCGTTTTACTCATATTTAAAATTTGTTTAAGTTTTAAAACTACTACTAGTTTAATATTTCTTCTCGTCTATAACTGCACTAATGCAATTTAATTATAAATTAATAAACCTCTCTTAAGATCTAAAATAAAATGTTAAATGACTCACATAGTATGCTACTTAATAGTGGTGCAGTCTCTGAGTGTGCATCATTCCTAGCGTTCCTTGTGTATGCGATAGCATTCCCAAACTACCGGGTGGTGGAAGTCCAATACCAACACCAAGCGTTGATCCTATAGGTGGACCTAAACTTCCACCGATTGCGGTAGGTGCTATAGGTGCAGGAACTGGTGGTGGTTGTATGGTTGGTTGCACTAAAGCAACAGATCCATGAGTTCGAAAATGAACACTTAAACTGCTCGAAGTTGCAAACACTTTGTGACACTCTGGACACTTAAAGTTCTCCGTATTCCGTTCATTCAAATGAATTTTCTTTTTATGCGCGACCATATCACGATTCCGACTAAACGACTTACCACAAGTATCACAGTGATGGTTCTTTATACCAGTATGAGTTATCATATGCTTTGATAAATCACCGGAACTATAAAAAGCTTTGCTACAAACGGGACACACTTGATCACGAACGCCGGAATGTATTTTTTGATGTGCTTGAAAATTCCCCAAAGCTGAAAATTGTTTACTGCATATTTCACATTGAAAAGGCCTTTCGCCAGTGTGAGTACGTATGTGAATTAATAAATTATATTTTTGAGCAAAACGACGAGGGCAGTAGGTGCAAACAAAAGGCCGCTCTCCAGTATGAGTCCTGCCGAATTATTACAATATGTACTTAACGTTTAAACTTTAAGTAAGTTTCTTACCTTATATGCATTTGAAGCTGTGCCGCACATTTAAAAGATTTATTACATTCATAACAGGTCTGTGGAACCTTTGGAACTGGTTTTGGACCCCTCTTTTTTCGTTCTTCAGGAGCCTTTCGTTTATATCGGCTTCGTCGCTTACTGAAATTATAAATTCATAAAACCTTTTAGCATTTACGTGATTTAAGCACTTAAGGGTAAATTTAACAAAAAAATAATTTAAATTTACACGACGGTGTTTAAATATTTTCGTGTAGGTCGCTTTCCTCACGCTGCCCATCTGCAACTCACTTTCGCTAAAACTGAATCAAACAGTGCGGTCCTGCAGTCAGAAATATTCTATAGCTAAGCCATGGTTTGTGAATTTTGACCTAATTCAATCGGTACAAATGTTTGCCCAGGAAAATGTGTGGATGGATTTTCCAACAATTCTTTTATTTACCTCTTTAAAATACACAAGAGTATGTTTATTTGCCTCATACTTTCACACGTGCTCCAAATTACAAAAAAGTATACATTTGGAAAAATATATAAGAAGCATTATGAGAATCGATTCTGATCAAGATTCTTCTCTGCAAAGTTCACATATGGAATGCATGTTCACTTAATGCTGAGAATTTGTGGGAAAAAGGATGTGTGATCCTTTCTAACGGTTCTCCACACGTAATAATCAGAGTTCAGATGTGTTCCGAATATTTGAGTCTCAAATTTCAACTTTGTTATAATTTGTCATGTTAGTATGAAAATGTTCGGTACTATTTATGTCGTAAGATGAACCATTTAGGACGATTGAATAGAACTAAAATTGAAAACTGCACCTTATAACTATTGTATAACGAAAAACTCTATGTATAATATAAACAATGCTACACTACACATTGATGCACTCCGTATGACATAACAACGATTCTCAGTAATGAAATAATACATACATGATTGTTTAAAAGCCAAACATCAATAAATCAGTTTACGAGAAGCTCTGACTTTATCTTTAAACTGACGAAATTTCAAAGAAAATCAATTGTTTTTTTGTTATATTGATCAAAAAATATATAAATTATAAAATAACGATTATCGAGTACATAATCAATCGATAACGATTATAAAGTAATTTTTGTTTTTCGATTGCTCAATAACGATTATCAAATAATTTTTGTTTTTCCATTGATCAAGTTATAATTAATTATTATAAATAATATTAAGGAACGATTTGTAATCGACTTAAAAAGAAAAGAAAAGGCTATCATTCCGAGTCGTACCTATTTTTTTTTCACTTTTTCACTCCTCAAAAGGAAGAAAAAAATTAAATGCATTTTATTTCGAACAATCAAAAATTAAATAAATTCTTAATCATTATCGAGCGATCGAAAAATAAAAATTACTTGATAATTGTTATCGAGCAATCGAAAAAAAAGTACTTCGTAATCGTTATCCGGCAATTGAAAAATAAAAATTACTTGATAATCGTTATCGAGCGATCGAAAAATATAAATTATGTCGTAATCTTTCTCAAGCGCTCGAAAAGTAAAAATTACCATTATTTAGCCAAAAAAAAATTAAACCTTTTAGTCTGCTAAAAAAAAAATAAAAAAAAAAACTGACCTATACCAACAACAAACAAGTTTTCAAAAACCATTGAAAAAGTCTGCTATTAAAAAGATTTGTGTTAACATATTTCATACAAGAAAACTTTCTACACATAGGATGTAACTGAAGTGGCTGAATTAGAAAATCTGGTAATCTGAACCAGGCAGCTTTTGGACCCTATTTTTATTTTAATATCTTTTCCGATACATACATATGTACAATGTACATCTATTAAAATATAAAATAGATTTCGAATATGTGCATCTAATGAATTATTAATTCTAGATTCTAATTCTCTTTTGTATTGAAATCTACTTAATAAAACTCTAACACTAACTGACTGACAGATAACGCACAGCCGAAACCGATGGGTCAAGAAGCATGAAATTTTGCACGGGAGTTGCTTATATAACGTAGGTGAACATTAAGGATTTTTGAAAATTCATTCCCTAACGGGCACACGGCTAGTTCCTTGATGAAATTCCTAAACTTGTAACAAATTCATTTCAATTACCTGTGACTTCGATTAATTTTTCCAGTCAAAGTAGTTAAAATAATTCGGTAGAAAAATCCAAACGAAATATTTTGAAGTTTTTTGTAGAAATACCTATGAATATACTATAGATATTCAAAGGGAAAAACTAAAGGTAACTGAAATGAATTTTTTACAATTTTAAGAATTTTATTAAAGAATTTCCATTCAAAAGGAGCTGTGCAAGCTCTTTTCGATTTAATATCACTTAGAATATAGAACATGGGTGCGTGTGTTGCATTTGTAATGTAATACGATTAAATTATTTGCAAATTTATCTCTTACCATTTCTTAACTTTTAATTTTTTATCATCATCCTCCTCTATTTTTTTAGGCTCTTCAAATAAAGGAGCATCAGTCATAGTTTCAGCATCACAAAATCTACAATAGTATAAAACAATAGTGGTTGTATTTATTAAATCCGTTAACTTACCCATATCCACGATCAATTATGCCGAGATATTGTCGCAATCTTAAGTCAGAATTTTCACATTCTTGCTTAAAGTGATAAGCAACACCAAGTCTGTAGATGCAATTGTTACATATTACGGCAGGTAATCCATCAGTTTTATATACCTTTTGAAAACAAAAATTTACAACATGAATTAAATTAGTATTATTTGAGATTCGAAAAGGTTAATTATCGATGTATTCATTATTTTTTAAATTAATCTTAATGCTCAGGATTAGTGAACTTAAAATCCCAATACTGATACCGCTTTGGTTTAGCAACGATTGTTCAACAAATGAGTACAATAATCGACTAATTTGATTAATCGAATAATCCTATATTTTCCCTTTTCGCGGATTATTTTGTGGTATATGAAATGGTTTTCTATGTTTTGTGAAGAGATATATGCGGAATATACAAGCAAATTGTATAACCTTTATAGTTAGTTCTTTTTTTCCCCGCTCATCTCATGCAAGTGTACTAGACCTGAAATCACAGAAAATCGAGGGACCTAAAACAAAAAGATCTCCACATTTTTGCAAGGGATTTCACACTTTCACCGCGCTATATAATGTTTATTGTTGCTATTTAGATTGTATATTTCAAAATCGATTTTGATTTTGGCTAACATATTCCTTCTCTATTTTTGGCTAGGCGTACCACCGCGAGAAAAACAATTGATGGAAATGCAAAAACAAGTTTTCAATTTGTGACCAAAAAAAACCGTTACTTCGAAGAAAATTGTTGCCCATCGCAAATTTTATGATACCCTCGAATAAAGAAACTTACCCGGACTTTGGCGCACATCATCATCATCGTCGAGGGCATCATAGCAAACTCAGTGCTGTAAATCGATGTAAGGGCGCCCTCTTCTAAACACACGCGGCAAACTTTGTGTATATTATAATCCATTGAAAACGAATCGCCGAATTCGCGACCAAACAAATCACCGCTCCGCTTTATTATGATTACGGTACCGTTGGCTGTTGACAGTTTGCCGGGCGGTTTTTGTTTAGGATTACGTACTAGACTAATAAAATTTTTGGAAGAGATTCCGAATTGGCCTACTTTCGTTTATTTCAGTTAGATCTTTGAGGCCGAAACTTCTTAATTTAGATAATCAAGTGAATTCGAATATTTTTACAGATGTTGGGTAAATAAGATATGTTAAAGGGCAAAACTTTCAATATTTACAAGCCGGTGAACCGGTCTCTTGCATATGTGCATAAATGGTCTAAAAGTTCACAAAATTTATATAATTTATTTTTGAATCGATGTCTATCTCTATCAAATCTCCAGGATAAATTAAACTAAATCGTTCAAAGAACGCTAAGTACGTAAAAGTTTTAAAAAGTTAAAACGTGAAGAACTTTTACTGTGTATAAATCAAAACTATTAATAAATTTCTGGCGAAAGTGGGCACCGCCTATCATATCCAAGGTTTATCGATTTTAGAACGGTCCATTTTTAAAATAAAAACCACGTTAGTAATTGTCGTTTTTAATATTTCATGAGCATTAGCTATTTTTCCCTATTTCTATAATTTATATCTCTGTATACCTACTGCATATTGCCTGACTTTATAATGACTTAAAGGATCCGCAAAAGACAGGCACGGTCTAAGCCCTGAGCGTTTTTATAATCTTATTTACGAAAGATCAAATTTGAATTTTTTTGCAGTCTACCAGTAACGCAATCACAAATATCAGAGATTGAAAACACTTCTTATGGTGACAGTTAAAGCTGTGATGGTAATTAATTTTTTTAAGAAGAACTTTAATTTACTTTAACATTGTTAACCCTTTAGCTAGCACCTAGGGGTCAAATATTACCCCAGCTTCGTAATTCCCACCTTACATTTTTTACCATTTTTCAATTTCTTTTTCGTTTCTCAATGTTGAATACTTCATAATTTCCTTTTTTATCTATATCAATAGAGCATTATAAAAGTACCGTAAATTTTTTTGAAATGAAAAAATCATTAGTTGCCCAGACAGCCCAGCACCTCTGACGAAAAGACGTTCAAAAGACGTATTTAATAAGTCGTATTTTAATTATGGCGAAAAGTCGTGTTATAGACGATTTTCAGTAGTCTAACTATCTGTAGTTTTTACAATTTTATCGTAGATCCTTTCAATACAGAAGCTACAGATGTTACTAAACTGATATTAACTCAAGAAAATCGATTGATAGATAGAAATATCTTCTGATTCACCTTTAAAAAGGCATTTCAATGACACTTCGTTTTTATTTAGCTTCTAAGTAAATTTAAAGGAAATATAATAATTAGCACTGAAACAGTTACTGGAGGCCTATCGCTTCATAAATTCTTTTTAGTTACCTCTGACTATAATTAATTTTCCCGCAGATAACGTCAAAATAATTTGATTTGATTTTTCTAATCGAATTATTTTAACACTTTTCAACGTAAAAAATTGATTTAAGTCAAAGAGGTTACTGAAAAGATTTTATCAAAATTTTAGGAACATTATTAAAGAATTTTTATCAAAAAGTGGCTTTTGTAAGCTCCTTTCTATTTGATTCGAACGTTTTTAATAATAGGGTCCATGATTTTTTTCTTTTTTTACGACATATTTATGTGAAAATATTTCATTTCAGCGCTTAAAGAGGGAAATAAATCTTGATTATTATACCAACTAAAACGCACGTGATGCAACTTTTGTAATGGACTGTCAAGAAGACCTTGCGTACAGTTACCACAAAAAAGTACTTGGAATAAAAATTTCCCGAGGATTTTGTCCGTGAGCGACAAAGAGCACAATTTAAATCATAGTAGTGTGAACTACTTGTGGACTTTTCTATCTCAAATATAATATTTTATGCGCGCATTAAAAATAATGATTTTAAACAAAGGCGCCTTTTCACCCACGAACGCACTGAACGCAGCGAATGTACTAGATTAGTAGTGCGTCGAACGTAGAGCAAGCTGGATGAAATAGATGACGTGACATATGTTTAAATAAGACTGGGTACTATAAACAGTTTCTAAAATTAAGTTTTAAGTGGATTTTTGAGATGTTCCATACGCCCGGCTTACGTGCGAATGAATTTTAATCGACCGGAGGTGTTCTGTGCGGTTGCTTCGAGTTAGCAAACCTTTTCGATTCTAGTCTTAAACCCGAGGGAGGTCTGTCGAAAATTTCACGGTGAGAAGGCGAACATTCGACTTGCGGGAGAAATGTCAAAACTGTCGGAAGGAGTTTCGAGTGCCCCACTGCTGGCAGCCAGTGATGTGAATAATCTTGTGAACAACAACAGCTGCCGCGGCGAGTCAACGATGCACCGCCAGGAGTCGGCAGCCCTCATGAAGCTCAAAACATATCTGCTGGCGCTCCGCCCGTGGTCCCTGTCGGCCAGCCTCGTCCCCACGCTCCTGGGCTCGGCGATCGCGTACCGGTCAAAGTGGTCGGCGGACTTCAACTTCCTCACGTTCCTGCTGACGATCCTCACGGTCGTCACGGTCCACTGCGCAGGGAATGTGGTCAACACCTACTTCGACTTCGTCAAGGGAATCGACAACCGGAAGTCCGACGATCGGACCCTTGTGGATCACATTTTGACCAAGGATGAGGTAAGGTTCCTTCCCAACACCACTAAACTGGGCAGGAAGTAGCTGCTTAGAATAGGCGATATTTTTCAGCCGTGCGACTGCAGTCGAAAGATGCACGAGACATCCTTGACCAGGGTTCATCCATCCACTTTTTGCTTGATTCATCTACGTCAAACACTTCCGAAACCGGTTGAATTAAATATTTTTACGCATTCAGCAAATGTAGAAAATATAATCTCGTATTTTATTGCTTAGCAGAATCATTTGTTTTCGTCAACCGGTATTTAATGTTTTTTTGCAAAAAAGTCTGCTGAGGTTCACGTGAACAATTTTGACTTTTCCTTTTATTTGAGAAAATGCCTAAGGGAGCCGCCCGTCTTAAAGGTAATTTTATGGAATAATATAAACCGATTTTCTTTATTTCCAACATAAAAAATTGAGTCGGCTTTCCGTGGTTCACAGCTGGTGATAAATGTTTGAACAGTGCCAGAGATTCGCATTCGTTGAAAAATTTTTGTTTTTTTTTTACTTAACTTTAAATTCTGTTTAGAAATACGAAAAAATCACGCAGTTCATGCTGAGCTTCGTAATCGTAAGATTGGTTATCAGAATTCAGAATTCTGTTTATTCCTTAAACAGCATTCCGTAGAATCTCACTCCATCCATTACTCCTATTATAAGGTAATTTATTACCTCATGACCTCTTAGGCATCCAGTCATTTATGTTACGTGTAATGTGGCTCTTACTTTAGCATTTGTGGAATAATCATTTCTACATAGAGAATAATCATTTCTACATTCTTGAACCTGTTCGAATCGATTCGAAAAGAACTTACAAAAGTAGATTTTGAATGAAATTCCTTAATAAAGTTCCTAATTTTTTAACAAATTGATTTCAGTTACCTTTGACTTCCATTAAATTTCTCGTTCAAGGTGGTTAAAATAATCTGATAGAGAAATTGAATCAAATGCGAATGTGCGGACAAAATTAATTGAAATCAAAGATAACTAAAATGAATTTGTGAGAATTTTAGGGAATTTACAAGTATTGTATGTTCACTATTCCGAGCGAAATGATATCGAAAAAAGCTATAAATGAATAGTATTCCTTGAATAG
Source organism: Eutolmus rufibarbis (assembly GCA_963920795.1). Taxonomy (NCBI): domain Eukaryota; kingdom Metazoa; phylum Arthropoda; class Insecta; order Diptera; family Asilidae; genus Eutolmus; species Eutolmus rufibarbis. Next base: position 16,391,040 of record OY987207.1, on the reverse strand, counting down.
TAATTCCTTAATAAAAGTCCTAAAATGCTCATAAAATCGTTTCAGTAACCTTTAACTTCAATTAATTTTTTCGATCAAAGTGTTAAAATAATTCGATTAGAAAAATCCAATTTGTGGAAAAAGTAATATAAATCAACTGAGATGATGATTTGTTACAATTTTAAGAATTCTATTAGGAAATTCAATTCAAAAGGAGCTCTCTAAGTTCTTTTCGATTAATTCATTTCACACGGAATACAGAACATGAGTTATATTGTTTTTTTTTTTTAAGAACTGATCAAGATCGATTTTTCCAGGTAATTCATTTTCTTGTTTTTACCGTGCAACATACAGGGTATCTCCTCGAAATATTAGCTGCATTTTGATGCATCCGGATCAAGATCAAGATCAGTATCCTAACGTGGAGTTATAACAACAACACGAGATCCACATTTTTAGCTGGGTCTGGGTCAAGATCTCAAACGTGTAGGTTACAAAATATTCCACGAGAGGCACTGATGCGAGTTATCATAAAGAATTGGCAATTACCTTTAACAAATAGCCTTCGAAAAATGTATACCTCAGTAAACAAATCCGTTGCCTACATTTTTATTTGTTCAATTGTTAAAATTCACACAAACTAACTGCTGCAAAATAAACTTAAACACGAATCTTATTCTGCCACTGACTTTTGTTTTGACACTTCGCGCAAACCTGCTTTCTTCTCGAACTAAACAAGGATGTTTTTTTCATTTCTTGTTAATCCAGAGCGTGATCCGGATAGAAAAACGAAACTTTTATAAAATTTTAAATTTGAAAAAATAGCTTTTCTGTGGGTTATTTTTGAATGTTTTTTTATGCACCTGACGTTATATTTCCTATTTTAGAATCCTCAAAGATTTGGATACTCCAGACATGTTCAATAAGTAATAAAAAATAATAATAAATACTGAATACAGATAAAAATAGATAAATCGATGATTGCTTTTAAATCCCATTATCTCGATTATTTTATAATCAATATAGCAGCATGTTAATAGTGGTTATTCTTTGAAAAAATAGTTATTATTTTACATATATGGATCGCCCTGAAATGCCTTACACTTACACTTGAAAAATAATGTAAGTGTGGCTTTATTTAATACTATTGCTTGCCATAAATGTAAATTGCAATATATGCCAGAAATTTTTAATTAAATTCGATTTTTGTATAATACGTTAAAAGGAAATTAAACTCAATCGGGAGCAATTCATCATATTGGTGAATTTCATGGAAGCCATTCGGATTTAGAAATAAATTTATTGAACTTTTTTGTAGTTGTAAATATGTCTTCAAATTGATTGTTAAAAAAATAATTGAACAAATTCTTTGTAATTCGGAAAAGTTCTTTGAACCTAACAAATAAAAGTTGAAACGCGCAATGTCAAAAAAATAATATGTAATACTCCGGACAGACTATGTATAAACGAAATATAGAATTTCCGCATTCACAATTTCAAAAATATCACTTAATCTTTGAATTTCTTAAATAAATTCAAACAAATATTCATACTATTAAACATAAACTTTCAAATCAATATAATTGTGACATTGAATACGCCTGAAATTCTAAATTTTGTTCCAATGTGTCAATAGTATAATCTTTTATAATATTCTTCTCATTTGGAACAATGCGATAACTTGTTCAGGTTTATTCGGAAATGTCGCTCTAAGTGCTTACCCAATTTATTAAGTCTACATTTTATATGCCCGAAAGCGTTTAGTGGTTTAAAGAATTCCAACTTGCTCTTAGTTAGAAAACTTGTGTGAGTTAGAGAAGCTCTGATATCGAAATTCTGCGGAATCCCAGTGCTGAAGTATGTAGAAGGCTTCCAGCCTTTTAATTTAAGAAACAATAATGAGTTTAGGCTGAATGTGGTATCCACAGCCGATGGCGACAACAAAAATATGCATAGGTTTAAAAAGCATTGTGTTATTAGAAAAAAACATTGATATTTTATGGCCATAATTGATCTAAGGTAGTTAAATAAAAAATTGTTTTAGTTATTGCTAAAATAAAATTCTTTGATAATAAAACTATAAATAAACTATTATTTAATTATATTCTCAATAAATTTCATATTGGATTTATGAATTTAGTACTAAAAACCTTTTTTGTAGAAAATTTAATTCTCAACACAATGCTGCTATAAGACAATTTTTAAAAATTTTATTTCAACGAGTTATTCAGATTTATGTAAAAGAGTCATTTTGTCCCATGTTAATGATATGTGGAAATAAGCTGTTTGCGGCATTTACAGGTTTGATCTAAGAGTCTGAAATGTTAGTAGGATTAGTGTTAGATTTAGAGCTAAAACATTGGCCTATGGGACCAAAAAAAAGCAACAACATAATATGCCTATATTTTTTAAAAACGTTGTGCTAATAATGCAATATTTTCTTTCCAGGTTGTGTCTCTCGGTGCTATACTTTACATGGCTGGTTGTGTGGGTTTCATCAGTCTTGCAATTCTAAGTCCAGCAAAAATGGAACATTTGGCTTTGGTATATTTCGGAGGACTATCATCTAGTTTCTTGTACACGGGCGGTATCGGATTTAAATACATTGCACTTGGCGATGTTTTAATTTTGATTTTATTCGGCCCGCTTTCGGTTCTTTTTGCATTTCTGTCTCAAACGGGCCACGTCGATTGGACAACTATATACTTTGCAATTCCTCTCGCTTTGAACACCGAGGCTATCCTGCACAGCAACAACACTCGGGATGCCGAGCACGACGAAAAGGCTGGAATCGTGACCCTGGCTATTCTGATCGGACGGACAGCATCTTATGTCCTGTACGCACTCCTGCTATTCATACCTTACAGTCTGTTTGTAGTGTTCGCCTTAAAATATTCCTTGTGGTTCCTCTTGCCGCTAGTGACACTGCCTCAGGCATTCAAAATAGAAAAGGAGTTTCGCAACGAAGGCACCATGCACAGCGTTCCACGCCAAACTGCAAAACTAAACTTCTTCTTCGGAATCCTCTATGTAGTCGCCTGCTGTTGCACTTCATCTCTTCCATCGTTCAGCAGCAGAGGAAATTAAGGATTCACGTGCCTTTTAAGTATGTTTGCTTTTATTAGCTTATCTTATTTTATGTCACGAAAATTTACCATTGTCACTCGCGAGGACTTAATTACATTTCGGATGAAATATTTATGGCAACCGTGTTGCAAAATTATGACTTATTTAGGTATTAAAGAGCTTCTCACATCATTTAAATGAATAAAGCTTCGAGGACTTTAAAAACACGACTAGTGTTATAATTTCTAGCAATAGTGCAATAAAGATTTGAAATCCCTTGGTATCGCAGCTCTGTAGCGTTGAGGAACAAATGGCTTGTTAAGATAAGTTATTTACTTTGTTGAAGATGTACTCAGAAATTGGTGTAGTTGGACCTTGATGGGCTACTACGCCAGCCGAATTTGACAATAAAATTTTGTTATTCTTGACTCGAATAGTAGCTGAATATAGCTTAATTACATACAGTAAGTTAATCCTTAGGTGTACCCATATTTATCACTCATTTACGAGGCAGCATGTACCATATTGTATCAGTACCCTCATTTTAGCCATCTACATTTAACAGGTTCGCATTAAAAGTTCGAACAGGACAGACAGGAAGAAGGGCTTTTTAAATTTTTCTTAAACAGCACTGGTAATCTCGTTTAATAAAGGAGCCCAGTGTTTCTCTAACTGCATACAGCAGTATTATTATTTATTAAAACGCTGCTTTGCGTTGGTATCTCCCGGTTTGTGATTTCGTTTACTTGTTTCATAAGTACTATATTTTCACTTAATTATGTATATGTGTTAACGAACAGAAAAGATCAATTTGTAAGATTTCTACAAATTTTATAACCAAATGTGTACATTTTTACTGAACATGTATAAATATATCGATTGTGTAAGGAAAGCTGAATTGGATTTCTTATCCTTCTTACCTAATTTCTTATTTCCCATTCATGACTTATTTTTTTCATTTTCATCTACATATGTATTGTATATATCACTTTGTGTTTGTAGGAATCAGGAATCGGGCAGTTTTCAAGATGCCAAGGGTATGGTTTTTGATATCGCTCATATATGTATGCAAGGGTATGGTTTTTGATATCGCTCACATATGTTTGTTATTAACGAAATGACTGATCTTCACAGACAACAGTTTCATCTGCCTTTATACTTGACTAAACAAGGAAGAAAAGGAGATAGTATGTGTTGTTGCGGTTTTGTTTCTTTTTACGTAGAGCATAAACTATTCGGCCGAATTTAATAAGAAAGATATTAATCGATTTGTTTTATAAGGAAACCGTTCGAGCTGTCTCCCTTCCATTGTATCCTTATATATTATTTTCTATCCGAATCTAGGAAAATTACCATAGCATCATAGCATCAATAAACTGCTTAAACTGCTTTCAACGAAATAAAATTTTACTCGTCCATTTTTCAAAACAAGGCCGTTACCGAAAGTCTATTTTCTCTGACAGTAAGTACATAAGTAAGTAAAAACATTGCACGGCTGAGAAACGTGCTATTAGCTGAATTTTTTCTCAGATCCTTATCAGATTAGTTAGGAATATGTTCATTAAATTGAATTTTACAAGCCATCACACCTACATATATTAATAAAAATTTTAAAATTTGCGAAAAGCGTATCAAATTGCCACCCATCGAAACATTAAATCTATGTAGAACCGAACAACTTTTTAACTTTTGACGCAGAGTGGGTGCAAACTATAAATCGAATCAATTCAACTTTATTTTGGCAAACAAAAAAATGATATGGGTGACCGTTCATAAATTACAATTCAATGCAAAATTTATGCTAAAACTGATCCGGATCCGATTGTGAAAAAATACAGATATCATCGCAAGAATGATTGCTGGAGAAAAAACACGCTAAATAAAATCATGGATGTTCAAATAAAATCGATTCAAAAAGCTGAAGCATTTGAACAAAACTTCGGAAAAGATTATAGTGTGACAATAAGCATTTAAACGATTCGTTGAAGGTCACAAAAACAACTTGAGAGTTTAAAGTCTCCGAAAGTTGCCATTACTATCATGTAAGCATATCTGAAAACGTAATGAGTATGCTAAACCCGTTTAAATTGTCCAATGGAAAAGTGGATAAATATGCTTGGGACAAATGAGTCCAAAATTGTTCGATATGGTAGCAAAGGATCTTGTTGTTATGCAACAAGAATTCAACCCACAATAAATTTCGAGATCGGCAAAACGTGTGTACATGTTTTTTGTGCTGTCGCTGTTATGGCCCTGGATCAAAACAATCATGGATTCGATGATTTTTATTGAAATCCAAGATGCGATGTTACTTTATGCGTTTGATGAAATGCCGTTAATGTGGGTTTTCCAGCAAGACAATGACCTGAAACACACCAGTAAGAAAGCAAAGCAATGGTTGTAAATCAATGGGGTCAACTTCATTGAGTCAACCAGGTTTCAATGTGTGGGCAGATTTAATTAAGGCGTATTGGAGCTTTAGCCAACAAGTAATGACACGCTTTGGGCAGCAGTTCAACAAATCTGGCGTTCAATTCCAAAGGTTAGGTGTCGACATCTTCTGAATTTTATGGGTAAACGGTATGCAGCCGTTATTGCTATATTAATAAAGGACATGCATCAAAATTTTGATTTTAATAAGAATATAGATTATTGAAATAACACTGACACATTTTGGAATAAACAATAATAATAAAGTAAATATTATTTTAATTGTTCATTGTTTCAAATTCTTACATAGTTGAAGTAACTATTTTATATTATATGGAGCTTGGAAGAATTATTTCAAATAGTAATCACATTGGAAGTTTTAGAAAACAGTTTTGCACTTTTGCCGATGTTTTTGATTTTTATATATAATATTATTTAGGTATGTCCAAAGATAATTTTTGGGGTTATTATTATTATTATTGTTAGAAGTGAGTCGTGTAGGCGACCCCAGAGAAATCTTTTGTGCGAGTCCTGCTTCCCCACACAGATCGAGACCTTTATATAAGGCTATTGTGTCTTGGGGAGTCATCTTCGATACTTGGGCTAGGGTTAGTAAAGAGCCCCTAAAATCTACCAGCCTTTGGCAACATAGGACTGGACATTCGCAGAGTAGATACTCCGCAGAAACGACAGTTATTATCATCCCAGAGGCCTATATTTTTGTGGTACATCTTTAGAGTGACTAAAACTTTGAAAAACATTTTTTTAAAGTTATAAACTTTCAAAAATTTAGAATAAAATTTTCTTTTTGAAACCAAAAATCTAAAAAACTATAAAGAATAGCGCAAAAATACAATATATCATTTATACGTGAAAATACTAGAATTTTATAAGAAAAAAATATTTTGTTGTTTATAAGAAAAAAATATTTGATTTACGCGTTTGTAGATGAATTATTTCAAAATTTCCCTTAATTCCTATTCTTAATTATTTCTAAAAATATCTTTGTGAAGCTATTGCCTATTAGTTGAATTTGAAGTCAAATTTCGCGTTCGATATTTTAATGTTTACGAAAATTACTCGATTGAAGCAAGGGATACAGCTCAACTACGGTAATCAAAGAAATGTGATTTATTTTTTTTATTTATAGGTGATAAAGAAAATATATACTCTAAAATTTTCTTTGATAAATAATATAGATTTTTTTTTTAAAAACAAAACAAAAAAAATTCTTTCGATAGCATCCTATCTAAAAGTTTGATTACTATTTGTTTTATTTTCTCATTTCACACCACTTGTGGACGTAGAGCGAATATAATAAATTTTGAGTTATCTGTAATAATTTTTCAAAAAGTCATAATAATAACACTACTAGTTATCAAAATCGGCAAGGGTCGAATCACTGATTTAATATTTGAGCGATTTATCGTGGAATAATCCTGCGCACAATCTACAGGTTTTAGGAATTACATATATATTTAATCTAAATTAACGGGATGAATCTTTTTACATGATATGGAGTCATTTAAGTAGAATTTTTCGATATCGTTTCACATCACATTAAACGGCTTCTTTAAGTAAAATTAAAAATGCTCCAGTATGACTTAGGTGCACCAACATCACTAAACGAAATTATGCAACATGAGTTGTAAACCATTTCAGAATTTTTAACATCGTCCTTGCCGAATAGAAACAAAACGGATATTCTTCGTAGCACATCGCTGTTTTGTTCCTAAAGATAAATCCATGATTGTAGGCGCTAACAATTTCCTCGGGAGCAGATTGGTAAGTGAATTCAATAAATGAACGAATGTTTCTAGCCTCTGAATTTTCATACTCCGAACCAGACACAATTTGGCAAATAAGGGACTGCAAACATTTGAGGGGATCCTGCTTCAATATCCTCTCCCAGTTTATTTCGTTTCCCGTAAAACTATCCGGCTGTATTGAAGATTCTTTCCCATCCGTTTGTCGTTTTGATCTAAATAGTGCTCTAGCTACTGCTTTGACTGGCTGTCGAATCCTATTATAATCCTGCGCAAGCAAATGTAACATGTAGAGCGCTGCAAGCCCCATGACGCCTAAAAGAAGAATCCTAAATAGAAACTTTACACTTAGTAAAGATTTCAAAAATGCAACATTATGAGCATACCTCCAACCCATTTGTAGCACAATTTGAACCTCCTCTTCCAGTACGCGCTTGTTGTAGACTGACTGCAGATGATGAAGTAATCGCCGTAACTGCAGCATTTTACCGGAAATGCATGCAGAACTTTCTTCTCCATTCGATCCAATGTTAAGGCCTTTCGAAGGAATGGGTAAAATTTCAAGTTTTGCTCTCTTTCGCCGTTAAATTTCTTCCGACTACTGCTAAACTAACGTCTTAGGTACTTTGCCGCCAACGGCCAACCAGCCTCAGTATCCATCCACTTAATCTGCCTCATGGCACTAGTGATACCATTTTTACCTACCCACCAAACTTCTGCAGCGACTCATTTCCTTAACCGCAGTTTCGGAAAGCGAGCAACGCGTCTGCACCTGTTGCATAATTCCGAGCTCCGTAAAAGAAAGTGAATTTGCTGGTGCATTCGTCGCGGCTGAGATGCAGGTCATTCATTCATTCTCCACTTGTTGCATCTCGTGGCTTAAAGGCACAAAGTAAAATTGTTTGCACGTTTTACTGTGCGGTCGGGTTTTATTTGCATTTAATAAGATGCTATTAAGGATTTTGTAATAATGGAAGCTGGAGTTTCCGACCTAGTTCAAGTTGAGGGTCACTTAAAGAGCGGATGCCAGTCGTTAATTGCTGCTTTTGCAGCGGCCCTCACTCAGTTAGATAAAACGTAGACTGCAGCGAGAGTAAATTACTAGCACTAGTTAAGTTTGCTGTGATGCAAGTATTAATCATATCCAGGGATTTGAAATAATTTTATTTATAATTATAATGTTTAAATTTAATTTCAACTAATAGCGTAACAATAATGAAAATAGATAACGTTCTTATGCATTAAAGAAACAAGTAATTTCAGTACCACAAATAAAGTAAGACCCGGACTAAAACCTTCAAAATATATTTTTTTTTTACTGACTTATAAAATTCTATGGTCTTTCCGGAGAACTACGCTGCAAACCGCATGTCGATATTCAAATGCTAGCGTGCGCAACGAGCTGGTGGATTTTAATCAGGTTATGATTTGTACGTACTTTCAGAACTTTAAAGCCACAAATTTTGTCTTTTAATGTCGTATAAACTAGTGAGCATTCCTAGTCCCGGACTTTTCAACCGATCAAAATAAAATTTTGGGTATATTTTAGCTATGTACTCGTATATACTAAACTACTTACAGGACCAAGAATAGCCAGAATATCATAAGTAGTTTTTGAAATTGGGTTCGTTAAACTCAAAATTATATTTCTGGCATGTAAAGTTCCTTGATGATACTTATTCACAATTCTAGCGACTCAAGTGAGTAAGGAAAGATTTCAAAATATTATTTGTTTCTTCACTAAATGAGTCGAGCAAACTCGACCTAAGTAACAATATGTTGCAAAAAAGAATTTTAAAAAGATCTGGAACGTTATTCAAATATCGAAACTAATAACGTTATATTTTTAATAAAAGTATGTCGTTATCAGCAATACAGAAAATTATCATACCAATTTTGTTGAGATTCCAAAAATAAATTCTCGAATTTTTATATTTATTTAGGATGAGGGTAAGGACTTAGATTTAGGTAGAAAATAACCCTAAACAGATGAGCACTAAATGCTTAGGTTTTTCCCAAGGAAAATTACTTTATTGCAACCAATAAAGTTTGTTTTTGAGACATGTGGCCTGCGGACTGTCTGCATCCTAATTGCTACGTGGCATATAGTTTTTAGTAAAAATTTTAGTTAGTCTAACGACAGCTCTTGTGAAGCAAAGATCGGTTCTTCCTTCATAAATAAAAATCAAGCTAAAAGTATTTTTCCTTGAGTGTTAATTTAATAATCAACCTATTCCCATTTCCAACAGGTTATGGGCCCAGGACACTCGGCTTTAAATTGATTAAATTGTGTTTACATTGTGTTTTATTTGAAGTGAAAGAAAATACTTTTTTTCAAAACTTTTTAAATAATTGACAGTTCAAGTTTTCTGCGATTTTAGTGACACGATTATTTAGTGATAATAAGTGACATTATTATTTAGAGATAAGATGGAAAATTATACCAAAAAGAAATATTAAAGCTTTTGATGGTGAAAAATATAGTGTGTGGAAATTCAGAATACGTGCATGTTTCGGCGCAAACATTGAAAAGCCACGAACCACGCACTAGAAATGTAAACAAATCAAACTGTCAGAATGAAACGTAGGGTTAAGCTGCAACTTCACGCAGGATTGTGTAGCAACACAATTTTAACTTTGCACATGCGTGTTACGGGAGAAGAAGAAGATCATTGCCGTGTGATCAACCAACACATGCGTAATTCAGGCGAAGCACAAGGGGGAGACGTTACAGCATGGAAAAGACACTCCAGTGTGGGATGGACCAACACATGCGTATTCCAGTCGGAACGGAAATGGCAGTTGCAGAAGAAGAAAAAAAAAAACCAAGAAAAAATTAAAAAAAGGAGATTTAACGGTTTTTCGGCCTATAAAAGGGCGCGCTGAACGCAGAACGGGCATTAGTTCTTGGGCGATCACCAAAACTAGTCAAGCAGCTCTTGGGTAATTACCAAAAGCATTTTTTTGAACCTCTGGGCAACTGCCGAGGTTTTTTTTCTTAAGCATTTTATTAGCTATACTTGGAATAGTTTCAATTTGGGATTATAACCAATTGAGATTCTTCTGAGTCTTCTCTCCTCGCGTTATACTTGGAATAGTTTCAATTTGGGATTATAACCAATTGAGATTCTTCTGAGTCTTCTCTCCTCGCGTCATACTTGGAATAGTTTCAATTTGGGATTATAACCAATTGAGATTCTTCTGAGTCTTCTCTCCTCGCATTAGCTATACTTGGAATAGTTTCAATTTGGGATTATAACCAATTGGAATTCTTCTAAGTCTTTTCTCTTCACTCTTAGCTATACTTGGAATAGTTTCAATTTGGGATTATAACCAATTGAGATTCTTCTGAGTTTTCTCTTCTCGCGCTATTTAAACGTAAATCGTTTTATCTACTAAACCTGGAATAGTTTCAATTTGGGATTATAACCAATTGAAATTCTTCTAGGTCTTCTATCCTCGCGATTGTTTGAGCGTAGGATATTTTCTACACTTAGAGTGGTTTCGGTTTGGGATTATAACCAACCGAAGCTTATCTGAGCTCTTCTCCGCGCGTTTATTTGAACTTTTATGACATTGAATTTTAATCAATTACTATTAAACTGGGCTATTGCAATAACATATTTAGCTGCAATAACATTTTTTTATTGTTTAACTTACGGCGACTGTATTAAGAACTTTGTGATTAAGGATTGTGTTCAATTTTAGTTTATTTTATTTTAATAAAGTTCACGTTTTAGAATAATTAAATTTTTATTTCACACTTTCCCTTTCTTATTTTCATTATTTGTTCGGTTCGACTATAAGAGGTCGAAATTACAGGTTTGCTGTTTTTGGGCAATTGAACCAGATGCCCTTTTGGATAAAAAATTGTATGTTCGTTTAAAGCAGAACGAAACATTGGTCCTTCGAGCCGGATATACGGTCAAATATATTGTCTAGTTATTGCAGCTGGGTTCTTATTGCATAAAGTTTAATACGGTTCAGATTTAACGCGTCCTACTGGCAATTGTTTGTCATAATTTCGAATAGAGAATTCAAAATGAAGTCGACAATTCGAAATCAATCAACGTTAAAGGGTTTACTCGATCAAGCGCGAATAAACTACGGGAAAATTGATAGCGAAAAAATAACAAAGGGTTATTTAGAGGCAAGAATTCATCGGACTGAAAAATTGTGGACACAATTTGAGGAAAATCATTTGGAGATTTGTGCGGGAGAAGATAAGAACCAAAAGATAGTGTCTGAATACATAAGTGATTCAATTTGCGAGAGCTTTGAAGGCACATACTTCGAGTTCCTTGGTGAATTGCAAGACAGATTGAGTAACATGGAAAAATCAGAACCAGTTCCTCAGGTTGCACAATCTATACAACGGGCCGAAGTCAAACTTCCCCGTATAGATCTACCAAAATTTGATGGCGAATACTCTAACTGGAGAGCATTTCACGATATTTTCGTTTCGCTCATACATTCAGACCAGCGTATTCCTCAAATTCAAAAACTACACTACTTAAAGTCTTGCCTTACAGGCGAGGCAGAAAGATTTCTCAAACAGTTTGATATGGTAGGAACGAATTACCAATCAGCATGGGAAACACTAGTGAAAAGATACAGCAACCAACGAGTACAAATCTTTTCACATCTAAAGCAACTGGTTAATCAACCAGGGATAAAAAACGAGACCGAAAGGTCAATCAAGGGTATTTTAGATACTACACGGGAACAACTTCACGAGCTGGAGGCCCTCAAAATAGATACTACGCAATGGAATGCAATAGTTATCTTCATAATTATACAAAAATTGCCCGAAGAGACACGAAAACTTTGGGAACAGAGGATATCAGAAACTACTGATATACCGACGCTAGATGAATTCTACAAATTTTTGGAAGCTAGATATCGCACTCTAGAAGCAATGTCTGAAGCAAAATTAGCTAAACCTGTTCAGACAAAAAATACTACAAACTATCACATAAGCCACTCAAATGAATGCTTTCTTTGCAAAGGGAATCATTCAGTACAGCAATGTAGCAAATTTCTTCAGATGAAGATCAACGATAAACGACAGGCATTAACAAGGAGCAATATTTGCTTTCAATGCCTCCAACGTCATGGAAACAAAACATGCCAAACTTTACGAACATGCTACATGTGCAATGGAACACATCCATTGTACAAATGTGATCAGTTTAAAAAGAAAAGTGTCGGTGAAAAACGAAGTTATGTACAGAGAAAGAATCTCTGTCTTAACTGTCTAAGCCCACACCACAAACAAGTCTGCGTAAGCAGAAACAATTGCTACAAATGCAATCAACGGCATCATACTTTATTACATGATGAACAAGCTAAAACCAGAAACACAAATCTGGCCACAGCAGCATCTAGCTCAACAACGCCTGAAGCACAGTCTCAGAAACAGACAGGAACAGTTAGCTGTCATTATAACAAAAATACAACGAAATCTCTGCTGGCAACTGCCATAATAAACGTAGAGAATGAACACGGAATCTCAACACCTCTTCGTGCCCTTATTGATTTAGGGTCACAAAGTTCCTTTGTTTCAGAAGAAGTCTGTCAAACTTTGAAACTAAAGGGGAAAACCACTTCACTGCAAGTAACAGGGTTGGGCTCCACCAAAGTAGCTTCCACTACAAAGAAAGTAGCATTGTGCCTAAGATCCAATGTTGACCACACAGTTACTTTTCCTATAAGCGCATACGTTCTCAGGAAAATCACAAGCGTGTTCCCTCCTAAGCAAACAAGCCAAATAGATTGGTCCTATATCAAAAACCTGCAATTAGCCGATCCAAATTTTATGGAATCGGGGAAAATAGATATGCTGCTGGGAGTAAATGTTTATTCAAAAATTCTGCGTGATGGTCTCCGAAAAGGTAGGGAGAACTCTCCAATCGCACAGAACACTCACCTAGGATGGATATTATTTGGCGAGATACCAAGTGATATAAGCAAAAATCCTAAAAATACATTTTCAGCATTGGCTTTAGACGACCAATGTAGCATACAAACCCTCAATGAACAAATTCGGGAATTTTGGGAAACAAAAGAGATCCCAAATGCACGAAAATTAACAAACGAGGAAGAAAGATGTGAAAGGCATTACAAGGCAACGCACAATCGCCTACCTGGTGGCAAATATCAGTTAAAGAATAAATTCTCGAAACATCTGGACATGCTTAGTCTGGACATCTCTCCACGATATCCACAGGAGTCCCAACTGGAGAGACCAACAGCAACTTCTCCAGGAAGTCACATGGAGCCTTCAACAACTGCAACACCTCCAGCGGCTACAACAACAAGGTCACCAACAGCAACTTCTTCAGGAAGTCACATGGAGCCTTCAACAACTGCAACACCTTCCGCGGCTACAACAAGGTCACCAACAGCAACTTCTCCAGGAAGTCACATGGAGCCTTCAACAACTGCAACACCTCCAGCGGCTACAACAACAAGGTCACCAACAGCAACTTCTCCAGGAAGTCACATGAAGCCTTCAACAACTGCAACACCTTCCGCGGCTACAACAAGGTCACCAACAGCAACTTCTCCAGGAAGTCACATGAAGCCTTCAACAACTGCAACACCTTCCGCGGCTACAACAAGGTCAGCAACAGCAACTTCTCCAGGAAGTTACATGGAGCCTCCAACAATTGCAACACCTCTAGCGGCTACTACAACAAGGTCACCAACAGCAACCTCTTCAGGAAGTCACACGGAGCCTCCAACAACTGCAACACCTCTAGCAGCTATAACAACAAGGTCCAGTGGGCTGGCGGAAAAGGATTATGAGCTGCGCACAGTGGAAGGCAGGCTTTTCACCATCACGTACGCCCAGCTGCAACAGATCCCCTTCCGCCAGATTAGAGCTGGCAAAAGAAAGCGGTATTCTGTTTTTTTGGGCCCTGGACGTAGGGTGCGCGTACTGCTGCGGCACAATAAGGTGATCTGGCAGGGCTACAAAGAAGCAGCCAACCTTAGTACATAAGACTTACATTTAGGAAAATACTTTATTTATTTCATATTGAAATATTTATTTTTCGGTCAACATTTGAATACATTCTATTGGCATTAGAATTATTTATAGCTATCCATTTATCTTGATGCTATATGCATCAACGGGGGCGGAGGATGTTTCGGCGCAAACATTGAAAAGCCACGAACCACGCACTAGAAATGTAAACAAATCAAACTGTCAGAATGAAACGTAGGGTTAAGCTGCAACTTCACGCAGGATTGTGTAGCAACACAATTTTAACTTTGCACATGCGTGTTACGGGAGAAGAAGAAGATCATTGCCGTGTGATCAACCAACACATGCGTAATTCAGGCGAAGCACAAGGGGGAGACGTTACAGCATGGAAAAGACACTCCAGTGTGGGATGGACCAACACATGCGTATTCCAGTCGGAACGGAAATGGCAGTTGCAGAAGAAGAAAAAAAAAAACCAAGAAAAAATTAAAAAAAGGAGATTTAACGGTTTTTCGGCCTATAAAAGGGCGCGCTGAACGCAGAACGGGCATTAGTTCTTGGGCGATCACCAAAACTAGTCAAGCAGCTCTTGGGTAATTACCAAAAGCATTTTTTTGAACCTCTGGGCAACTGCCGAGGTTTTTTTTCTTAAGCATTTTATTAGCTATACTTGGAATAGTTTCAATTTGGGATTATAACCAATTGAGATTCTTCTGAGTCTTCTCTCCTCGCGTTATACTTGGAATAGTTTCAATTTGGGATTATAACCAATTGAGATTCTTCTGAGTCTTCTCTCCTCGCGTCATACTTGGAATAGTTTCAATTTGGGATTATAACCAATTGAGATTCTTCTGAGTCTTCTCTCCTCGCATTAGCTATACTTGGAATAGTTTCAATTTGGGATTATAACCAATTGGAATTCTTCTAAGTCTTTTCTCTTCACTCTTAGCTATACTTGGAATAGTTTCAATTTGGGATTATAACCAATTGAGATTCTTCTGAGTTTTCTCTTCTCGCGCTATTTAAACGTAAATCGTTTTATCTACTAAACCTGGAATAGTTTCAATTTGGGATTATAACCAATTGAAATTCTTCTAGGTCTTCTATCCTCGCGATTGTTTGAGCGTAGGATATTTTCTACACTTAGAGTGGTTTCGGTTTGGGATTATAACCAACCGAAGCTTATCTGAGCTCTTCTCCGCGCGTTTATTTGAACTTTTATGACATTGAATTTTAATCAATTACTATTAAACTGGGCTATTGCAATAACATATTTAGCTGCAATAACATTTTTTTATTGTTTAACTTACGGCGACTGTATTAAGAACTTTGTGATTAAGGATTGTGTTCAATTTTAGTTTATTTTATTTTAATAAAGTTCACGTTTTAGAATAATTAAATTTTTATTTCACACTTTCCCTTTCTTATTTTCATTATTTGTTCGGTTCGACTATAAGAGGTCGAAATTACAGGTTTGCTGTTTTTGGGCAATTGAACCAGATGCCCTTTTGGATAAAAAATTGTATGTTCGTTTAAAGCTTTTGATGGTGAAAAATATAGTGTGTGGAAATTCAGAATACGTGCATTTTTAACGGAACTTAATCTGATTGATGTAATTGACAAGGACATTCCAGAAGAACCTTCTGAAGATTGGAAACAGTCAGATCATGCAGCTAAAAGTGTTTTGATAGAATACTTAGCTGATTCATTTTTGGGTTTTGTTAAACCTGAATTAAAAGCAAAAGAAATTTTTGCAAATTTTGATAAAATTTATGAAAGAAAAAGTTTAGCGACCCAATTGAATATAAGGAAGAAATTGTTAAGCCTCAAATTACAAGGTGACGTGACTTTATTAAAACATTTTAATGGGTTCGATGACATCATCACTGAATTGATAGCTGCAGGAGGAAAACTAGATGAAGGAGATAAAGTATCGCACTTACTACTGACACTACCCCCTTCATATGATGGTGTAATCACAGCCATTGAAACTCTTTCTGAAGATAATTTAACTCTAGCTTTTGTGAAAACAAGACTTCTAGATCATGAAGTAAAACTATCAAATGAAAGTCGAGATACAAATGAAATCCTCCAAGTTCAAGCTATGAGAGATACAGAAACAAGATTAAATTTTAATAATAATAAACAAAAACCGTTTTTTGGAAAAGGAAACGATAAATTTAATAAGAAATTCAAATCAAATCCTAAACCTTTATCAGTGAAGTGTCATCATTGTGGAAGAAAAGGCCATTATAAAAATAAATGCTATTATTATTTGAAAGAATTACAATATAAGAAAAATAAAAATGAGAGAGTTAGAACGGCTCAAACAGTTCAAATAAATGACCCAAATGACCAATCAAGTTTTGCTTTCATGGCCGGTGAAAACGTTCAAGATATCTCAAGTGAAAATAAAATAAGATTCATACTGGACTCAGGAGCTTCAGATCATATTATCAACAGGGAAGATTTGACCCAGAAGTTCCAGATTCTTCAACCACCAATCAAGATTTCAGTAGCAAAGACTGGAACCTTCATCAACGCAACAAAGAGAGGATCGCTGAGACTAATCAGCAACTTGGACGTCGAAGGAGTTTTAGAGAACGTACTCTACAGTCCAGATATCCCTTACAACCTAATGTCCGTTCAAAAGATGCAGAAAAGGGGTTTGATAGTCATCTTTGACAATCAAGGTGTAGTAGCGTACAAAAAAAAATAAAGCTGTAATGAAAGGTAAGTCTTTGAACACTTTAATAATTACAGACTTCGTAGTTAACACAAGCATAATTAATACAGCTAACAAATTAATAAATTTTGAGATATGGTATCAAAGATTAGGGCACATAGGAAAGAATAAATTTTTGGAATTGAAAAATAAACAAATGATAGATGATGTAGCACAAATTAAAAATATAGTGCCTAATGATAACTTATGCGAAGCATGTATAAGCGGTAAACAATCACGATTATCATTTAATAAAGAAAAGAATAAAGATCACATAAGGCGACCATTGTTCATCGTTCATTCTGATGTTTGTGGTCCGATCACTCCTCCCACAATAGATGAGAAAAATTATTTTGTTATTTTTGTAGATGGATACACACATTATTGCGTAACATATTTAATCAAACATAAATCAGATGTGTTTTCAATGTTTAAAGATTATGTAGCTAAGAGTGAGGCTCACTTTAACTTAAAATTAGTTAATTTATATATTTATAATGGGAGAGAATATTTGTCCAATGAAATGAAAGAATATTGCGTGAAAAAAGGAATTACATTTCATCTAACAATCCCACGAACTCCACAATTAAATGGTGTATCCGAAAGGATGATAAGAACTGTTACGGAAAAAGCTCGAGCTATGATAGCTGGTGCTAGCCTAGATAAAATGTTTTGGGGCAAAGCAGTTTTAACTGTTACTTATTTAATAAATATAACACCAACTAGAGCTTTAAAACAGGCTAAAACACCATACGAATTGTGGCATAATAAAAAGCCACAAATAAAATATTTAAAAGTATTTGGTTCAACTGTATTTGTACACAATAAAACCAGTAAGACGAAGTTTGATGATAGATCTTGGAAAGGAATACTGGTAGGATATGAACCAAATGGATACCTGGTATGGGAAGTGGAGAAAGAAAATTTGTTACTGTTAGAGATGTGATTGTTGATGAAATAAATTTCTTGAAAACGAGACCTATTTTGAAATCAAAAGATACTAGTTCAATGAATGATAATAGTTGGAATAATAATACTGAAAATAATGATGAGTTGAATAATGAATTAAAATCTATAGTAGAAATAGATAAATCTGAAAATTTGGAAAAAGAGCTAGAATTAAAGGAAAATAAAATATCTAATAAAAGAATTAGATTAGAAAGAGAAAAATGCAATAAGTTAATTAATGATAATCGAAACGAACAAATAGTCTCTCAGCCTAGGAAGAGTGAAAGAATTAAAAACCGTCCACCTGTATCATACAACGAAAGTAGTATACACGATTATTTGATGTGTGCTCAATCCTTGATATGTAAAATTCCTACTTCATATGAAGAAATTAAAAATAGGGATGATAAGAGAGAGTGGGATCAGGCAATCCAAGATGAAATAAATTCATTATTGGCAAATAATACTTGGGAGTTAGTAAAAAGGCCGGAAAACAAGAACATAGTAGATTGTAAATGGGTGTTTACAATTAAAAATGATGAGTTTGGTAATCCAATGAGATATAAAGCTAGGCTAGTAGCAAGAGGGTTCACTCAAAAATATTTAGCTGACTATGATGAAACATTTGCACCAGTTGCAAGAATAACAAGCTTTAGATATATCATTGCATTTGCAAATCAATTTAATTTATTAATACATCATATGGATGTGAAAACAGCATTTTTAAATGGGACCTTAAAAGAGGAAATATACATGAAAGTTCCTCAAGGTGTAAAAAGTGAAAAGTCTGTAAGCTAAATAAAGCCTTATAAGGACTTAAACAAGCAGCACGATGCTGGTTTGAAGTTTTTGAAAAGGCTCTTATAGAGAAAGGTTTTAAAAATTCGTCAGTTGATAGGTGTATATATATTTTAGATAGAGGAAGTATTAATAAAAATATATATGTTGTATTATATGTTGATGATTTAGTCATAGTTACTGAAGATATGAATACAATGAATAATTTTAAGAATTATCTAAAGAATAAGTTCTCGATGGTAGATTTAAATGAAATTAAACTTTTTCTAGGAATTAAAATAATTAGAGAAAATAATAACATATCACTAGATCAGTCAGCATACATTAATACAGTGCTAAAGACATTTAATATGTATGATTGCAACGCTGTAAATACACCACTACAAAGTAAAGTAAATTTTAATGCCTTAAATTCAGAAGAAAAATATAATGCGCCTTGTCGCAATTTGATAGGTTGTTTAATGTATATAATGATATGCACAAGACCGGATTTATGTATAGCAATTAATATTTTAAGTAGATACATGAATAAGAATAATGAAGAAGTTTGGAAATGTCTTAAACGAGTACTCCGGTACTTGAAAGGATCCAGTGATTTAACATTGACATATTTAAGAAATAATTATAAGAATATTTTAGTTGGCTATGTAGATTCTGATTGGGGTGGTGACCAAAGTGATAGAAAAAGTACAACAGGCTATATATTTAAATTATTTGAGACATGCACTATAAGTTGGTGTACAAAGAAACAAAATACAGTTGCAGCTTCATCTACAGAAGCAGAATATATAGCTTTATATGAAGCTGTACGAGAAGCAATTTGGTTAAAATCTCTATCAAATAGTATAAATATGAATATCAACGAACCAATAATTATTAATGAAGATAATAATGGATGTATTAGCATTGCTAATAATCCAACAAGTCATAAAAGATCCAAACATATTGACATTAAGTATCATTTCTCGAGAGAGCAAGTAGAATATCATTACAATATATTCCTACAGGTGAACAGATAGCTGACACTCTAACCAAGGCACTACCAGGAGCAAGGTTTTTGGAACTTCGAGTGAAGATGAGTCTAAAATAATTTTAACAATTATTGTAATATTAGATATTAAGGTAATTGGTCTGATTAGGTTTTCTGGTTTTTCCTAATCCTTGCAGCGAATGTTGGACCATTGTAACCTCCCCAGAATAAAGGAAGAACAAGTCTTTGCTCAAATTAGCTTATTAAAGAAAACTATAATAATATTGTAATCTGTAAAATTAAGTAAAGGGAATTTATTTTTGAGGGGGCGTGTTGAGATTACAAAAATAAATTCTCGAATTTTTATATTTATTTAGGATGAGGGTAAGGACTTAGATTTAGATAGAAAATAACCCTAAACAGATGAGCACTAAATGCTTAGGTTTTTCCCAAGGAAAATTACTTTATTGCAACCAATAAAGTTTGTTTTTGAGACATGTGGCCTGCGGACTGTCTGCATCCTAATTGCTACGTGGCATATAGTTTTTAGTAAAAAATTTAGTTAGTCTAACGACAGCTCTTGTGAAGCAAAGATCGGTTCTTCCTTCATAAATAAAAATCAAGCTAAAAGTATTTTTCTTTGAGTGTTAATTTAATAATCAACCTATTCCCATTTCCAACAAATTTATATAAAGTTATAACGTTTACTGACTCCTAGTCATAGCTAATATGAAATCAGTTCCTTTTTTACTTAAATATATATTTTCCTAAGTAAAAAAAGCGGTAGGTGTAAAACCTTTTTAAAATCTAGACTACATGCGCCAATTGTTAGGACAACTAGTCAATTCAAACTCAGTATATTAGTTTTTACGAAATGAATAGTCAAACTTGAAAGAAAAAATTTTGATACCACATAAAATTGAAAAAGATTTTTCTTTGTGAGGAAACGATAGCCATATTGGAAATATATTTGCTCACATTTGATAGGAGGCTCCTTCGGTAATTGTTTGCACAAATGCAGAATACAAATTATCAAAGTTTCTGGCCATCACACCGAAAATGTTGCTAGAAGTTAACGACTTTCCTAAATTTCAAAGAAGTTCCATTATCTCGAAAACTAGGGGATTTTTACTGAGGGTAAGTTTGGCTTATTCGCACAGTCATGAGTTGGCCAGTCATTCGTTTTCATTTAGATGCTGGTTTTTGAGACACGCTGTATATGTATTACGTATTGAGTAACCCTTTTCAGGATCTATTTGTACACTTTTTAAACAAACAAAAAGCATCTTACAATTAGAAAATTATTATTATTAAGCGTAATTTCCCATCAAAAATGTTTTAAATTTTATTTGAAATGTAAAAAACTGAATAAAAATAAAATAACAGGTTTATCTTTAAAAATACGAACGTTGAACATGGATCCCCTTTTAAAAAACAGGTACCCTGGCGGTCAGCGTAACTCTTGGTAGGATTTTTTTTTCATTTAAAAAATTGTGGAAATTGTGTGCACGTAAGGTCAACGTTTTGAAAATCACTAAAATAAATATTGTTTGCGAATATAATTATTATTTGTAAAAAATTGTTAAGTCAAAATTCATAATTATGGCTAAGGTCATTGCAACACCAAAAACTATTAAAATGCCGTAAGATTCATTCAAATAAAAAATTGTTTCGAGAAAAACGCGCCTTTTCTGTTGCATTTTAAAATTGACCGCATGCATGTAACAATTATATTTATTGACTGAACCGTGGAATTTTTATGAAACATATTCATTATAAAGTGAAGTCTTTTTTTATATATATTAGATTGTTTACAATTCCACTCTCTGAACAGGCCACAAGAAATGAATGTGAAACAATTAGATTAATAGCCAAAAGTAATTTTGAGTCGGCGCCAAACATCGTCGGGTTGCTGTCTCGCTGACATTAACTTCGTGAACGCTCGGCATTTTCCGGCAAAGGGGTGTGTCATGCCGCGTAATTAATTAATTTGCTTGTTTGGCGCCGACTCAAAATTACTTAGGTATGCTTACATTAGTTTAAGAACTTAGTTATTAAGGTTAAATACAAAAGGTTTATTATTTTTTGCTTTTCAGTTTTTTCGGCGATTTAATTTTTTTGTTAAAAAGTTTTTATTTTATAATTTTTTGTGGCTATAATGCAGAAATTGACAGGTCTAAAGCTCTTTCATCGTGAGGTTTTTTTTTTAATTAATTGTAATACACAACTCAGCATTAAAATCTGTGAGTGAACAACAAATCACCCCTATTTTCCCACCCTTAAGGTGATTTTTTTTTTCCAAATTTTTATGGCACCAACTTCAGGGTATTTCCAATAAAAAAAAAAAAAAGAAAAAAAGAAAGAAAAAAAGAAGAAGAAGAAAAGAAGAAAAAAAAAAGAAAAAAAAAATAAGCGCGTCGAATTGATAACCTCTGTTTTTTTTCGATATAAGATATAAGAAAGACTTTTCACTTTAACATGTAACAATTACCTGTGAAACGTAAAATAATGTATGGAAGAATTTTGAACTTCTTAAAACAATCAAACTATGCAAGAATAAAATATATTTTTCCAAAAATAAAAATGGAGATATTAGGATTAACATCGCAATAGTCGAAACGACTACCAGCGACTACTGCCGTTATAAATTACCTCACCCGCTTAAAGCTTAAATTGTAAGTAAAAGTACTTACATTTTTTATCACTTTATCACACTGCACGTCCACTGTCACATCACTGGGGCCTCAAACTCAACTGACTTAAAAAGGACCGTTCGAATCAAGCGTGCCTGTTCGAGACTCGTAGGGGTGCGCTCGTTCTTTTCATATCGAGAAACAGTTCGGCGTTGGCGGTCTGAAAACCCAATCTGACAGCAGGACGGCATTACAATAGCAGTCTTACTTTCTAGGTTTACACCTTAATTGTCATTGAGAGCACAAACTAATTCTAGAGAATTTTTTATTTTTAATTAAATAACTTGATTTCTCTCAAAAAATATACCTTAAGGTACTATTACCGTCTAGAACGGTAAAAAGTGACATATTTTCAACAATTTTTTTTTTCATGTTCTTTATTATATATGTATAGTTATCAAACTTTTTCTATAGTATTATCAAACTCTTGAAGATTACGGAAAAAATTTTTTTTTTATTATACTTTATTTGTACATTTAATAGAGGGCGCTCAAATTTTCTTGTCAAAAAAAACACTGCTCCATGGCGGACAGTTAATCTCTGGAACGGTAAGTCTGAAACAAAAAATTCAGAAAGATTTATAAAAAGGAAGTGCTCTTACGTGATGGTTTACCAGAAAAATTAAAAAATCTGTAAAAATAAAAAAATGGCGGACGTTCAAATTTTTTTTTTCAAAAATCGACTTTTTTTTCGACCTTTTTTCAGACTCTAAAATTATATTTTTTATTTTTTTCGTCAAATTGTGGTAAACTATCACACAGGATACAAAAACAAACAAAATTCTCCAAGATTTATTAAAATCGACCCACTAGATCCGGAGATTAACTGTCCGCCAGTTAAAAAAACATGAACTCGAGAAAAACGCGTTTAAAGTTGGAGCGGTGCGAGCGACAGCTGCGTGAACACCTGCGGCGAGCCGAGAGCGCGCTTCAATAGAGTCGTTATATCTCGGGATCAGCGTCGAATTTATATATAATATTTTTGAGAGTTATTATTGAAGGTATACGGAATCTAAAAATGTAAAAAGAAAAGAATCCATTTTTTGAAAATTCTAGACGGTAATAGTAGCTTAAATAGTCAATAGATGGTGTGAAACCGCTTTGGAGAAATCGAACCATGAAACGGAAGCAACACAAGCTATGTAAACCGTCATTCCAACCGTCAACTTAGCTGACATATCGCACAGCTCTGGCAACACATGGAACATTTGTCAGACAGAAGAAAGCATTCCCCGCAAAACGAAGGCAAGTGATTCGGCGATTTGAGGAAGTTTGAGACTGCACTGCACGTAGCAATTGATTTTGTTTAGTAAAATTGGCCAGCACCTTCGCGAGATGGAATCCAGCGTCAGCCTGAACGACTATAAATTGAGCTGTGAGTTGCTCGGGCACAGCATGGACGTGCGGGCCGTAACTGAGGGCCGGGAGTGCATCATCTCCGGGTCCCGGGACAAAACAGTTAAAATTTGGAAGCATCAAGGGTAAGTTGGCGGTGGTTGGGTTCGTCCCGAAAATCCAAATTTATTGATTCCTTTCAGAGGACAGTACGTCGAAGCGCGCACGCTGAGCAATCACTCGAACTACGTAACTTCAGTTTACTATCTGGAGGAAGAGGGCTGGATTTGCTCCGGAAGTAACGACGCGACCATCTGCGTCTACAACGAGGATGACCTGGCGCCCTTCGCCGTGCTCAAAGGCCATGAAGATAACGTGTGCGCAATCACAAAGGGATTAGGCCCCAAAACCCTGTTTACTGGAAGTTGGGATAAAACAGGCCGAGTTTGGGCTTTGGATGGAGCCAGTTTCGCCACAGTTGCAGTCCTAAAGGGACACGAGGCCGCAGTGTGGGCCGTAGCCACTTTACCCGGAGGAAAGTACGTCACTGGATCAGCCGATAAATTAATATTTGTTTGGAACGCGAAGGGCGAAAAGGAGCAGGTTTTGAAGGGCCACACGGACTGCGTTCGTGGTCTGATCGGTCTCGAGGACGGCTCGATTATCAGTTGCGGCAATGATGCATCAATTCGTTACTGGAACGCTGTCGGAGAATGTGTTCGAGAGCTCTATGGCCATGGGAATTACATTTATACATTAGCACGGAATGTGGCCCTGGGGCCAGACATCATAGTTTCTGGGAGTGAGGACAGTAGCATTAGACTGTGGAGCCTCAAAAGTGGCAGTCTTGGTGATAAGCTTGTCCTTCCCGCCCAGTCGGTGTGGTCTGTAGCATGCCTCCGAAACGGAGACATTGTCACTGGAACTAGTGATGGAGTGGTGCGCGTTTTTACACGAGACCCTGCACGAGTTGGGAACTCGCAAATTTCCCAGTCATTCCAGCTAGCTGTGCAGACAAGGCTGCTCGAGGCAAATCAATCATTAGGCGGAATAAAGCGCACTGAGTAAGTTATCCGAACAAGTTAAGTTTAATTCTGTGAAAGTATGATGAAGGTATGTGCTCTGATTGGGCGAATAAGTTCTTCGCGATGGATCATGTCGGTTTTGCTAAATTTCCTTAGTTGATTCATTAGGACTTTCTAGCTCTAAATTTCAGCATTAATTGTGTAATTGCACATGTTAACCTCAAAACTTTTTCTAATACAACTGCGTCCGTGATTAACAATCTGAATGGAAATATTGGAGACTAAACAATTTTCTTTCAATCGACATCCTGTGCCGCGTTAAAACGCGGTATCGATTCAAAAGTATCGATTCTTTACTCATGGGTAGCCTCAAATAAAAAGTAACACTACCAATAAGGCATCCAATGAATAGATAGATATAGACCTCTTTTAAATTTTCCTGTACTCTTTACCCACCGTGATATCTAAAGGGCGTCGTATTTAGAATATAAAGCGAGAGAAAGCGTACGTTTCCTTTGATAGTAAATAAATTAAGACCAATAGAGGGAACTTTTGGAGCTGATATATGAGTTGTTTTAGCTCATTTAAACAGACGTATTCTATGATGCCAATTAGCTAACATGACAACTATTGAATAAAAATTGTCGATATCAAGGTACTCATATGCATGAGTAAAAAGGAAAACTCGTGACGTTTTCCTGTATTTTCTTTCGACTTTGGTGTCGTTAGCAGAATGAACTTTAAATTTTGCTACAAGTAGATAGAAATAAATAAGTCATATTAAAGAGAAAGATTAAAACGGGTGGAGACGAAATGAAAAATGAAACATTCCTACAGGCTGCTTCTTTATTAATTAATTTTATAACAAAAAATATAGATTCTTAATTAAGAATTATTTTCTCAAATTGTAAAACGTATTGTACCCTGTACTTTTCGCCAGCTAAAAAATACACACAATAACTTTGGGATTATTTTGGTTAAGATCTTAGACTGGTCCGATCACATAAATGTTTGGTCAGAAAAGTGCTTGGTACTTGGCACAAGTTGATTATTACATCCGCCCACACTCTTAACACACGCCTCGGCGTGTAATATACTGGTGTGATATTTTTTACAAACTAGTTTCTACAGCTTTCGTAAATTTAATTTCGTTTTCAACTGGTTGGTAATGTTTTTAGACTTAGGACACAGCTTAGGATTTGAAAACGTTAATTCCTATTCTAATTTAATATTAGGTTGTCCCTTTAAGATTATCTTAAATTCTGCACTATTATATTTTTTACGTAAAATCATCCCCAATAGAGAACCATAATATTGATTCAGTCGAACAACTTAACGACACAACTGCGGCAGACAAGATTTTAAATCTCAGTTACTGGGCTTCTTTACATAAACACTTTGCTTACTCTATATGAATTCACTTTTATACACTTTTTCTGTCAGACTACTCTTAATAATTTAAGAGTATCCTACATTGCAAAAAATATTGTCAGGCGTTTGATTTTCTATTCGATGGAAACCTAAAATACGACAACCAAAATTATTTTTGAAAATGTGTTCGCACGGCGAACGCTTATTATTCGTATTTATTCTCTGTATGTACTACTTGCCTCTTCCCCCTATTAGATTCATAACGTGCCTGCACCTCAAAATTACAAAGGGAGGACAGATTTGAGAACTAATACCATTGCATGCAATCCTGCAATCCACATTATATTATAATTAATTTCTCTGTAGAATTCTCTGCGTGACTAGGACTTGCACTTGGCTGGTTTCTTCTTACTTTATTACTTTGATATTTTAATATGAATAGAACGTGGTTTTTCGTGCTAAATCGTATAATACCTCAATTATATAGTGGAAATGAATTTTTAACTTGAGTAATTGGGCTAATTATGTTTAAGCGCCAATAATTTTTTACAATTTAGATTACCGGGTCCCGAATCCCTGTTGCAGCCAGGTAATGAAGGACAAACAAAAATTGTTCGACACCCGGACGGAAAGGTCAATTGCTACCAGTGGTCAAATGGTCAATGGAGTCTCCTCGGTGAAGTTAGCGGTGCATCGGGGGGCTCTCAGCAAAGTTCTGGTAAAACGCTGTATGAAGGAAAGGTAAATATATTTTAATTTTCCACAAAGGTGATGTGAGATAACTCTGCTTTTAGGAATATGATTTTGTCTTCAGCGTTGATATATCTGATAGTGATCCACCAATAAAACTTCCTTATAATCGTGGTGAGGATCCTTGGATAGCGGCACAAAACTTTATCCATAAAAATAATCTGCCTCAGGCATATTTAGATCAAATAGCAAATTTTATAGTCAAGAACTCGGACACACCCGTGATACAGCAGGGAAATAGGTAATTTACTATCGAATATGTTGTTCGTAGTCTGGAAAAGAAATTTATCCTGTTTAGTGGTTACCAAGACCCTTTTACTGGAGGGTCTAGATATATACCAGGATCAAATTCCAACGATTTTGTTAGCACAGGAAATGCAGATCCGTTCACAGGAGGATCCAGCTATACAACTAATAGCAACGAAAAGAACAATTCCACAGTGCATGGAGGTAAGACTAAATATAGTTTATTAAAGGGGTGCCCATTAGAAATGTGGGTTTGTTTAAATTTTGGTCCAATTTTATGCATATTGTGTTTGCCTAATATTTGTGTCAACACCACTTTCCCTTTACTAAATGTCTTTTATTCTAAAAGAAAATAGATATTAACAAATTTGTGTCTGGTTATCTAAATTGTTGTACTGCTAAATTGTAATCTTTGTTCGATTCGAGTTTTACGAGACGTTGATCTAAAAAATTTGAAATGAATAAAATTAATTTCACCTCTATGTCCATTCAACTAAAAACTTTGTGAAAACACCGGATTAAATTTTCGTTGTACGCTCATTACTTACTACTACTTATATTACGCCATAATTTTTAGTTTTATCTTCTCTCATTTCAAATAGCTCGGAATAAGCATTTCCCATATAGCAGTTACTTAACATTCGATAACTGCGATCCCGGCAAGGTCCTGGAAAAGCTGCGAGATTTCAATGCGAAAGCCGCTGAAAGTGGAAGCAATGCAACCGAACAGCAGCTGCAAAACGTGATACTTTTAGCAAAGAAGGTAGTTGCTTAATAGTTAAGACTGAACACACCTAATAATTCTTCCTTTAAGGAACCCGAAATTGATAAGCAAGCTGTAGATACACTAAACCTTCTGCTCAGGTGGCCACAAAGTGAGTTAAAATTAAAACTTTGCACCAAACAAAGTCTAA
The DNA here is from genome assembly GCA_963920795.1 of Eutolmus rufibarbis. Lineage (NCBI taxonomy): Eukaryota > Metazoa > Arthropoda > Insecta > Diptera > Asilidae > Eutolmus > Eutolmus rufibarbis. The sequence continues at coordinate 16,363,034 of OY987207.1, read as the reverse complement.
TGTAACATGTTTTTTTTAAGCAATTTTATTCCCTGTCTTGGACATTGCCAGGCTTGCAGTGAGGAACGAACACATCTACATAATTTTGAAATTATCGCAGGACTTTGTAGAGACGCTGATGAAAAATTTATCTAGTTCTGCAGCGAATCAATTAATGGCCGTCCGCGGAATGGCAAATCTCATGAAACACTCCACAGGAAGACAGGATATCCATTCTAGAGTGCAGACAATTGTGGATACCCTGTTAGATATTAAAAAAGGAAGCCCTAACTTGGAGATAGCAATTGCAACACTATACCTCAGTTTGTCAGTAATGCAAATGCAAGCCACAGATGGAGAATGCTGCCGAATAGTCACCGAGGGAATTCTAGAATTTCTGAAGTGGTGCACAGATTTAGAGGCTACTTACAGAGCTCTACAGGCATTAGGGAATTTAAGTTGTACCCCATTCGGAAGCCTCACAACAGCTCAGATAATTTCTGTCGACTATGTGACGGATAAAATACGAGAAGTTGCCAGCCACCGGGTCAACGGGTTCGAAAAGCTCTCTGAGTGCGCGAACTCGCTTCTTCTAAGTTTTTGAAAAACAGCACGAGTTAAATTCTTAACTGATATAATTCTTCTCCTTAAAGGTAAATATACAACAGAATGCTTTCTAAGATACATCCCGACTGTTTTCCTGACCAGTGGCCTCCTTTCGTTGTCTTATCCTCTCCAAGAGGTTCTGCTTCCACAGCTCCTCCGGTACCCCCTGAGCCCATTCCGGAATTGCTGAACTGGGCAGCGAGACGCTTGCCATTGCAGACATAATCTTAAATTGTAAATCCTTGAAATTCTGCGTTCACATGGTTAACTAACTAAATTACCTGCTGGGCTCTTGTGTTGTCCAGCTGAATTTCGAGTTCTTGGGGACGTGGTTGGCTCCAAACTTCTCTTTCTATTTCCGCATCAGTGCTAATCACTGAGGGCAAATTTGAGTCTTCCGAAGGCGGTAGTCCCGCCGAGTTGTCCTGGTCGAGATCATCGCCAATGTCCCCAAGTGGAAGAGGCTCGTACCCTTCATGGGAGAATTCCTCATCTGCATCGCTGTCGTCGCTCACGTTGGCTCCGTAATTTATTATGTTTGTCCCACTAGTTCTTAAGGCATCGTCTGAGTCGCCTGGAAGCTCTGGTGAACCATTTAGACCCATTTTTAGCGACTGCAGACAAACAACGGTAAACACAGCTGAGAAATGTCACTTGAACATTTCTAGAGCTGTCAAACATTTCTATTGGAATCCGCACCATTGAAGACCCTACACAAGACAAGTAGTTTTTTGAAAATGTGGCGCTAATATTTAAAATACTATTTTTGAATAGGGTTCTGTCCTTATAACTTTTAGTTTAGAATACCTGTAACAAGTTTAAAATGCGATTGCCTTCCGAATTTTAGGGAGATTTTCTAATAATTTTGGCAAAAAAATCGATTGTTTTATCTTTGTATAAATCGAATGCTAATATTGTGTAGAACAAGTGGTTAAATTTAGCGACGCCCGAGAAATATTATATATTAAGAGTACTGTGTCGTCAATTTTATACTGGAAATAACTAGCTCCAAAAACATATAGCGCGTTTTTCTCGAAACACTACGTTTTGGGATGGTTGCCACGATTGGTAAACGGTTCGGCTGAAATCAAGAAATCTTAATTATATTGTTGTCCTTTGAATGAATCTAAAAAATCACATCATATAAACATATATGTACATGTAATAATATCTGTACATTGTACATAGACAAACAAAAATTCTTAACTTTAACTTTGAACACATATGTTACGTTTTATGGCACTTTCGTAATTTTTCTTTTGAGATTCATCCAGAGTGAAAATACTTGAACTTTAAAACTTCCTTTAATTTTTTTGTTTCACATGCATAGAATTTGCCCTATCTTGGCAACCGCGGAGAAATAAACTTATAAAAATTTGTAATATTCACGCAAGAATTGTTAGTTTTGTTTCATGAACCTAACTCATTTTGGCTTGAAACGAATGAATTATGCAAAACAAAGTTTTATCGGAAAGGTAGACTTGTCGAAAGACAAATTAAAAATTTTGAATTGTCCTTTTACTGATTTTGTATATATTTAAGCAACACATTTCATACTTAATATTCTACTTAACATAGTACTTCCCGATAAATATTTTAAATCAGATTTTACATTAATTTTAGCTCTACTTTAAATAGATTTAATTAAAATCGGAAAAGTAACCGAATTGTAAACTTAATCCGAAATCCCACAGAATTGCTCGTTAAGTTAACAACATATTGAAAAAATCCCATACTTACATAAGTAGGCATACTTGAGTTAAAACGTTCAAAAAATCTATTTGTTTTTTATTGGCTACGGTCTTACGATCCTTCCGGAGTACAACGCAGCAAACCTCATGTCGAATTCTCTGAGCTTTCAACCAATTAAAATAAAATTTTGGATATAAAAAAAAACTATGTTATGAAGATTTTATGTATGAATTGTAGTATAGGTATGCTCCCTTAATTTCAGTATTTGGAAGATTACCTAGCCTTGATCGGAACAAGAAAACCCACCATAGTTCGGCAAACGGACGGTTAGGAAAGCCGAGCATTATTCGGTAAAGGGGTAAACGTTTGTATTACTTACTAAAACTACACATAAGCCATGGTCAAACTTATGGAGCTTAAGCTTAATTTCAGGTAAATATCTATTATTTTATTATCAATTAATTTTTATTTTTCGATCGCTCGATAACGATTACGAAGTGATTTTTATATCTCGATCGCTCGATAACGATTATCAAGTAATTTTTATTTTTCGATTCGTTGACAACGATCAAGTAATAATTAATTATTATAAATAATAATAAGAAACTATTTTTAAGCGACTTAAAAAAAGAAGAGGCTACCATTCCGAATCGTATCTATCTTTTCTTTTTAACCGATTTTAAAAAAAGGAGGTTCTGTGTTTCCCCCGTACATATGTATATATGTTTGTTTGTTTGTTTGTACACGATTTTCTTAAAAACCACTGGACCGAATTTGATGATTCTTTTACTGATATAATCTATATATTTCTGGGGAGGTTTTAGCGTATAACAGTGTTTATATATTCAAAATGGCGGATTCAATATGGCGGCCGACATTTTTTAATGCCAAATGATTGCAGTGAAATTGAATACATTGGGATTTTTGAATTTGCTGATTGCGAATTTACTATAGAAAAATTTGGAAATTCAAAATGGCGCATTCAATATGGCGACCGAAATTTGTAAATTTCAAGGGATTGGCATAAAAATCAAAATTGGGTGGTTTTTGGGGATGATCGTTTCAAATTTGCTATCAAAACTTAGAAATTCAAAATGGCGGATTCAGTATGGCGTACGAAATTTAAACCGACTGTATAATAAAAGGAAGGTTCTTAACCGATTTAAAAAATATCATAAAAAAGTAGAGAACTGACATAACAAAATACTTAAAAAAAATTGAACCGACTCCAAAAAATCTGAAGCCCTAATAAGTTTTAAATAATTTCACTTAAAAATCCTCTGCTACTACTTTCAACATTGAATCCTAAGATTTTACTAGATTTTTGAAGTCGGTGCGAAAACCTAAGTGATTTTAATCCAATACTAAATAATCCAGACAAACTGAATGTCTTCATTACTAAGTATTGGATTAATATACCAGTCATGTTTTCGCACCGACTTCAAAAATCTAGTAAATTCTTAGGATTCAATGTTAAAAGTAGTAGCAAAGAATTTTTAAGTGAAATTATTTAAAACTTTTTAGGGATTGAGATTTTTTGGAGTCGGTTCTATTTTTTTGTAAAAATTTATTTACTTGAAGGAAGGAAAATAATGAAGTGAGTTTTATTTCGAACAATCAAAAAATAAAAATTAATTCTTAATCATTACCGAGCGATCGAAAAATAAAAATTATTTGATAATCGTTATCGAGCAATTGAAATGTAAAAATTACCTCATAATCGTTCTTATCCAATTTATAATTTTTATTTAGCCGAAAAAAATTAAACACTTTATGCCAAATATTATTGAATCTAACAAGGAGACCATCAAGATTGTCCGCCTCCGATTTTAATGAATTTAATATATGTTCTGTGTGAGTAACTAAGTAAATAGCCAAAAGGGATTTACGCAACACTCAATAGTTTTGAAGTTGTCCATGATAATAATAGTGATGATGAACAATGATGTATCAATTATTTAATATTAATTTTGTTTATTATACGGTATATATTAATATAATTATTTATAGTTTAAAAATATAAGTTAAATATAAGTCGATTGTGTAAATTAGTTTATATTAATTTCATTAAAATTGAAGGCTTGATGGTCTCTTTGTAAGTACTACAAATGAAATAATTGATTTTAGCTTTAGCATAAAGTGATATTTTTGTTTTAAATTTCAGAAATAATCATTATTTTCGGTTACTGAAAAAACAATAATCATTGGTTAAGTAGTCACTGTATATTTGTATTTATTATTTATGATTTTTGGTTATGTTTCTAGTTTCTCTGGTTAGCCGTTCGGTAGCTGCAGCAGATTTAAGCATACTAAATGCCTCGAAATTAAGAGGTTTGCTGCACGTTAAAAATTTTTCGATTTACAGAAATATGTAGTTTCAATATTTTAGCCACATTGCTTTTTCACCTTTTTTTTTTCCAAAAACTTAAAGTTCTAAAAAATGTAAGTCTCCAGATTTGCAATCTATCAAACAAATTTTTTATTTTAAGTATCCATCGCTTGTTGGAAATTGTTGATCATTGTAATATGTTAGACCAATTTTATACTCCCTTTAAAAAAATATGTCCACTTACAATTAGTGACCCCAAATGTATTAAGTATTTCGAGCCGGACGAGATTTGAACCCACTGGCAGCTTCTGAACGAATTAACCGGGGGGTTAGAACAATTTAACCTTAATATTCTTTAAGGGTCATGGAGATAATTCTAGGATCAGGGAATTTTTTAAGGATATTCATACAGATCGTTAGATTTATAAGTTTTAATTAGCACGACTGCTTATTACTATCTTTAAAAGCAGACACAATTGCGACTTTATATTAGAAATTGATGATGTTTAACAAGAATTTCGGCCAGCCTATACTTTTTACTTCGTCCAAAAATAACGTGAAGAATGTTGACCAGTTTTACCTGGTTCGTTAAAGACATCAGTCGTGGTGGCCGCCAAATGAAAGATTGCTACTCAGCAGATATGCGCCCAAGGGCTGAAATTTGAGGTATGTACGCATTTTGTAAGAGACTATTTCTGTTTTCTTTTGTTTGATAAGGGCTAGCGAAGTTTGATATCATCATTTGGGAGAGATTCGCACATTTCAATCTGGGGTTGTAGTGTAGGAGAATTTTTTAGCATGCGTACTGGTCCGATTTACTGGGGGCCCCATGGTGGGAGCAAGTTCAATTCGGGGAACTGCTGAAAGCCCAGCGATGTGCTCCTTGCGATGAACCGGGAGGAAGACATGGGGCCTGGGGACCCTGGGAGCCCCGAATGGCAAGTGCCCCATCTTTTCCGATAGATAGATAATTCTGAACAGTTGCTGGTCGCCCACTGAGATCTGTTTCCGCTCTCAACACCTCGGAAACCGTTCAATTCGATTTTGTTGCCTCTTCTGGTGCTGTGCCACTTGCTTGCCAATTGCTAGCGCTGTAGACGACAAAATTCGTGCTCAGTTTTGTGCTAGCGTTCCGCTCGTTGAGACTTGGTCGGGGCGGCTTTACTCTAGCTGTGGAATTCCTCCTTCGGTGAGCTGCTTTATGTGATAAGGCAAGATACTAAAATAAATTAAGCGTCTTTTGAGTGATAACATTGATTCAATTTTTTCCCGGCTCTGTTCCATCCCGGTAATCGCGATTTAAAGTAATAATTTCGCGAGGTGGGTGCGATGCTTGCGATTTAACTGCGTCGATATACCCGGGCGTTTGATTAAAATTTACTCAACTGGTGATGATTCGATTTGTTGGTGGTTTTTGGTAATTTACATAGCAATTTCCCCGAGTACCCGAGTGATAGTTGAGCGTCATACAAAGCGGCGCTGCAGTTCTGCAGTCTGCTCAGAGTCTCTAGGTACGTAAAAATAATTTGATTACATTTCTTCGAGGGCCTCGAGAGCACTTTCCGGATGTAACCTTTTCTGTCGGGGAGCAGCTCCACTCAGTTAATAAAATCCCGAAAATGGTGCATGTTATAGATACATTTCATTCATAAGCGAAATATGAATCTCTCGGATTTCTCAGCTCCTAGGAGCCTTTTGCCGCAGCTTAAAATCCGAATATTTCACAGTTAATTAAGTTGGGTCCGAAACTTGTCCGCATTTTATCCTATTTAGTTGGTGTTTTAGCCCTTCGGGGCGGCATCTGAAGGCGGGACAATGCAACCGTCCCTGGAAAAAATCCTCAAAAAGAAACATTCTGGCTGATTGAAGGTGTGGTGCGGAAACGGGGGGGAATAACCCCAGGGACTTAAGGAGTCAGGAGAGTCGGTCAGTGCCCTATTTAATAGAAGAACTCTCAGATCTTGAGTTCCTTGGATTGGACCTTTTATTTTCCTCTCAACAATAAAGTGCCACTCAATGTTTAGCTCTTTGTAAAAACAACCTGAGTGGCTTTAGTCATAGTGTGTTTTTTTTTCTAACACATAGAACATATAATCGCCCAGGTGAATGGGACAACCTTGCTATAGAGTGGCCCTTTCCAGAAGTCATCTTCCTCGACGAGATTCATAAAGGATTCAAATTTCTTCACACACGAGCCATATTTGTTGTGCAAAGTGCCTAGGAGCGATGCTTTGTAAAAATTATCTTATAAAAAAATAAAAATTCCAACGAACTTTACCTACGTAAGACAGATAAAATCTCCTCTTGTTCGTTGCGTACGCTATAAAACAGAAAAGAGCTCTTATCGAGAAAATAAAAATGCAATTCGCTGAAAGGCACGGTAATATAATAATAGTATAAGAAATGAAAGAAAACCTTTGTCCCAGTTCCATTTTATGCAATTTTGCCGGATAATTAGAAAGCGCCCCGCTGCACATGTTATTCATATGCTTATTCATCAAAACATATTTATTTGGTTGATCGAGAAAACCCCATGTTTATAGGAATACTTGGCTCATTCGTTGTCAATTTTGGCGAGTTGCCAAGCATCTTCTGGTCGGGCGACTTCTTGAAGTCAACTCACCAGGGTGAGTGGGTGGTGGATTTTTCAGATTGTTTGAACTGGACGATGCGACACCTTAGAAAACTCTTAACACCGTAATTTAATTATAATATTACGCACTTCAACATTGACTTGGTGCTATCATTTTATGTTGTGCTACTTGACCTTTTGCGCTTTTTATTGAGTTTGTCGTCTAGGTAAATATGCGTTTAAACCACTTGAGATAATTAAACGTGCGATGTTGGGTCGACATAATTCTATGCAAAGAAACATCTATGGATTTACTTGCTCTTTTATTTTTTATAGTATGTACTTTGTACTATATGTACTATGCTTTTAGTCGAGGTAATTTTTGGAAAATTTAATTTAAATTAATAAATACTTTTGCTACCGAAATAAAATGTTTTTTTATTATGTACAACTTAGAGAAATATGAAATATTGTTACGATTTATCGAATCTGGAAAGTGAACAATTTAGAGGATTAATTTAGAGTACTATATTTTGTAGTTTTGGAAAATCTTTAACTATACAGAATAGAGCGCATTCGTTCAGAAAAAGTTTTTTATAGGTGAAATAGATTCAGGGTAGGTTTGCCTGTTTGCCGACCAATGTCTATTTTTGACCATTCGACGAATCATTCTTAAAAAATATGAAAAATGGCTATATTGACACACTCATTCTAATTGTTTGTAGACTTTATTTATGTTGCATAAAATATGGAAAACAATTTTTTACTATAAATGCCATTAGTAATAACAGACAATATAAAATGGACTTGAATTGAATTACCATTTTTTAAAACATTCAGTTCTCGACCGGCTGTTTGAAAACCTAACAGCGTTGTCTATGTAAATTTCTTCTAAAAAAAAATCTAATCAATGAATTTAAACCTTGTGCTCGTCAACTTTACATACTATGTAGTTTATAGGTGAAAAAAAAATTAGATTTTTGGGTGAAAACTAGTAAAATTGGCATTTGCAGTTTTTTTTTATCAAGTTAAAATGAAAATTGACTATATAAAACTTTATATTGAATTAAATAGCGTCCATTAGAAGGAAATTGTAATAATTTTTTTTCAAAATTATTACAAAAAATATATGTATTTTTAGCTTCCAAAATTTGACAACTCCACTAATTGGTCGTTAACTGGCGAAAAGAGCCTATATGTCCTGAGAATTCATGAAATGTTCACCAAGTCGCCGAACAGCACTATATAGTTAAGAAATACTTCTATCCCTTCCAATTCGACGTTCAAATTTCAATAAATACAAACTGCGCTAGTCCAACGTAACTTCTTCCTCATCCATAACAAAATTGGAAAAAGGAAACACTTAGGGCATCATCACGGTCACTGTCTGTCCTTCCATCAGTCATGGCCTATTTACACATACATATGTATGTATATAGTATATTTATAATATAACTATGTCAAAATTCAGGTCTCTAGTCATTCGTTATTGGTCATGGATCATCTGATTCACTTAAGTAATCAGCTTACTAGTCACTCTTGAAACTACTATTAAATAAATTAATATTGACCCAAGCATAGATGTAGAGTAGAAAAATTTTAATTTGCAAGATCTAAATACGAAAGATTTATTTTTGTCAGCCCCATCGTGTAGCGTATTCAATAAATATCATTCCTTTATGTATATACAAAAAACAAAAAACACTATTAATGGGTGTGCCGCCCTATATTATAATAGAAAACAAAATTGCAATTAAAATCTGCAAATTCGAAATAGCTACTGAGGTACAACAAATTCATGAAGGGCTAATTGTAAAATCATGAAATAATATAATAATTAAAGCAAATGTTGAATATGAAAGTAAATGAAATTAGTAATGGACACTAGTTCCCCAAAAAATGTAATATTTGTAAATGTTATTTTTATTGGTTTGATATGGGTATCAAATCTGTATTTTAGGCTTCAAAAGCCCTAGCCTAGTCCTGCAATCATTAGAGGTAAGGAGCAAAGTTCAATTATAGAGGTAGGGAACAAAGTTCTTGTACATTAACAAAAAACAATTTTTTTTTTCATTCCAATTCTTTCGATGTCTTATTTATTAAAAGTCCAAATGTCCAGAAAGAATAGAAAATTAATTCCCTAACGGCTAATTGGTGAATCTTCTTGTGAACTCGACTTAAATTTTCTTAAACATTACTTCTAAAGTCAGATTTAGTAATTATCTTTTTAATCAATTTAATTTCATGTATAAGTACATAAACTGTTTAAAATTCTTGTGAGAATTTGTTTGGCCCAGAAATCACAACATATCAATTAGCGTATTTTTAAAAATCTTTTTAAAAGTAATGAAATCTCATAGAAATTTTAAATATATATTAAACTCAAGTTTCAATTAGTATACGATAGCTCAACTTTGTCTATAAACATTCCCTGAGTGTTTTAAAATATCTGAACAAGCTCACATAAATTCCTCGAAGCTGTGCGGCCATTGAATTGAAAAATCAAAATCACTTCCAGGTCAAATTTCGTATAGCATTCATTGCTCAGTTTATTTTTGTTGGTTAATATCTCTTGTCCTTATTAACGACAAAAGCGAAATATGATATAAAGCTCCTCTTCTGTATTGTTCCGAACAATATTAATTATATTATTCTGAAACTTATATAAATAGCACATATGTATTATAAAACGATTAAATCGATTACTTTTTGATTTTTCGTAATTGATACAACAGAAAATGATGTTTTACGCATGACTCTACGTCGGGTAACTCAAAATAAATATGTAAATCGGATCCAGAATGTCGTAATGCCAATAAGCCGTCAGACACTGACTTTTATATTTTTTAAAATCCAAACACAAAGCAGTTATCGCAAGGAAGATTAATATGGCATTTTCCTTAATAATAAAAGTTAATATGCCACTTTAAATGCATAATGCGTGTGTCGCAATGGACTCTGGTATCTAGAGCTACATATTACTTTGGCATCAATTGGAATTAAAGATATTCGTTTTATCTGATGCAACTTTAATAATTTATAATAATTTATATAGTACAAATGAATTTGCTTGAAAATATAATATATATTGTATTTAATTTATTGTGCGTGTGAGTTGAATCAGTGGTTTTAAAATTATAAATCGAGGTACAATTAAAAATTTAATACTTCCATACCGGACAGTAGAAGTAATTGATAAATAAAATTCAGCTTTCCACGATAGAACCATAAAAAAAATAATTTTGAAGTTAAAAAAAAATGTATACATGTCTTCTAAGATTTAGTTAGGAATAGAATCTCTTATAAGAAAAATAAATTGGCAGGGAAACAGACCGAACTATGCTCTGGTTTCATTTAACATTTGAGAAAATAGTGAAGGAAACCTGTGAAATCTTTGAAAAACTTCATGAAGTTTCCAAATATCATATAAAACTGAGAATGGGACTCTATAAATACCTGAAGTTGGTTAAGTCTTCATTAAGTTTTATTACATTGTAAATACATAGTATCAATGCTCGATGTCTTCATAGTTCTGGGTAGCTGGCCATTAGTTACTATGTAAAAGCTAAAAGTAGTCTTGGAAATTGGCAAGCTGACTCGAATATATGTATGTCGAAGTTTTCAAATTGAAGTGAAAAATGTGGGAAACTTTAAAATTGTTGAGTAATAAAAGTTTTTGCACTGTGATTTCCAAAAAAAAAAAAAAAAAAATTAAATCAACTTAGTTATTAGATAGTCAAAGTCTAGCTGAAAGTGAAGAAATCATTCAAACGATTTTCTTGAACATGAAAACGTCCATTGTGAGTTTTAAATTTCTATGTTGTTCCCATTCAAATTTCTTCATTTAACAAAATTTGCAAAATTTTAAGGTGATTGATTTTGATCATCATAGTGTGCAAGACATTGTATCTTTTTGTATACTTTCATAAAAAACCAAATTATTGCTGAGACCCTGATGTCGCGTTTCAGAAAAATTAATGACTTTCCTACTTTTGGTTGCTAATGAAAGGTATCTTTTTGTTGTTGTTTATAAATGTTTACAAACTTGTTTTCCTTTGAAAACTTTCTTTTTAAATTGACTTTAACGAATTATTTTTATCAGATCAGGTATAAAAATAATTCTATGTTGCTCACTTTTGATTTGTTGTTATAATAAAGATGCTGAATTGATATTGCTATAAACAAAATATCTTTAAATTTTCAAGTATTCTAAAAATTATTAGCAAACAAACTTTGAGTATAGAATCTTATCAGAAACAAAACGAAGGACGCCTACGTATTTCCGAACTTATATTACGTTTGGTAGCTAAGCTATGTATGTTCAAGCAAACAATAAGAAATTGATAGTGAAAAGAACAAAGCCAGCCGCGGAATTAAAGGGGTTCGTTATCAACCCGAAAAGCCTCCAGTCTTTTGGTTCCGCGCAGATATCAACCGCATCGTACTATCAGCGCAGCTAAACTTTTGCAAACACCCTGACCAGAAGTCGAGGGATATTTTTAGTTTGGTATTTGCTTGAGATGAGTAAATATTCGCGGTGCGCCTTGGCGGAATACTGCACCAAGTGGAAATCTCACAGCGCGATTGTTGCTAAATAAACGTTTTATTTTATCTTTGAAGCTTTTACACATGTGAGCTTAATCACAACGTATGTGCTGTGGGAAAAAAGCCGTAAAACATGTGAAGAGCGGTGAGCTTGTCACAAAGATTTATTAACCAACAGAACAAGGAGGCAGCGTGTCCCACCAACAAAAAGGAATTCGTACAACGCTCCTTGCTTTGATGAAGCATTTTTCGGAGAAAAGCAATTTATTTAAGACTGTTAAAAGGCAGGAAACGAAAGGCAATTTGTTACCTTTTCCAGCTTATTTGCGATTCTTCACATCACTGTACTAAAATAAAAATAAAAGGGGTGTTAATAGCTTAGGATAGGCATAAAAAATATCATGCATTGGAAAAGTAAGGCGGAAGTTATAAATCCAAATTGCTGCAGAATGCGGCCAATTGTCATACTTTCTGCTAAGAATTTGTCTAATTATTTTACACAAATATGAATTCGTATTCAGTGCAGGATTAACTAGCGCGTGGTTGAGGACCCTATCTTAACCTTCACGAATAAAAATTGAATATACTCCTAGAATCCAATAAATGGCTATAGTAGGAACTGAAACTAGAAACTATAATATAAAATGAAAATTTGCTTTTCTGGTCGTTTTTTTCAAATTTATGAATTTGTATTTGTTGTAGTTGATGCCATATGTCATCCAGTTTTTATTTAATAAGTACATACATATGTATATATCTATATGTTTTGATGATTTGATGAAACTTGCCGAAACTTTTGACCAAGAACATGAAAATTTAAAAAAAATGTTTACAGATATTTTCATTGTATTCTATTTTTTAATTTTGGCAGATAACAGGCCTGCAAATTAAAATAAATTTCTTGTTTCGGCTTTTGTAGCTGATTAAGGGGGTTTAAAATCATTTAATTATAAATTCCGTTTCCTTCCATCACATCAGGATTTTTTACAATAAAAACCGTGAAATTACTCAAAAATTGGGGTACTAAAGTGAAAAAATTCATAATAACAAAAAAGAGTATTTGTAGTTTACATATTTTTTATTTACAAAAATTGTTTACATGCGAATAAGTATTTTAAAATATTACAGAGGTTTGTGGAACTTTTTCTTTTCTTCATCGAAGCCATATTAAAAGTATACCTATTTACGATACTTTAGATTTCAAAAATTAAACTGACGTTTATTTTAGCCATAGCTTTATTATAAATGGTAAGAATTAGTTACTTAATGAGTAAATTAACCACTGATAAATAAACAAAAATGTTATTTCGAAGATACCGTTCTTAACTTATTGATATTCTAATGAGATATTATAACATTTTGTGGTTTTTTACCAGTAATTATATACTTAATGACCTTAATGAGATATTAATCTTAATTGTTCTTATTAATACTAATTGATCCATTACGACATAATAAAGTACCTTTTAGATCATAGTTATAAGTATAACTAGGCATACGTCGCCCTCAAACTCACTTCCTATACACAAATAGCAAAAACATAAAAATTTGAATCATGTTATTTTAGCTAGATGCATTTATTTTTTTGGCCATAAGTGTATGTATAAAATCGCTACTAGGACTTTAAAAGGAAAATTCGTTGTAGACCTGTGTAATCATAATTAATTATAAAACATCGGCTAAAGTTCATATTTGAATATAGTAAAGTAGTGTTTAAATTTCACACATTTGCGGAAGAAATACATATACGAATGAGTCCAACTGCAAATTAATCTTCATGCCAAATGTTGTTGTTTTGATATTAAAGGAATAAAATGAACAAAAGTTGAACAGACTCAAAATTGGGAAATTACGAAATTATTTTTAACAAAATGCTAAATTTTGTCACTTGTTATTTTTACCTGTCTTGTCACAGGTCCCATTCGAATATTTCTATTCAATTCAATTAAACCATTATTAGTAATTTCATCCCTCATTCCCGCAAAATAAAAACTACGTATCTCCTAGATTTAGAGCTATAGGTACATATTCTAAAATTCTTTAAGTTAGAATTACATATTTTCTTAATTTAATTTATTTCTTATTAGACAAAAAAACAACTCCAGCAACTTAAACAGATATTGACAATTATGATTGCACGATCGATAATACCTTGAATCCAAATTTCTGAAACAACAAAATAAGCAGATGATGCTAGACTAGAATAAGACTAGAAATCGAAGAACCTTGGTGCTCCACTTGCTTGTATTATTTAGAACTTAGGAAACCTACTTCTAATGTACCGTGTTTTGTACCTGATGACTGGATTTTGTGTGTTATTAAGGTCTTCTCGTGTAAACAAGTTGTGCCGGTTGCTTTTATCGATAACACGAATTTTATTCGTTTTCTTAATGACTGTGAATGGCTTGTAGGAATTATTTTCAAACATCTAAAAATATCTAGAGCACGCGATGCCGTTCATCACCGGCCGTAACATCTCAAACTTTGCTTTTTTGCTTCATCTTCAGACATAAATCATCTTGAACGCACAATTTTATACTTTAGGATATTAATTCGCCTTGAAGAAACGCCTCACAGTCAGATTCTTCACAAACCTTGAATATTTTTTTTTCATTCTTTCACCTGTATGCTCAAAACGGTCGCGTGCTTCTTTGCTAACAGCCACTAAATTATCTTTCTTCTTTTGTTGTGTTTTTATTTCAAAGCAAGCAAAGTCGTGAATATGTTGACCTCAAATTAAACTAATGCGATCAGCCATTTCGCTACTTGCTCACTTTTTCGATATATCTCTTAAGAGTTTTTCTGACGAAAAAATTAGCAATATCGGAAGATCCTCCCCTGAACGGCGGCGGCAATCACGAGAATTTCCGCAAAGTTTCTATTTTCACATGTCGTCCAACGTCTTCAAGCGCTGACAGTTCTTTTAAGTTTCGTGTCAAGGAATATCGCACATTTCATCACCAGGCCTTAACAATGAAATATTGTATTCAACAAAAAGTGAGCATTTGTTTGGGGTGAAATGGAAAGATGGTAGATTAAACCTTTTCGGCAGATTTGTCTCCGTACAGAAATGGTTTAAGACGTTATCGCTCCTTTGACTCTAAAAACGAATTGTTAAAAGTCGAATGTAATTTTTTATATCAGTAGATGAATGTATAGATATTGATTTCCATATCGTCTGTAAAGAACACAAAAGATGTCGTTAAATAATTTTAAACTGTCCTAAAGGCAAGCTTATTTTATTGTGCAGGGCCTTTCATGCGCAATTAACCGAGCCTTACCATTTGAAAAGGTCCTACCACAAATTGTGAAAAATAAACCTAAAACTCCAGCCTCTATCTTTCTTAGTTTTCGAAATTCTGATAGCGTTACACAATTTAACGTGGGTAATATTTGAATTCTAAATTTGAACAATCACTTGTTTTGTCACTTAAAACCGAATCGGACCGAACCCAAATATCTTTTAAAATTTGTTTGAAATTTTTATGTATTTGTTGCATAGATACCTGAAATAAAATATATTAAATTAAATTTATAAATAATAAAAATATGAAAGTTTTTCGCGAAATTATTATTGGCTTCAAAAATAAACTATAAATAAATCAATCAATTTTCAAACGTATTTATGATCAGAAGAAAAATAATTTCAATGAAATCAAGCGAATATGACTTTCGACCTCTGATTGCAACCGTATGATTACCGATTCGGTGAAAAGAGATATTTTGATGAAGATATTTTAGCAGACTCGAGGTGACGGAAAATCACTGAAATTGACATAAATTTTAGAATAGCGTGGGAAAATTGTTGGGATAATTTCGGCAAATCTTATTCACGTTTGTGTATTATTAAATGTTTTTGTGCAAAATTGCTCTATTTGGTACACCAGCTAAAAAAACCTCACTTAAAATTAGAAGACCAAAAATAAAATAGACATCATTTAAACATGTTTATAATTTAAAACAGCGTTTAATTGATGTACACTACAAATTCCTGCTAAAATTTACCAAAAAGCCGCAAAAATTTGTTGTGGTTTTTCGTACCTTTCGGGCAAGCATTCGAGCCACTTAATGCTAATATTCCGGGCCCTATAGCCTGTGGGACGTTATACGTTACATGGTCTGATGAAAATTGCAGTCGCATCTGTGATACATCCGTGGCAGATTTGAATGCGTGAGAACTCGCGGCGAACTATAAATAAACAATGAAATTCAGAATTTCAAGCAAAATGCGGTAATAAGAGCAAGTGGGGATCAACCACAAAATCAGTGCAGCCACTTTAATATATTCATAAGTTCGCTGTGAACATTATTTACTACATAAATGTTCTATTTGAGCACAGAACACCACCCGACTTTTAATACTATTTATTACCATAAAATTCTAATCAGCCCTCAGCATGATATATGTATTTATGTGGTTCTATTAACAGTCACATACAATACAATACAATTCAGGAAGAAAAAAAAAGGTTTAGACAAAAACGGAAGTATATGTAACATATTTGAAACAGATTGTACTCGTTGAGAATTATTATATCGTCCCATAGCCAACAACACTTCGTAAGTCGAGTCAAACCACCTTGAACTCAATAAAATGAAAAGATTTTTGGTCGTCCTGTAAAAGGACTAAAAATGAGTTGCTCGGTGTTGTTAGCTAAGCGACAATATGTCATCATATCACAATAGCAAGCAGCGTAAAGTTGTTAAATATGTTATTATAACAACCCTAGGACTAAGACTGATAACTAAGACTTTGTAAAACATCCTATTTAAATTAACACCAAAAACATCAATATTCATTTAACATTACAATTATTAAGCTTATGGAAGCGTAAAATAGGCTCATTGAACTGAAAATTAATATTGGAAACAACATGGCTGTGAAAAAAAAAAGTTGACTATCTTTTGCAAAGCCAAGAAATCGTTTCTTCATTAACGAGTTATAATTTTTGGTCATATTCCAAAGCGTGTTTTGAAATTCGTATTAATTCTGAAGTAAATTTCACCATTCTCCATTATATATTGCATAGCAACTGAGCATATAGCCACAAAGTCATAGACCTATTGTGTTAGATTTATTGATAATCAACTTTAAGAATTTAATTTATAAAATGAAATTAAAGCCAGTATTTTTATTAATTTAAATCACAAATACGTCCTTGTTTGCAATTTTATTTGTTGGGATGAATAGTCAGCTAGTACTGCAGAAAGAAGTGTATAAGGCACGCATTTAGGTTCTAATGTAATAAATATTATATGTGTGCAAACTACTTTGGCAAACTAGTTTTTCCTAAAATCGGGTATGGTCGGTACCCATTTATTCACCAAACATTACAATAACTTAAAATTGTCCAATAAAAATATTATGTAAATTTTCTGATTTCTATTGATCAAACGCATATGTAGCTTTGTTGCCATATTGATGCAGGAATGATTGATGTAAAGAAATACATAATTGTTAAAAAGGATATTGTTTCTCTATTCGAAATTTAGGTAAATTTTGAAAATACAATAAGAAAGAATATTCTGAAAATGTTCTTTCTTTAAGAGAAATGGCTACAAAAAATAAAATTTGCATATTTGTAGGTATGTCAGTCTTTTATCCATTGCAACAATTAATTTAAAGTTTTCAACAATTTTTCTAATAAATCGTATAATTTTCTAATTAAATGAATTTTTCTCAAAAATGGGATTCCTAAACAGTAGGTATCTAATAATTTATTTATTTTTTTGGCCTAAACTCCACAGTATTTCGTTGATTTCAGAAGATTTTAATCATACTTGTTGTGCAGTGACAATTCAACTTTCTTAAATTAACAAGTAGAATTATGTATGTATGTATTAAAAATTGAGTTAACAACATTTTGCTACAATAAAGGGTCTCCTCATTTTCATTACATATGTATTATAAATAGCAAACTTGTATGGTTATTGTTGATTATTTTTAAATGTCTCAACCACATACATGTACATACATACATGTATGTACATACTCTTTACAACCTGCTAGAATTTGTTTCCGAATGTTTCAAATTCCTTTAGAGAAAGTACTACAGACAAAATCGGTAAGGTTTCTAGTTCCTATAATAAACTTGATATGCGATTTTTTGTTTAATTACCCTTCTTTACGTTGCGTGGTATTGTAATTATTCTCTTTTTACTCGTAAAAGAGCGTTAAAAATGTCTGTTGATAAATGAATGACGCAACACCTATTTTTTTAAAGTTAATCCAAAAATAAAACATGCAATCAATGGTTGTTCAATGCCAAGAGCCACTTTCTTGCAAAAAGTAAATTGCGCCGATGCGAATAATTTCATAGTATTTCACGAACCGAATTTCAGCACAATCCAGCGCTGGTATATTTTCTCAAGATTTATGTTTTCCTGATGCCATCCATAATCTCTCCTTTATTTCGTTCATTTCCATTTTTATTGCGTTCTTGAGCATTCCTTTGAATTATTGAATACATTAAGTCATTAAAAAAAAAGCTATAAATCCAATGTCTGCCATCACTTCGCAGTCGTATTTGTCTAGAAAGCGCACTTCTTCAGGAGCTATAAAATTAACTCTATAGTTATTATCCTGCCTTATCAGATTAAGACTGCTTCAAAGGGTAATCTATGGTATTGTCTACTTCTGTTCGTAAGCCAAGTTTCCGCCTATCCACCCCGTCAAGGACCAGGTTGGAGCGTGGGTGGAGGCAATTCGACGAGTGTTGGATTTACATTTTTTCCAACTTGGCTGCTGATCTGATGTGCATGCATGCGAGTTGTTAAACAAAATTCGCCCTTTGGGCCCTTTCTCCTTCCTGGTGTCCCTTGCACCGAGTCCTCGCAAAAATAGGTATTTATGCCGGTCTAATTTAAATCGCTGTCAAGCATTTTCAGCGCAGATGAATAATGCAGTCGGGTTGAAGGTATTAGCGTGCAGGTGTTTCGTGCTGGCTGGAATTAGTATTATGCTCAGTAGACTTTAAAACACCGTCGACCAACGAACCCAAATATTTATGGACTTGCTAACAATCTAATTTGTTAAGTAAATTTGTAATTAGACAGGGCCCTATGGAATGCCACTTTCGTGCGCCTTCATTTGCTAATTGTTTTGCAAATCGACCTCTTGAAAGAAGGTGTTACACACGTTGGCTGGCTTATGTTTCATAACATGTAAGCATGAGAACTTCTTTTGCATTTTAATTCAACGCCTTGTGTTGCGTACCTGAAAGTATACGTTATTATTAACGAGGAGGAATATGATAAGCATGAAAGCAAACATCCTAAAAGGATAATTTCTTCGTTCCTCGGAAAAATTATTGTCTTTGTTTGAACCGCTTTTATGTAGGAACATATGTATCAAATATGTCACATCATGAAAGACGGTTGGATAAAAACATGTGCATATGGCATTACACTTTGAATTCAAAGAATTAAAACTTGCTTTGTGACTTTACTTATGCTTAACATTAGACATTTCAGCAAGTAACCTTTGTCGTTTATAGCTGAAGATTTACTGCAACGATCCTTTTGTGAACCTTCGCTTTAATAATCAATAAATAATTTATGTGTCATGTAGTATCTAATTCTACATATGTACCATATATTAGTGAATACGAAACAATGTGCATCTAGCCATTCTTATACATATGTATGTACACGAGATTCCCTAAATATTTATAAAAATATTTCTCTGGGATCTAGAAATGTGAATAAAAATTTGTTTTTGATATATGTATTTACCACTTATTTATTAAAATAAATATAAACAATTCTTTTTTTGGTTTAACATTACCGGGAAGTAAATAACTTACTTTCAAATTTATCTTGTTTTTATAAATTTTAAAAATCTAAACATTATAACATTTGAGAAAAGAATGTGGAACAAAGTAACCAATTTTCACACCGTAGTTTTACATTTGAAGGTTTGAAAAGAAAAATATGTATATCGTGTTTTGGACATTTTTAAAAATTTGTTACTAAATAAGGGATTCTTATAGGCGATTGTAATGTAGCTCCAATAAGAGTTTGAACCTTTAGCTATATATTCAGAGCTGTAAAAGAATGCGTTGCTTTGGAATGCCTTGACATGACCAGTACCATTACAGTAACTGGTACTGGTACTTTACCATTATTGTGATCACATGAGTATTACTCGATATTACCTAGCATTAAGAAGCAGTACATTATTCAGGATTATACTATATAGCAATACTTAGCATTACTCATAATAATAAAATATTGTCAGTCATTTTTATGTACATGTTTTAGTTATTTCTAGAAATTTGAATTTTATTTGAACATTTATTTCACTTTTATTATTCAAACAAATCAGTAATTGAGAAGAAAAATAAGAGTTTTTAAACAATATTAGCATTGTTTGCTGTGAAATACTCGTATGTGGCTTTGAAACGGACAATAAGAACTGCATGCTGGGAAATATTACCTAAAAATTATAGCCCGACAACTTTTTCAACAATACTCTTGCAGCCAATTTTCCAGACCGACGACAGTTGAGCAGCCTTCCAGTAAAAGTGTTGCCTAAATATATTTTTTGCTAATGTTTAGAAATATCCGAAAAAAAAGGTTTTATTTCAAAAACTATTTTGATGCAAAATTATTGTTTCCAGATTCGTACTGCATGCCCAAAAACAAAAAAATATTTCAGAAATGCACAACACTGCATGCCAAAACGTACATTCTCGTATAATTAAGTCTAAATTAATAAAATCTATAATCTTTTTGTTTGCTTTTTTTCAATTCACCTATATCTACATCTTGAATCAGGAACTGTACAAGTTATGATTTTTTTGCAAAAATTGCTCTTTACCTGTTACTCCCGATCGATAATAATTTGGAGCTAAGAGAAAAAAAGCTCAACGGCTTGATTTCCTTTTCTGGCAATGCCAGCTTAGCTTTTTATTTTTACGAGCCAAATCTAAGAAGTTTTAAAGCTTAGCATATTCTTCTGATAAAACTAAAAATAGGAAGTCTTAAAGCTTGTAATTATTTTGTCGGCAAATTTATCAGTTATAACTTAAAATAAAACGTGATTATTTTTATGCTATAACAACTACATGTGGAAAAAATGTAAAACCTTCATTAATGAGCCTCTTTTCCTGAGAAAAAAATTCGGTTTTAACTGTTAACGGCTGAGAAAAATTTAATTTGAATCATTGTAACTTTATAACTCAAGTTTAAAAAAATGAAAAGTCAATGTAGCTTTTTACTTTTGCTAGAATAAATAACGACCCTCACAACTTGATATTTTTGACTCGAAAATATTAAAACCCTAAGGCAGCTTTTTGAATTCTCCTAATGCAGGAGTTGAAGCCGTTGAAAAACAATGTAATCTTAGAGGAAATAAGAAAAAAATCAAAGTACAATACCGAAACAATCGTTAGCATGTTTCTGAAAAAAAAATACTCTCTTAAATATCATTTGGTTGATAGTATTAGCAAAATTATGTCTAAAAAGGAATTGAGAAATGATTTTTGCAGTAAATAGTCGATTGCCCAATTTAGCCAAGGTAAGAACTTAAATTATGATTCACTTCTATAAATGAAGCCAATTTCCAAGAAAGAAAGTTCCTGATTTTGATCAGTTTTTTTTAGGTAGATTTGATATTAAGTACTATCTATTGCAACCTATCTGCTGAAAGATTTCGGAAAATGAATAATGCCAAAACTCATTTCAGAGACTTCAAAAATAAAATTTGTGTTCCTACAGGGTGTTTCTTATAGCGTATGCCAAAATGAGTGGGCTGAAAGATCTGACCTAGTCAAACAAAAGATTGTATAGCTGGGGGGAGGGGGGGGCGTGGGGCGGCGAGGGGCATGTCAACCGTTTGGGAGTTACAGGGTGATTCGTAACTTAATCAATCAAAAAGCATTTCGGGGTTAATTTTATTTTAAATTCTTTCAAATTCGAGTTTTCCAAGAATACATTCTCATATTTTTTCTTTACTTGAACATGTACCTTGTTGGAAAGGTAATAAGATAGGCAATTCGGTAAAAATAATAAATAAGTGCATTAATTAAATTAATTTCGGAGACAATTCGGGAAAATGTGAATTTTAGGAAAATAGAGTTTGTTTCCAGTTTCAAAAGTGACTGTAACTGCATATAAATGGATATAACGAAACTTATGGATAGGATAGAGTGCCTATTTCTTAATTGATTTTGATCAAACTTCGCCTATACATTTATTTCGCTATAATATCTCGGCTAAGTTCGTAATTGGAAGGAATCGGTCAAGGGGGTGGAGGCATAGGGGATACGTAAGTTATATAAAAATGTTTTGGATCCCAAATCTTTCGTATTTCTTAACCGCTATTGACCAAACTTAACATACACATTGACAACACGTAATTCTAAGTCATGCATCAAATTGGTGGTGATAGGTCAAAGGGGTGAGGGGCTACATCAGGTTCTAAAAATGATTTTGTTTCCGCGATAACTGCCGCATTTCTTAATGAATTTTGGTCGAACTTTGCATATGCATTTATTGCGAGGTTTGGAGAAGGGGGAGGGGACTTTCACCTCGCTATATATTTTACTATATTTCTTAATCAATTTTGATTAAACTTGGCTAACATATTCTCCAAGGTAATATCTCAGCTGTGTTCGCCAATGAGGTGAATCGGTCAAGGGGGTGGGAAATTCAGCATTACATTCACTTATGTAAAAATAATTTTTACCACATTTAAATCTACCTCTTCCTTCTGGCTGTCGCCGAAAGGTGTTTTAAATTTGGAAATTACGTAAGATGCCAGATCAAATACAGCAACCAACATTTCTGAGTTTACGGGGAGTTAGATAAAAATAGTAGATAGGTTTTCAGGAGCCTTGATTTCTATTTCATTTTGGAAAATTAAGATAACGCTTCCAATATGGCGGCGTATAAAATTTTATTCTAAAAATATCTCTAACGAGTTCAAGCTGCAATAAACAACATGTTAAAATTTCGGATTGCCTGCTGTTAAGCAGATAATTCAGTTATAACTTGTCACCTTAAATAAAGTGTTCTGAATGTTACCGGATCAATCCCTACATCTCCCAACATTATGACGCTTATATTCCACAATTGGCTCTAATATGTCTATCGGTAAGAGGTCTTCAACCTATCTCTTGTTTCCCTTTGTAAATCAGAAAGAAAATAATATAAATCACAACCATAGAGTATCCTATCTAGTAAGTAACACACTTCTAATCCACTTTATGCCTCCAATTGATAATTTGCAGTCCCAAAACGTAAATTTATCGCGAGCAGGCAATTTCGAAATTAAGCCCTTCCTAGCAAATAATTATCTTGCCGCGTTTACTTATCATTATCCATTCAGGGCGAATATGAAAACCCCTAGATTTGTCCGCCAGCACAGACTGCATGTTCACAGCTTTGGTAAATCCAGCAATTTATGCTCCTGGAAGTAATATGATTATGAACTTGTTTAATACATATACGCCCCCGCCTCGCCGCCAGAAGGATTTACCAAATGAATATTTTGCGTTTGACCTATTTAAGGTGGTGCAATTTTCTCCGCTAGACAAAAGTATCTTCTTATTAAATTCAGCGAAGGTAGATGGCGGTTGGGTTGTTATGCTCCTCAATGTCGTCATCCCAAGAGTTGAAGAACCTCATAGCGCCAAAAATATTTAGCACAGGAATTTTTCCAAAAGGGAACAAGGAGCGAGGCATGCATAATCTTTTTCGTTCAGCGCTCATTACGTAAAGCCGTCATTTAATCCCCAGCTCCATTATTCGAAAAATTGTACGAGTTCGTGATATAACGAGCCGACGGCTGAGGCGATGGGGCGAATTTAATATCGTTAATGCCGGAGCCACAAGACCTTAGCCATATGAGAGCTGTGACACTTAAGAAAAGCTTCGCAGAGTTTAGCTTTAAATTTAATAACCATAAACCAAGACGCCACGACCCGCGCCTTTAGTTGGAACTCTTCGCTCTTTTAAAGGCAATTCGCATCTGAGATTCGAGTTTCTTAATGTGGTCATGTGTAGCAATTCTCGTAATTGGCAACTTCCTTATCAGATTGGCTGAGAAGCTCGCTAAGTACAAGTGGAACCATCGACGTACTATTTATGAAACCTTTGTCCTGAGCGCCAGACTGCATAATTACTCGTATTTGTAAAGCATTTATATAGATTGCTCCTGCCAAATTGACTTGTTAGTTGTTTAAAACAATTTAATAACATGTGATTCAAATATGTTTCGAAAAGTACCGCACTCTTAATGTTTTTTATTCGATTATAAAAAGCTAAAGCTTATAACTTGTAATTATAAAATGTATAGATTATAAATATAAATATAAATAGCTTTTTGCAAAGTTAAATAGATGGAATGAATCAATTCAAATGTTTCGATTTATACTAAACTAAAAACCAAAATAGTTATATTGAAAATTTTATTTCTTCTCTTTGGAATAAAACAGGTGAAATTTTGAAGACCGTAGAATTTATGACATTATTTAGTTATTTATAAATATCATGAAAACGGTCTTAAAGAAAAGTGTTATTTATGTAAATAAAAGAGGATAATTATAACATAAACGAACAATGCGCGAATGCCATAAGTTGCATTGTATTATTACACAAACCGCGTTAGGATTTCTACAATTTCTTTTTCGGTCCGCTTTTATTTGTAATTTATTATTCAAGTCGTGATTGCAAAAATTATTTTGAATTCTCTTTTATATGCATGCATCCAATCTTCAAACTTTTTTATTTCATTAACTGCAAGAAGGATAGATATTTCTCAATTGTTGCCCAACTTTGGAGCAAAACATTTTACTAAATTGCATTTAAAACGAGTATACTATTGTTTATGATCTTAATACGACGTAATATGTATGTATATAAAACCCATAATATAAAACTCCATTGTATGAAATAATAATTTTAGGAATAAGTTGTTAATTTAAAAAGAAATTTTTAAAAACAATCTTTTATCATATTCTGCCTACTCGTCGAATCCTTTTATTTGATACCCATGTCAAGGGAGTGGTTATGAAAATAATATATCACCATCTTGTCGCGTCCGCCATATTGCATTTAGAATGACGTCACTTAGCTAATCGTGAATTTTGTCACCAAAACCAAACGAGGATGCAAAATTTTAGCTCACTGGTTTAAAATTCAGTTGCAAGATTTGATCCAAACATATAAACTAATTAACTATCAGGTAAAGTTATTATAAATAAAAACTTATGAAAAGGAAATTTAACAAATATTTTGCAAGAGTTTTAACACTTTTCAACTTCTCATGTACTAGCTTTAAGGTCTCATTTGAGTTATATTTTGAGCTTTTATAATATCCCATTGCGAATTTACGAATTAAAAAAAAAACTGTCAAAATGCAATTTTTAGCTGCAACACTATTTTCTTAAAATATCTACATATATAATTGTTACTTCTTAAAGGAGGTAGTACTTTTAGGCAAGTGAAAATAAGACGATTAGTAATAAATGTTTATTCAAAGGAAAGGGTTTGTTAAACATTTTTGTGTTTGTTTTGGATATTTAGTTATTTTATATTTATTATTTTACAATTTTGTTTTATACAAATTTTTTTTACAAAATCCGTAGCTTGCGTATTAAAACTGTGTACCTAAGCTTTAACCTCCGTTATATTGACCTGATAAATAAAGAAAATAGCATACTATTAAACAAAAAATTTGTTTTTTCTATGACATTCTAACATCATTGTAAGAGCAAAGTTTCAACAAAAGATCAAACATCTTTTGAAAATGATTTTTAAAAAATTCCCAAAGGAGATGGATTATCGCCCATATAAAATTAGCCCAAACCCGGCGCAAAAGAGAAGTAATGAAATTATCGATGGTAATGGTATTAAAATTTTAAATAGTTTCTACTATATATTCGATATCAGTGGCTAACGTATTAATATTGCTATTTGTTTTTATCAGCCAAGCAGTAGAAATAAAAAAGTTGGAAAAATGGTAAATGATAGAAAAACAAACAACAAATGTTGAAATGCTTTTTATTTGTAATTAATCCACTATTATATCTATCCACCGTGCGGGTGGTCAGACAGATCTTAGTATCTAGCCCAACCGACAAACATTTAAAAATAAACTTTGTTAGTGCTTCATAGCCGTTTAAATTGACCGGTGTGAGCATTTGCTCAAACTTTTTACATTCAATTTAACTACTGTTTTTCACTTTACTTGTTTTCATCAGCTATCATTCTTCTTTACCTTCATTTAAAATTTTAAAAACCTTATAAATGTTGTCCGTTTTTTTTGTTAAAGTTATATTTCCTGTTTTATGGAGAACTGGAAAATGGAAAACATAGAATTTTGGTAAGCTTTTCTATTTTTTCTAAACAAAGGAATAAATACATATAAAATATACATTAAAAAACACAGCGATATTATACAGCTTAAATAAAACCAAATAGCAATATTAACACTTTAGTCACTGATATCGAGTATAAAAACTATTTAGAATTTCAATACTCATTACCACCGATAAAATTTGCGATAAGTTTTTTTTAGCCGGGCCTGGGTCACATTTGACTCGTCTCCTTTCACAAATTTATGTAATTTTAATTTCCTTTTCATTCCTGCAATTAAACGTTGTATTATGTTCTACATCATAAGACTAAAAAACAATTGAAAGTAATGAATCTGTATGCTTATGAAAATATAAATATTCTTCTGATTTCGAAAATTGTCGATGTAATATATCGGATCGGAAATTCCATTTTATTCTGTGGGCACCATGAATTTTGGGGTTTGTTTCGTGTTACGATGCTATTTTATTTCCTAACCATTCGCAGCAATATAAATTTTAAATAAATTTATTCAACTTGTTTATGTTTATATACATATGTACATATCTATGCGCATGAAACTGAGTCACGCCAAGGGTAGTGTCATATAGTCATGCTGTTTTGCATTTAATTTCAAAACCGTCCGATTCGCAGAATTTTATCTGAATGAAAATACTTATCACGATTCACGCGATTGTTCACACGACTGGTGTAAATGCTAAATTGTTTGCCATTTTATTCAGAAAATATTAAGGTTATCTGATAGGCGGCTCAAATGTGAATTTTGTTTTATAAAAGCATTCCGGTTAATTCTCGCAATTTTTGCCGAGAATGAATAAAGGATTTTCACATCATTTTTAGAAGTTACGTGAAAATCATATGCGCTAAGTAAGACCTTTTCAGACATTCAGACAAACGAACGTGACGTGACAGAAGTCACAATTCTAACGAACAATTTCATTCAATCACTTTGATACTTTTAGGAGATTCTTTTTGCTGGCTTTAGACAAAGAGCCGAGAGCACTCCCATGACGTGCATGTTAATTAATCCATCAATCACAAACTATCAGAACTCATAATCCATTTATGCAGCTTGTGCTGCGGTTAAACTGAACTCTGTTCCACGACACGTTGTCAAATGTATGATTAATATTGTTTACAACCAGCGATGATTAATGTTATCCCTAAAGTTATGACATCTTAAAAGGGCTGGGGTATTGTGGCCAGCGTCAACTGATTCAAAGCGAACACGGTGACTGTTGACAGATAGGGCATTATAAAATCTTCGCGTTTTTGTAAGTTATGTGAAATATGATTTATAACTTGAAAAATTTGAAATGTTTGCATTAATGCGGCAGATCGTGTTATGTAAGCCATGATATTAAATTTCAAATTTGGAAGAAAATTTCTTTTACAAATTATGATTTATTAAATCAGAATTTTATGCTTTTCAGCTTTTTGTATATGAGAATTTTTCGGTATTAAAAAATTCTTCGCAATTAAAAAAAAATACGACGGCGACATTTTAAAAATTATATAATTACCAATTCAGATATAATTAATAATAATATGAATTTGCAAACTTCCCAAAGTTTATCAAATACGAAAGCTATAAGTAAAAGTAACAGCACTCCGGCCATAAGTTTTAAATGTGGTTTTTTTAATTGTTAAGACAAGTTCAGGCTTTCCATACATTTCAAATTTTTTTTTTTTTAAAAAGTCATCGTATTTTTCATTATTTATACGTATTTCAATTGAAATTCTTCCTTTAATTTTGATAAGTGCTTTATTACTATACCCATATTTGCGTATTGTTAGTTTCTTTTCCACTATTTGTCTATACTCCACTCAAACCTTTGCTATTATAAAACTTAGTTTATCTTTAAGATCATTTAAATATGTATACTATAAGTTTATAAGTTATATCATTTCGCGTTTAACTCTGATGGCTATCCTCAAAAATGTTAAAAAACAAAAGAATGCCTAAATATTTTATATTGATCTCCTATTATAACAGGTATTAAAAAAATTTGGAATTTAAAAACAAAATTATTATTTTATTTAATATTTGTAATCTAAGATATGTCCAGAATATGCACCCAAAATTGGAAATAAAAAATTCGAAGCCATGTCAGAGATATTTGTATAAAAACTTTTACACAATGTAAAACAAGGATATTCTCAAACTTCAGACGCGTTTTTCTCGCAATGACCCTTCCGGGTGGCGTCATTGGGATATCTCAAAAAGTAATTAACCTATCGACTTAAATCTTGTTACATGTTATTCGTTAATGTGTTACCCAGTGATATTTTTGCCAATTTTTGTAATCTTGAGTTTATGCAATTAAGACGAACGACTAGAGGACACTATTTCTGAAACAACCCCGTTTGATCTTTTGTTTTCAGACTTCCTTGACTTCAGTTATCTCAGTTATCTCTTTTATTATGCCTGTATTTCGACGCCCTGTATCTATAATAATAATAATTTGTGAAAAACCAAAATCTAAATTATTTTTATAATCTTGAATGTTTCCTTAGTACTAGAAAAATTGTACCTCTAGCTAATAAAATTGCTGAAAAAAAAATTCTTTAAAGTTGTCGTTTTTTCGCTCAAAAAATGAGAATATGCCAGATATAAAATTTCACGAAAATCGGTTCAGAACATTTTATTTTGGTTTTCCTATTTGTTTACTTTACATAAAAAATATATTTTTCTTTTCATGAAAATCAATTTCGAAATTGACTTTTATGGTTTTTCTCCTTTTTACTTGGATATTAATTTGCCAACTTATTTATAGGCAGAGTTAAGTTCATAATAAGAACTGTCTTTTTGATCCTTTTTTTACTTTTCCCTTAAAATTTAGTAATTGGTTTTAAGTGAAGCTGCAGATTAAAGGCAAAAAAATACAGCTAATTAAAAACGTTAATTGTAATTAATTTTTAGCCAGCAACAACCCTTGGCATTGATTAATTTTTCAGCTGTTTGTAGTTTTTTAAAGTTTTTGGAGTGAGTTGCAGACATTTTTTCAAGAATTGCAAAAAAATCAAGTTAAAATTGCCTTTCTCAAGGTTATAAATTTATCTTTCTTAAAGAGAAATCAATGAAATGGTAAATTAAAGCAAATATTTGTTAAGTATTGTAATTCAAATTGTCTAAATTCCCAGATTTAAAAATTAAAAAAATAATTTTAAAAAATTGTTGTTACGAAATATAAAAACCGGTCAAGCAGAAATCACATTATAGCGGGTTCCGTACCAACTTTTAACATATAAATCTAATATTTTAAATAGTTTCAATGCTTCGAAATACAATTTAAAAAGTTACATAGAAAAATAATTTGGATAATTTGGATAGATTTCTCCACACCATTTTTTATTGTCTAAAGCTGAATATTTCTTAGACTTGGATATTCGCTTAGGATTTATACGTTAGCTTAAGATTGAGAATACAGAATTTAACGCATTTTATCTATAACATTATATTGCAAAAGACCAAAAATAAATGTAATTAACAAAAAAAAAAGAGAAAATGGTGGTATGAATTATGTGAATTTATATTGTTAAATTTAAAAGATGCATAGGAGAATCTCTTGTATTTACGCCAGTTATGTTTTTAGTTTTAGTACAAATTTGGAAGAAATTAGACTTTCATATATGTAATAATACACTATTAAACTGTATAATAAATTTTCTATTTATTTTACAAACTTAAACGACTAGAAAAAAGGTTAAAGTGTCAGAGTGATAACAGATCTGATGTACCTTAGCCATATAAATTTAATTATAATACTTAAATCTACAAAAAATGAGGAAATGTTTCTTTTTAAACTCATAGATAACGATTAAGAAAGGAAAATTCATTACCCGAAAGTATAGGTAATTAATTATTAGCAAAAAGAAGCAGCCTTGCAAATACTGGAAATTTAAGAGAATTTCAAAAATGTATGACAAAACTGCGAACAACGAGGAAATAACGTGCATAGTAAAAATATTCGTGGGATGAAAGGAAAAGGAAGAAATATTCTGAAAATCTTGTTAACCATTTCTCTGGGTTTCAACACCGGATGTGGTCGAGGATGAAAATTGCGTACCTCACCGTCCACAAATATCATTATTACTTTACGCCTGGCTTGAATGACCCTCCTGAAGATCCTTCAAGATCTCGTCCTAAATCGCTGCCATAAATTTACGTGAACTTTATTTAGTGGACACCTCATACGTTACTTTTGAGAAGGGCCAACGTTCCCACTTAACTTTATTGGGGACTCGCAGCGGAGCCCTCCAGAATAACAAAGGGTGGTGATGACGATGAAATATTTGCGTGACCCTTTTATTTCGTGTTTCCTTTCAGGTGTGCTGTTGGATCCCTTTTGCACGTCATAAGTAAAGGAAAATGCCACAACACACGATGAGCACCATTTCAGGTGCTCGCCACAGAAATCAATTAAAAACTCCGCAAAGTTTGGCTCCGATAGCAAAACAGTTCTTCACCTTTCCGTCAAAATTTCTGTTTTTCAACTTCCTGCCCTGAAAACCGCAACCGTTCCATAAATTCTGCCGACTCATGGAGTAATTTTCCGCGAGCTCGGAAGAAGGTAGACAGGTCCCATTCATGGGATCTTTTATTTTCTGCCTGAAATAGGGCAAACTCCTGCACCTGGTGCGTATTGAACGGAAGGGCGCCGTGACATGTTACAGCAGCCCTTAATTTTTCATATTTACATCAGTGATACGCTTATGGCTCGATAAATTACTCGTTTCCAACGTGTTGCTGTCAAGGCTATAAACTATAGTAAACTTTGCACCAGAATTATTTACGATGTCTACAAAAAACTCAGTCACAAAATGTTAGGTATCACTTTTATGGGCACTGAAGCAAAGATCGTGAATTTGAAGAAATATGTACTTACGAGAACAAAAGTCTTCACTTTTATGTGCTATTAAAATCATGATGTGCATTTTCATTGCCGAAGTGCACAGCAAATGAGCTTTTAAACCTTTGCACCTCAAGCTCAAGAATTTTAAATATTATCACGTTCATATTACGAAAGATTCAAGTTTTCTAAATAAAAATTGTTTAACGAGAAATCGTTTAGTTCAACATACAAATTATACGCAGATAGTGGAATAATCATATAAGAGTTGCAATTTTTTGTATTATAGTATATTTTATTATAATATTAAATAGTTGTATATATCATCTGATTCTGCATTATTTATTTTTTGGGTCAGATTTAAGGACCCGAAGCTGGCAGCTAGCGATTAGATCGACTCCATCCTTGTAATTCCCAATTTTAATAACTTAAATTTTTCATCATTCTTCAATTTTTTTTTTTTATTTTATTATTGGATATTTCCTAAATTAATTTTTTTTACCTCTCAATAGAGCGTTATAAGAGTATCGATATTTTTTTTAAATCAAACATTTTTGTAGTTAGGCTGCGCAGAACTGATAATTTTGCGACTTCGATAGTCAAAAAGACAGAACAAAACATTTTACGACTTTTGTGAAACCGGTCGCGATCACGCAAACTAAGTTTTCGCCGCAACGAGTTCACAAAAGTCGTAAAATCATCTGTTTTGAGTTTGTTTTAGACCAGATTTTTTCTTTTCATCCTATGAAAAATATTGCCAAAGTCGCAGTGGAAATTCTCTTTCAGGTGAAACGCACCTATGGGTTAAGAGGTTACACTACCTTTAAATTTTAAAAAAAATCTAAATGATTTTGCTTAAATTGATAAATTACACTTTTTAGAATATTTTAAGAGTTTAACTACAGTCTTTAGTTTAACCTTTGGTAAGATTCTAAATATTATAAGTTATAGCTATTTGAAGTGAGCGTGCCAGAGAATAGGTTCGCACAGAGTAAATTTACGAATTTTTCTCAGACTGAGAATCCGCAATTGAAAACATTTCGCCACATCACGTTTTCGAGAAAAATAAAGTCAAAAAGTGAGAAAATGCGAATTTTGACCAATTTTGAAAATTTATTCGAAAATCATGGAGCGTTGCAAAAACTCAAAACGAAATTCAAATGAAAGCTTATATCTTCACCTATATTTATGAATAGACTGCGGATTATATGCAAATGCGTATTATTCATTTGTTAAGATAAACAAATAGTTTCACCGGAGAAATTATTTATATCATTGTGCATGTATAAATTGAAGTTACTAATACTAAAGTTACAATTATTTATATATTTCTGCGGTGAAATTATTTGTTTATTTTAACAAATGCATAATATGCATTTTCATATAATCCGCAATCTAGTTATGAAATATGAATAACGTGCAACATCTACTTTTAGGTTTGTGGGAAGCATGTATTTCAGGAGACTGCTCCTGCACTGAGATTTGTTCACTATTTATTTTATGAACTAAATTCGTTTATGAAAAAAGTTAATTTGAACGAATGGTCGTAGAAGTTTTCAATCTTTCTGTATTTTTATTTAATGGCTGAATGTCTGAACTTTTATTTAGTAACGTAAAAAGATTATATTACGTTTCGATATTTTTTAAAAAGCTTTTCATAAATTAACAAAACAAAACGTTTCTACTTTTTTCACGCTATTTTTCTCGAAAACGTGAAGTGATTTTTAGGAAACAAGTTATTTTAATTGCATTTTATAACAAATCGCAAACTGGTTTATTCAAAAAACCATAGCTTCGCAGATAGGCTTCAGCAAATTTATATAAAATTTATAATGATTATCGCCTACAGTACGAGCGGCAATAATTAACAAATTAAAATTTTGGCGCCTTGAAGTATAACTGAGAGTAATTTAATTAGTGATTTCCACGTCTAGGAGTAATAACGACATTTAAAAATGAGCCATTTATTTTGAAAGTGGCTGAAGTCCAAAATGTCGTAAGGTCGAATTTACCTTAAAAGAATACAATAAATTCCACCTTATGAGATTGTGGATTTAAGCCACTTTCAAAATAAACGGCTCAATTTAAGGTATGGGATCGTTTTTTATATTATGAAGACTTAGGTTGCGAGCAGGTGCATAGAAACTTCAAAAAAAGTAATAAAAATATGAATGATTGGAATTGTTTTAAAAATTAATTTTAATAGTGAATTTTATTTTATACATACGAATTTGCTATCTTTTATACATATATTGAAGATTTATTCCTAATATACTCAGATAAATTTTTGGATTAAGTTTTTGACGCAAAGCAGATATAAATTCATGCAATTTTTTTTTAACTGCTCATAAATTTCAATTCAGTGCAAAATTTCCTGAAAAATATAGAACCGGATCCGATGTGAAAAGAACTCAGCTTATAAAACGCTAATACTTTTTAGCTCTTGCTATTTTCTCCTAACTATAATACTTTTTTTGATCTATAGGGTATCTTAAAAACGACTGATTTTAATGTAATTTACACAATATCTTCTTTTCACTACTTTTTTAAAGAACTTTCATTTTATCACAAACATTATGTGAACATTTGTTCCCTATGATACTCTTTAGCTATTACGTTTTATTTTTCTATAGAACAGTTTATGTCTCCACCATTTTTTCATATATTTTAATAATTTTTAATATAAATAGATTGTATGATCTTAAAAAAATGTTATACTTGCAAGTTGCGTAAAACAAAATATTTCTTATACCAGTTTTTATCGAGCGACGGTCGCGGTGTATCCTCTTAAGCAAGTTTATTTCCACAGTGATTATGAGGAAAAGTTATAATACTTTTTAAGGATAGCGTGAGTCTATCAAATAAAGGAGTTGTACTCGACTTTACAAGAGCATTAATGTTTCGAAAAGTATTTAAAAATACTGAACACAGATATTTGGTATCCCGTAAAATTGCACAATTCCTAATATATTTAGTATGATGTATTCCTTTTTTATTTTTCGTATTAGATTTATATGAAATATTAATAAAAATTACAAAGATTGCATAACCGGCAATCGGCACCGATAAATTTATTGGAATGAAAGAAAGTTCAGTTTTTCTAACCGAATTCCCTGAAAATTTTACATTTATTAGTCTTTATTGGTTTGGTTTGGTATTTTGATAAACCAATATTATTAACTGATATAAAACATTGGCTTATTTATATTACTGAACTACTACAAATAGTAGGTACTACTACTACTAATACTCACGAATTAAAATATTTAAAGATAGGAGATAAATTATATTGCAACTTTGAAATTTTTTTGAAAAACCCTCTCCTTACTATTAGTAAGTATTTAAAATACTTATATCAAAATAGCATAAAAGAGACTTATGCCATTTACGAAATAAACAATTTAAGTTTTATAAGACAAACTGTTTCGAAAAATGGAGTGGAAATAAGAGTGATTTTACGTAAAGAGGATCATGCTTTTATTACTTAGTTTTCATTGGGTATTCCTTTGAAAACCAAAGCGGATCGATAAAATACCTGCTTTCACTGTGTTGCCATCCTAGGGGTGATGTTACGATTTTGAGAAAAATTTAAAAAATGTATAAAATTTAATTTTGGTGTAAAAACGTCCAATACCTCAGTGAAGCAAGTTGTAATACGTAAGTAATGTTTTGCCATTTGGCTTGTCATCAATTATAGTATAAAAACGAAATGTGCTGTCAGGGGAAATAAAAAAACACCTAAAAAACGGCATGTGCTTGCATTACCTACGCAGTCTGCAAAGCTTGATGGATATTGAATTGGACGTTTTACCCACAGAACCATTGAGGAGTAATTTACTCGGCCGTTTTCTGGAATTCTGTTTAGTTGTATACTTTATAAGTAACGCAAGAAGTAATTTTCTTAATAGCCCGAATTACCCCCCAAGGACATTGAATCCGATTACAAAGGGTTTTCCCCTCAGTGCTTCATTACTTACTCACAAGCTCCTGCTTGGCACGTCTATGGTTTGATTTATTAAACCTGATAAGTATCAAATATAACTTCTTTTCCAAGAACCATAATTGCAGACGAAATGTATATTAGAAGTGCCTCCCGCGACATCATTAAATTTTCAACCTTCGCAGAATCCGTAGCACGTGCATATTCGATACATTGGACGGGTCTGTTTCTGGCAATTCAATTAACGTTCTGCTAATACATCGCAGGATTAAAGTACCGAATTTCCCCAATGTCATATTCGCCTTAATGAATTAGAACAGATTCGAAATCAATTAATTACTAAGCGAACCATTAAATGACGAAGTAATTCGTCCCAATATAACCCAAGCAAATCAAATTTTGCTTCTCCGTCGGTAGTAGAAAATGTCATGCATAGATTTTATGGAATTGGATACGAACAACTACTTCAATTCAGTAGACAATATGCAGCTCCAACATGAATTGAACATTAATTGCTTTTTAATTAAAAAGGCAGGAACAGATTGAGTTTTAGGTTTGCTCAAGGATTTTGATGAAATGTTGTAAAAACGTTCAATTGGAGTGAAAAGTGATGAATATGTAGGTAAAAAAAAAATCTATCGGTCACTTATATTTCCTGTGATATTCAATTTTGAAGATTGGACAAATTGCATTTTGCTGTCCGAATTGTTTTCATTATGGTAGTGAATTAAAGATGAAAATTTTAAAATCATTACTGCACCATTTCGAAAGTATACATAGTATAATAACTTGTAAAACTCGTATATATGATTAAACTTCGAAATGGTTTCGCTTTTGATATTAAAATGTGTTCGCTTAAAATGAAAATTTTTCATTTGCATATATTACCAAAGTGTTTTCATCTTTAAATCGAAACTGTTTCAATTTAAATAAGAACTTTTTATTAAAGTAAAATCAACTCCAATTCAAAGTTAATCACATTAAACTTTAAAATGCAATTTGCACCTACATATATCTCTACATCTCTAGTAACTCTACGGAACACTGCTCTTACGTATTTCGACATACACTTAATACATATTTGGTTGGTTTTTCTTTATGAAAACTAAGATTCTGTCCATTTCATTTATTTTCCTATAACATTACATATTTGTGTATAAACCTTTAGTTCTATTGATTAGCATCATATCAAATACCGAAATTTTTATCATAGTTGACCGCATAAGCCGTAAAATGATGAAAAAAT
Organism: Eutolmus rufibarbis; assembly: GCA_963920795.1. Classification (NCBI taxonomy): domain Eukaryota; kingdom Metazoa; phylum Arthropoda; class Insecta; order Diptera; family Asilidae; genus Eutolmus; species Eutolmus rufibarbis. The sequence continues at coordinate 16,326,950 of OY987207.1, read as the reverse complement.
GAAAATATGTATATTTAAAATTTGTTTTTGAGCAAAACACAACTTTTTAATTGACCACTCACAACTCAGCTACAAATTATTATTTTACTTAGATCTTAATTCTGGTCCATACTCTGTGTTAATGCTTACTGATTATAATAAAGCTGTTTTTATTTAGTTTTCATATAAAAGAGTTACCTCGATCAGCGTTAACGATAACCTGTATTCGATCTTCACTCTAGACTTTTGTATTTTTACATAACATTTTTAATTTTTTTTGTTTTGCTCAGTAAATACAAGTAAATACAATATGTAATATTATTATGTACATACTATCCAAATTTCATCCGTTTATTTTTATTAATTTCTTATCCATGAGTGTTTTTAATAGAGCGTCACCTCATATTAAAAAAAAGGGTGGAAGTCGTCCACTTGCAAAATATATAATTTTATCGGGAATCATAATTTCCTTGAAATCGCCCTTTTACCACCGGAAAAAGAGCAGCAGGCAAATATTACCATGTGAAAGCTACTCCAATTCGCGAAGGACAAACATCGCACCCTTCGGACGGAAAATTTTATGTAAATATTCTGAAGGAAGTGAATGAAAAGAAAATTCCGTCTTTGCTGAATTTTACCTCAATTTACATAATCATTTAAGCCGAGTCCTGTACAAATGCAAGCGCTTAACTCAGTCAATGGGGCGAGAAGGATCCTTTGGGGTGCTTATGTTCAGGACCTCGACGAGAAATGAAATCATTTTCGGAAGGAGCAGAAAGAAACTCCCTTGGCGTATGGTACCCTAGGGCGGAAACGTAGAAATAGCATGAGTTGAGTGCTCCTCCCCCGCCCTCATGGTCCAGATAAGGGCTTATCTCGAACAGATGTTATTGGCGCAGTTGGTCTATTTCGTTGCGCTATATCAGTCAATCCGCCAAAATGTTTTGTGTACGAGGCTCACCCGGGGACGTACAAATCCAGGGCACATTTATCGAAAAATGATTGCGGCTAAGTGGGTTTTCAGTGGGGAAAGGATGACAAACGGAAGCCCAATTTTCCAACATTGTACGAAATTCAATATCCTCGAGATTCGACTGAGTCATCGAAGTAATTCACCTTTTCCCTCTCACGTATCGATGTCCTTGGGAAGCAGCTCGTAGATCCTGGAGCAAGTCCTGCTAAGAACATTTTGATGGAGGAGCGGGAGCAACCTTTCCCCGGAACACCCGATCCGCTTGGACCTTAATTTATGGTTTCCCACCAAACATTTTGCTCTATGTTTGTATTTTGCCGCTTCAACAACGTTGGCAGACTTTCGTAATGCATCACAAATATTTACGCCACGGTTTCGTATTGATATTAATGGATTTCAGCTGAATTAGACCCTTTAGGATTTGAGGCCCAAAGTGGGACGACGAGGAATATTGAAGGTCCATCAGGAGTTCTATATTAAGAGGAGGTGATGTAATACCTTCCTTTATTATGCTTTGTTGCGTAGGCCGCAGCGGGAATGTGGACTGAAGGCATTGACAAGACACCCCCGAACCTATTGATTCATACTTAAGCACCTCTTTTGATGTTATTGGCGAGTAATCTCATTGGACGTAGCAAAATTAATATTCTGCTGTCAACCTTCCTAAGTCCTAATTTATAATTAAAATTAGTCATTAGACTCCGCTGTTTTAGTTTAGATATTTTAACAACAAGAGGGTTGAAAATGATCTGTCCTTCGGAATACCAAATATTTGAAATATTATATTAAATAGGTAATAAAAGAAAATTTTAACTTTACTCTTAGAAAAAGCTAAGTCCCTCTACTATATTGTCAAGTATATTAGTACAATATCTTTAAGAATTTAGGAGCAATGGTCTTTGAATCACTTATCTTAACAAATCAATGATAGTGAAGTTAAAGTAATACCTATGTTAACGAAATAGTGCTCTGCACTACGCAGAACTGCGTACAGGATATAAAATTGAACAATTCGAATTTTTTATAAATAAAAAATAGAAATATATGAAGTATATTAGAACAATTTTTTTCGATAAGTTCAATATGGTTTTTAACCCAACTGAAAATTAATTATTTCTGATAACACGGTTTCCGCATGTAACACGTTGCAAAACACTAATTTCTCCAACGCACTGTTCTGATTAAAAACATTTCTGGCGTTTCTTTCAGTTTAACTCAAAAACAAAGGTCAAAATTCTATAAAATAAAAATTATAAGTTTAGCTATAGTGTGTCAAGGGTATACAATTTATTATACTACATTTTGAAAAGTTCGAGGAAAATGCGTTTAAAGTTTTAAATATACTTTGCAGTAGCTCGAGGCGGCTTCGCTTAAAGCCATATATCTCCATAAATAATGCTCAGATCGTTATTAAATTTTGACAGAATACTTTTGAAATAATGTACTTTCAGAAAATAATATTAACTCAAAATCGAAGAATTGAAGATTTTCAAAGATATGAAGCCGCCCTTACACAGGGCACGAAGTGACCATGTTATAGGAAGTTTAAATGGAATTACGTTATTAATTACTTTTTGTTCATTTAAAAAATATAATCTCAATGAACATTATCAATTACTTCTGATAACTTTAAAAAACAGTGCATACATATGTATAAGTATGCATGTATTTCCGTGGCACCGCTTTGATTAGTTTATTTAGCTTCAAAGTATCTTTATATAAATTATAGAAATTTCTGGGCCACGTATATCACCATAACATAACACATCTAAAAAAAAGAGTGAATAAATGCATCGAAAAGATTAAATATGAATTTATGCAGTTGTATAATTACTATGAATATCTATTGTGTCAGAATTTCCACTCGATCGATTATTTGTTAATTGAGGGAAACATCATTGGAACCAATTGAAACTTAAAAATTCAAAATCGAAATGAGCACATATACAATAAATACATATATGTACCCGTATATATGTATATGTATTATATCAAACTACTTAACCTAATATTTCTTGCGGACCGATCGATTCTGATTTAATAACTGTGCCCGCGTTAGGTACTGACCATTTATTTATTTTTCTATCCATTTGTATTTTCACGTATTCAAGTACTTATTGAGGTACTTATTTCAACATATCCATATTACTTTTCGTAAAATAATGTTTAAAAATTACGAAATAATTCATATAAATTAAAGATTAAAGAGATTGAACAATCAAATGTCGGTGAAAATGCCTTTTTTGTTTAAGAACCGATGATTTTCACGTCTTCTTACGAATTTTGATGAAGCTTTATAAAAACATTTATTTGAGCTCAAAAGAGACAAATATGCAACAAAACTATGTCGGTCACTTGTACTTCCCGGGTTATTGAACTTTGAAATTTCAAAAAATTATACTTTCCGTCGCAATTTTCACCATATGTCTGAATAATTGTAATGGAAATTGGGTTAAAATTGAGTAGGCATCCATAGGGACAAATGACATGCGACCACGGCTTTATTCTCTATTATAAAAATACCAAACGAATCTTGTTGAATTTCAGGCTCGATTTAAACTCTAATTGAACAAAGTATTTTATTTTCTATTAAGAGAATAGTACAGAAAATGTTTTTAGCTCTTGAACATACATACATACATACATACATATGTGTGTATTTTTTATATTATATAAATATTGTTTGATCATTTCTACATAAGCAAATTTTACACAGTTTACATACATGAGAAACATAAGAGAAACACAGTTGAGGACAACGATTTTAGTAGGCAATATGTTTAGAGCTCTGCACTTTCAAATAAATTACTTAAAACTTTGAAAAACAGGAAATTCCAAAATTTATTCAAAAAAGATGCGTAGCGAAACAAGCATAAAATAATTCATTGACTGGCTTCATCTGTGAAACTTTCGAATTTATAAAAAGCAGCTTCTGTTAAAATTTAAATATTAGTTAAGATCCCTATTTCTTTAGTATATGCGATTGAATTTGCAATATTCCATTTTTACACATTATGTATATTCATCTTAAAACAAAATTTTTCACAGCATATCCTCTTCAAGAGTCTGCAAAAAGATATGGAATTTAAATTTCCTCAGCCTGCAGAAGTTGGCTTAATTCCAATTAGTTACTCCGAGTTTGACAAAATTTCGTTCCCTTTGCTTTGCTTTCATTTACACTTTAATTAAACTTCGGATTAATTCAATCTCATCGTAAGGGATCTTGCTGACTTAATTTTGTTAAGCGTTTAATTATGCAAATATGTCGGACAGTTTTATTTTCTTCGTTGATTAATTGTGATTTTATATTTTGAAATCTCCAAAATTTAAGAAAAAATGAATTAATCTGCGTCAGTGATGAAATGTCTGAAGTTTACATAAATAGTGTGCATAAGCGAGCCTTTTGTTTGCATTAAAAAGTAAAATTTCGTTCGTAATTGTGTATAATTTTTTGTAATAAGAGTTTGACTGAATATACATTCTCTCTATTCTACAATGAAATCTACTCAAACAATGAGTTAAATTTCAATTTAAAAAATGCTTAAATAGGGTAAAATTTCGGTTACATTTCATAAAATTGCTGATAATATTCTATTATTAAATTCTCAATTGCGGTCAACAAAATTTTATTAATGTCTCATCACACAAAATATATTATATAATCAGTAATTACCATTTAAACAACTTGAAATAAACGAAACGTTTAAACTTGGTAATTTTGATTAATAAAGTTCACGTCAAAAATATTCATTTCAACTGTAATTGAGCAAGCAGATCAATATTGTACCACAAGGTATTTCGGTTATTAACATAGCAAAAATCATCAAATAATAAAGAATTTTTATTATGGACTGAATGGGATCAAAGCTTACATCATCTGGAATATACACGTTTTCCGGGACGGTATTAGTACAGGACATCTTTGGCTTTGATCTCTTCAATTTTCTACTGATAAAAGAGCTTTGCTGTTATCCTTGTGACAAATCAAAGAGAATTCCGAAAAATAATTGTAAGAAAACTCGTAAATGGAATTTAATTTATTTTTGGTTTTTTTATTAGACGCTTAAATAAATTAGGGTTTCTTTTCAGATTAGAATTTCGATGGAATGCAAGCGGTTAAAAAGGGTTCCGGAAAAAACATGGAAGTTTATCTTTTCTAAAAACGAACTTTTTCTCAAACAATACTTGGTTACATCTTAACAACCCAAAGCTTACTTTCCAGTTTTTGTTTTTTTTTGTCGACAATAAACACGTTAGAAAAATTTAATTATACATAGGTCGAAATCGGTAGTTGTCCCTTCATGAGGAAAAGAAATGTGGACCTTATCATTTGTCTTTACCGAATTAGAGAAGCGAATATGATTCGTCAAAATGAAAAAAAAACCTTAAAAAAATAACAAAAACGACGCATTTTATAAAACCCAAAGTAGAGCAACTCTTAATCAAATTGATTAAATTTTGGATTTCACGGCGATAGATTTTAGGGAGTGAATTATCCCGTAGAAGTAGGTTATTTATACGTGCATGAACATCAAAATATTATAAAAACATCGGTACTAAATTAAGGTACCTAAATAAAAATATTTAGAGCCCAAAAATTTTAGAAGATATGATAAAATATTGAAAAGGGGCACAGGGTGTTCCATCATATTTTTTTTTATAAATATAAATCAAATTTTTTAATGAAAGGTAAACAAACAAAATTTATAAATTTTGTAAATTTTATGGAATACGGTAATTTGAAATTTTAATATACCTTGGTATTTCTTAATGTTTTTGTCGATATCACCAAATTGTAATTCCTTTGGAATTTATTAATTTATGTAATTTTCTTGCATAAGCAATAATTCAAAAGAAAATATGTATTACAGTTCTATATTATTTCTGAGAAGTCAATGATTAATTCTACTGGAATCAAACATTGGAAAATTGCGAATTTATTGTAGAATTTGCTAACTTTACAAATATCCCCTAAAATTATGTAATTCTCCTGGCACATATGTATGTACCTATGTAATTTTGTTGTAATCGAAGAATTTTAATAAACTAGTTAATTATCTTTACTCAAAATTCACCTAGCATAGACATTTTTCTGAAAGCCATCTTAAAAAATCACAATGATGGATTCTGGACCCTATTTTCAAATATTTACCCATATGATAAAAATATTTTAATTTTATAAAATCGTTGAAAAACATGGAGCGCACTTGTTCTGCGATGTTATTACTGAAAAATTTCTTTATTATTACTAACAATAAAACTGCAAAGTGAGTTTGTTTGTTCTACCTTCTCGCCTTAACTGTTCAACCGATCGGCATAAATGTGGCATGTACGAAGACTATACTACAGAGGTGGACGTATCATAATTTTTATTCCAATATATTTATATATCCTATCCTTCCTATCTATTATTTGTCTTAAATATGAGGTTTCTTTGTTCACGTTTGCAATATTACTTGATACTTGAGAATTATAATATTAAAGTCAATTAATACGTAGATCTGACGACGCCGAGTTTACATTATGATCAATCGACTTCTTATCTCCGGTCAACTCCAAATCGTTTTTTGTAAAGAACAAATTGATATGTAGTAGACAATCTTCTTTATCCTCTCTTCTTTTGGTCAGAACACATCAGGGTTTGTGCGAATTCAAATTAAAGTCTAGACTTTAACAGATATCTAATATATTAGTTGGAAAATAACGGAATGCAGTACACTTTGAATTTGTCAAATTTACTCAAATCGATAATGCAATTTTGGAAAAATTGTAGTTTTTCCAACCAGAGTAAATTTTGGTCATTGTTATTGGAAAGTCGAATTTTAGGGTTGGAAAAATTAGGCTAGTGACTAAATTTTAGTTACAATCTCTTTAGACCGATATTCAATAATAAAACTCTTTTAAAGAGAATACTTGGCTATTAATAGTCTGAAAGTATTGATATTGAATAAAAACAATCGATTGATTTATTAGGAATTTTCTCGTAATTTAGACATTGCTCATAAATCAAAACTGTGACTTCAGTTCCTCACTTGACTTTAAGAATTATGTATTTGCCCCAAACTGCGCAAAACCTTGAATAAAATCTCGTTAAAATTTATTGGTAAGCATCTTTAAAGGAAATTTGTGGTTTTTGCATTGCTGTTATGAACATTTCAATTCAATTTCCTATCCTAATTTGAAAAATTAATACCCTAGACAGACTGGCATGGTCGAATGAACATTCATGATCCTCGTCAACAAAGTTCCGAAAACTTCATTCTCAGAGAATGACCATGGAAATCCTGGAAAAATCAGCTGATTTTCCGTGTCAAATCAGGCTAAACTACTACAGATTATTTTGTACAAAATGATTTTTTTCTTTTTAATAATCAAGAGTTTAAAAAAACAGGGTGATAATTTTCCAAACGCCCTGTTGCTGGTCAAGAGAACAAGAAAAGTATTCCAGTTTTATTTTATGTGCTCTTCCCATAGGAATAACCGTTAAACACATCTCCTTGATTTTAACTCCTACGACCTCTGAATATTGGAATATGCAAATGCATTGGAAAAGTTTCGGAAATCGTTCTGGTTGCATGAAGTCGCCTTGACAATTTTTCCACGAAATTCCTGAGAAGCTCGCTCCCGAAGCGAGTGGCATTAACTCATAAGCAATTCAAATAAATCCATCATCCGGCGTGCAGGGAAATGCATAAATTTACCACTTAATGGGCACTGTTCGTGGTATTTTCACCCCAAAGTAGTTTTCCTGTTGCAAATGTTTACAACGCCCAAAATGTTTCCTTCGCCCTCTTTAACCTTGCACACTATCGACATGTGAGTCCGCTATCGAAGGCCGCGGAAATTTTACAATTCTAGAGCGCGGGCGGCAATGGTGTCGGCGGTTTAAGGGCTCCTTAACCGCAAATGAACCCCCGATATACGGCAGAAAGGGGCGTCACGAAACTTGAGGGTAAGGGTTAATGGTTTTTCATAAGATTAAAATTTTTGCAGAGAATCGATGCCCTGCTGACGTAGTAACACCTGGGCCTCGCGAAAAGTCGCTTTCCCCCCCGCAGCCGATGATAATGGGCCACCAGGTGAATTAAGGGCCTGTTAGGCTGACAGCCATTTTGTAGGCGTGCTGGGCGATAAATTTGTTTGACAGGGAAATTGCATGCTATCGAAGCGTTTCGTGGGAAATTATCTCTCTGTGGGTCCCAGCGACAGGCCAATAAAAACACCTGCTTTATACCTTTATAGGCTCCGCAAAGAAATCCGGTAAATCAAGGCTACGGCCGCCCAAATGATATATGCTTAATTTTGGGGTCAATTCCACCCGCACGTTTCGGATGGTTTAAAATTAATGGCCGCAATAAATCAGGTTAAATGCAATGACCCTGGGTAGGTCATTTATCCTCGCTTGCACCTAATTGACTAATCACTTTCTTTTATTTATTTAAGGTGGCATCGGCACGGAAACCCACCACTAATGAAAATTTAACTGCCAACTTAGCTGCGGGGTGTGTTTGAAGGACCGAGGTCAGCTATGAACGCGAGCAGTTAGTAATGCGGCAGTGCGACAAACAAGAAATCTTTAAAATTATAACTTCCTTCTAAAAAGCTGGGGAATTTATATATTTGCAAATTAAGGGCGGATTCGAGGAAGGTTGCAGTCGTGGATACCGTCAGTGAATTAAGCGAACCACCACCCTCACCATCAACTCCCCCTTATCAACGGTTAACAAAGGCCTTACAGACAGATCCACGATGTGCTCACGAGGTAAGCGTAATCTGCTTTTAATTCTTTAATTCGTAGTTAAAATGTTTTCTTATTTTTAAAAAATTTACAAAAGCTAATTAACTGTGTGCTCCTAAAAAATTAGCAAAATGACAATTGTTTAGCAGATAAAAGGTTCAAATAAACTGAAAATTAAATTAACCAGTTTGAGGGACCGTGAACTGCGGGAAGCCAATTAGCGAACACATGCGACTTCCGAACGGCGGCGAGTACAGTCAAAATGACCACCTGAACCTGTTGTACAGTGGCGTAGCTAGCCCCCAGGGGGCCCCGTTGAAAATAACAATTTGATATTAACACCAACAACAGTGCATATTAAAAACCCTAACTCTAATTAAACTTAACTAACAGATTAGACTAATTTAGATTTTTCACTCATCATAGCGAATTTAGACGAAGGTTTAGATTAGACTAAACAAAGAATCTGTTCGGCGTCTGGTTTTGCTAATTGAAGACTAAATGAAGAACAATACTAAAAGGAAAGTTAACGTTTCACTATTATCGTAACATAATTTTTATGATTTTACAAGCTTTTATTTAGTTTCACCTGTCCCGGTGTCTGTAATGAAATCTTGCAAGTTAAATTTGACCCACTTCCCGGTTTCCGATTGAGCTGAAATTTTGCATGCATATGTATATTGCGTGACAATGCAATATTATGATGACATGGAGCTGACCTGATGCTGGAGCTGGAAGGTGGTCATAGAAACTCCGCAATAAAACGACACAACCCCATCGACTTTGGGCTCGTTTGATTCGTATTGACGAGTACTTTGGTCCTAGATAATATCCGTATGCAACTCCATCAAAGTTGGGAAGCACGTGCCGAACACGTTATCGCGAGACACTGAAAACTCACGAGTAATATTTATTTTAACTTCATCTGAATTTTGGACCAGTTTTCGTAATGGCAAAAAGATGAAATTTGATACCTACACTTATATAAATCCGAAGACAATGCAATATAGTATATTTAATATCGTTCTAAATCCAAAATGGCGGACACCCCAATATGACGGCTTACCTTTATCTTCACAACCCCCTTGACATGGATATCAAATAAAAGGGTTCAACGACTAGAAAACGATAAAAGCTTGTTTTTAAAAATTTGTTTTTAAATTAAGGACTTATTTATATCAGAAACCAATTTGTTATATCTGCTTTCTAAGTGCTTGTTATGCCGAAAACTTATGCGAGTGGAAGTTTTTATATCACTGTTGGTGATTTTTCTGGTCTGCATGATTCCATTGTTTCCAAAATTATATAAATAGAGTAATAGCTGGTATAAAGTAAATCATATAAGAATCATTTATTTGAAAAATTCATATTAAAACCTTGATTTTTCTGAAAAGATAAAATAGGCATTTGATCAATTAATTTATTTTAACAAACTTTCATTATCATTTAGTATTTTGTTTGCCTACTTTTGGCTTCTATGACGGCCTAAATTCTGCGATGATTCAATTATTAAATTTTTGCAAACGAAGGCCGGAATATTATTCCAGGCCTGCTGTGCATACAACTCCAAAGCTCGTCTAAAGACCGAATTTCTTCTGGCGTTGAAGCAACAGATCTTTTCATCACAACCCATAAATGTTCGATCGAGTTGAGTTCAGGAGACTGTGTGGACCAGTTTAGTAGAAATTCTAGATATTCTAACCACTCAGTGGTCACTCGGGCTGTGTGTTTCGGATCGTTATCTGCTTGAAAAATAATCCTGTTGTCACTGCCGAGGAGGCCAGCTTCGAGGATGTTGATCTAGTCAACCAAATTTTACCGTCCACAAAAAGAATTCGAAGAACAACTTCGCTTTTTATTAGAAAAGCGAAAAACTATTCCCGTTTGTCTAGTTCGTTAAACTCAACTATAATATAATTGATCAAGTGACTAGAAGTGATTTTATTTCGAAAATTGTCTTTATTTGATCAATCAGTTGGGACACTGCAGAGCATTCGGTAGATTTGTGGGAAAATAGAATATAGGTTTACGTTTTTTTATGTAATTAAATTACTATAACAAAAATAATGTTACAGGTATACTGCGGAAAACCTCAGAAGCTATAAAGAAAGGGTAATTATCTATAAACGTACGGTATGTGTAATGCAGCATTGAAAATACAAGGTATTAGCTCATTTTCTAAAAAACCGAACTAGATCTCAGACTCGATTTTTGCATAGAAAACTGACATTGAAATTGAGATCGAATTAGGTTTTTCTATGTAAAAATTGAGACTGAGCTTTCGCTCACTTTTTTATTATATGAGCCATTTTTTTCCCGTTGGCCAAGCTCAATGCATGATAGCTTAATTTTTTTAAATTCTTCTCCCAAATTCCAATTTGGTATTAGAATAATTCTCGGTGACCGCCGTTATTTTCAGAATAATTATTTGTTTACGTTTAGTAACTGCAAGAAAGCTTTATAACGCTAAATTATGCTAAAGTAAAATACACAGAAGACAGAATGACAATGACAAATACATTTGTAATTTCTTTCAAATAACTTATGAACTTCGCGAGGTTATACAACTGATATTAGATATTCGCTATCTGATTGAAAGTCAGGGTAAATTTATTCAACAAATAAACAGTGAGACAGTTATCATAAAGTGTATCTGGCTATAGGAAATTATCCCTAAAAAAGCATTTGAGTGGTTAAATATGTATGTAAAATTAATCCCCGTATAACATGGCACTTTTATAAGACTGTTACGCTCTAACAGGGTTCGAGAATTAGTAAAGTCCTCGAATAACTAAACAGTTTACTTTAAAAAGTTTAAATATACGTTTAGATTTAGAAATTTAACCCTCGCGTTATGTAAGAGTTCCCTGTACTTTTCTTGCCTTTTTTCGGCGAACGTACTTATAGAGTAACAAATATTTTAATTTTTGCTTATATAATAGTATGTAGTAATTTTGTAAATTCATATTGAGCATATAGAAAGCATTAATAAGTGTGAAGCGCTGAAGCTCGGTGTTGACTTGTGGTGAACAATGTGTTTTGACCTTCAGCGCTCAGCGTAATGTGGTCTCATATGCGTAAACAGTGTTTTAAGAAAAGTACCCAAATATAACAGCCCTATTCTTGAATCCGATGGAATTCAAATCCTTTCGAAAAGAAAGAAATTTAAAAGCAAAACTGGAAAATTCAGCAAGTGTCGAACACTCTGATAGGCCCAAATTGCTTATAAATATCCTACAATCCAAATTTAAAAATAGGGTTGTATATTTCGGGTCAATTTCATGCCCTCTTCAAATTTTTCCCCTCAATGTGGGTATCTAATTTTACAAAAATTGATTAAATTCGTTTACAAAATCAATACGTAATTTTACGAATACATGGGTTATTCATTTACAGTATACTGATTATTAAAATAAAATTACAATCAATTTCTAACTGGTTGAAAATTACTACTATCTACTTATTATATGAATAGATATTTTGTTGGCTACTTTTAAAGTAGTAAACATTTTTACTGTGTAGCTTTCTTCTTATGAAATAACCAATCAAACTAAAGAACAATTTTGGATATTTTCAGCACGCGTGTACAATTATTTACAAAAATCCGATGGAAGCGTTTTTAATTTCAGATGTTTCCATAATTTTCGCCAAAAGATGGTGGGATCATGAAGAAATTGCGGCTGAAAACTATCACTTTACAGAATTTTAAAGTTAAATTATCTCACAAGATTTAAGCGGCCGTTTTTTTTTTCTTTTCATATTCGTTACTTTTGACCCTAAATGAAGAGAAAATGCCTACAAAGCTTGATGAAAATCCGTGAAGAGACCTCAAACTCAATTTATGCCTCTTCTTCAACTATGGATGATACAAAGTGACGGTGGCTAAAGTACAAAACTCTACGAATTTGACTCAGCGAGTTTCACAAACACATTTTAAATTGAGTTTCGATTGAAACATTTACCCTGTTTTGTACCTAATGTTACTTAGGATCAGAATGCATGTAATAGTTTTTTCAAAATTGTGCCATAAACTGACTCGAAGTAAAATTGAGGTGAATCACTTTCAACCTCATTAAGTTTTGAGATTTTCTTGAAAGGTTGTGTGGGTGACCCTTGTCCACCTTGAATTGAATAATTTTAACTTGGCTCCGGTGCAACTTATGTATGTATTATACATATACAAATACATATACATATGTTGACGTCTTCTATTTAAACAACTTGGTTTAATAGCTGCCATAAAGGAATAAAATCATACCAATGTGGTTCATACCCCTCATAAATAAAGTGGCATTAATACATAGATTGGATTTGAAATCATACAATTCGAGTGGAAACCATTAAGTAATTATTTTTAATGAGAATTTTGTAATTAATCAATTTAATAGCTTTTTTAAAATAAATACAAATGTAGTAAATGTGACTGCCGACTCAATAGCAGAAGTACAGAAATTAAAGAATTCGAGTCAAGTGACTCATGATTTTATATTTTTAAGTAATTTACTATGAGGATTATTTGTGTTTTCTAACAAACTTTTAAATGTGTTTACAAGAAACTAAATATGTATTTGTTTGATTCTATACATAACCGTTTTTAACGTTGTTTATTCAACTATTAATCATTTAAAATTCACACTTAAAAGAGACTAAATGACCTAATTCTCACACTACTTTTGAATATTTTAACAAAAAACTAATTTCTAACATTAATTTAAATAACATCATCATAAGTCCGAAGAAAGTAATTAAACATAAGATATTAATTCAAATTAAACAAAAACCAAAGAATTTATATGTGTTTTTTTCGATAATTTAAAAATATATTAATAAAACAAAATTAAGGATATAAAAAATTAAAAATTAATAAATAAACCAATGTCAAACGCACTGGAGTCTGGTTTTAGTATTCAAAACTAAATGAGATCATCTTGCAAATTTGGTTTTAAGTGGCGCGGTGTCATTTACCAGACGCATTAATTTGGAAAATTAAAACAATGCAACGAAATATTAACTGCTGTTTGGTATTTGTTAAAAATACTAGGTTTTTATGTTTATAGGTGTAGTTTTCTAAATTATTACCATATGGGTAAAAGTAATACTACACAACATGCTTGTGACAAAAGGATATAAGACAACATTTATAAAAAGTCAAATGTGGTGCGAATTTTATTTAGATATGGTAAAAATACTTTTGCAAGAGGATTCTTTGCTAGTCTTTTTGGGAATGTTAAAAGGAAAAACGCCTTTTGATCAAAGTAAATAAGCTGCGTATAAAACATTTCCTTTTAAAAAGGTCTTGTGTTTAGACAAGCATATTAATTCCTTACGGGGCATGCGAGCTATTTGAAATTCTTTTGATCGTGAACAAATTCCGCGTTTCTGACCCCATGGAACGCCATATAATGCTAAAAACCCCATTTCATCCAAAGTCATTTAGTCGTCCTGTTGGGTAATCTCCCGGCTGGGTAATTCCGCCAAGCATAAGCCAATTTAAACTTCAGTCGAGGAATGTTTTGAAAGAAAGCAAACGCTATCGTGTAATCCGCTAATACTCGAGAGCCATCGGTGGGGGAAAATGTGCTATGACTGCAAAATTTCTACTGAATGTCTATTGTTTCGTCTAGCGAATATCTAGAAAATACATTTGTATCTGGAGCTCAATGGGAAATTCCCTTATTGCATTTTTATCTTTATCAAATCAACTTATGGATCGCTGTCGACGACCCAAAAATCCCAAGGGTGCGAATTTTTTTAGTGTCCAGGAGGTGGGTCAATCGAAAGACCTTCTGCGTGACCCGGCCGTAACGGCCTGTTGCTTTGATTGATTCCCCGATTTATGTGGTGATAGGCTTTCCAGGGATCAATTAATTTAGGCAGCACTTTGTGGACTCCTTTCCTCAGCCGTTAGTCGCACCATTTAACTGCGCCATCACCGACCGGCGACGGTCTAGGGCTTAAGGGCTTCCTTCTGCTAATGGTCGTGTCGCTAGGAAGTGTCCTGATCCGGAAAACTTAATTCAACCCTTTTATGCATGTCAACGAACTCCAAATGATTTTCATGTTAATATATTCTGAACACGATCCCCAATTCCTGACGGGAGGTAAATTAAATAATTCATGGAATGGGCTCCCGAGCGCCGACCGGTGTAATCGAAGGTGGCTACGTTGTAGTTTTTGGTCGTCTAATGGCCTGCCACAGGGCAGTCAGGTAAGCAGCCAGCCGGTGCACGCGACACAAAAAATTAAAGTGGCCAATGTCAACGCTGTGACTGATTTTACGTGCATATGGGTCGTGGGGGTGAAACGTAACCAGATTATTTTTGCAACAAATTACCAGATTACATGGATTCAATTAAGTGTAAGATTTCCGTGTTTTCCCTTATTTTTGGAACACTAATAGGATTTTTCAGGCAGACGGCACGACAAGAAAATATTTTTCAAGGTTATGAATTCATTGCACAAGGTCATAAGTAAGTTATACCAAAAGGTGGCAATTTAAATCGCTTGTTGATATTTTAAACCACTTATCACCACCACACACTCATTCGGTTGGTTCTGTCTCTATGTCACAGCAGTTATATCCAATAATTTACTATAATTTCGTACAGGCGCAGATTCAAGGGGGGGGTCACGGGGGTCATGACCCCTCCCAAAACAGCCCGCATTTCAAAAAATTGAGCTGAACCAATATTTTGAAAACCGAAAAACAAAAAAAACCAAACGAACAAAACCTAGTTTTTGCAAACTTAAAAACCGGAAACTAACCAAACGACCAAAATTAACTTATTTTTTTGCACTTTGAAAAAATTGGAATCTAAAAATCACTGAATCAACAAAATTGAGTAATTTTCTTACACAATATCGACTTTTTTTGATTATTTTTTCTATATTTGGATTGTAGGTATATACTTCATATACTAGCATTTGTTTACAATCTGTTTACAAGTTCCAACTAAAAGCATCATTTAAAGCACAAAATCCAATCTTCTATTTTGTTTCGCAAATCTGTTAATAATTTATATATGAATGTAATGAATTTTTTCGTAAAACAAATTGGACGAGTTTTTACATAAGGTTATCCTGACTTTGTTTTTTAATCATTGAAGAAATTCGGTTTGCTTTGTTTATTTGGTTATTCATGTTATTTTTGTTATTTTTGATTTTTTTCTATCCTGTGACCCCCTCCGGAAAAAAATTCTAGATCCGCGCCTGATTTCGTATCATCGTTACTCAACCTAAAACCATTTGGAAGTTATTGTAATGGGTACGATTTTTCCAATTGAAAGTTTTGACATATCTACACATTTTGAGGTCCCTAGAGTCGGAATTCATCGTTTTTAGAAAGATATCTGTGTGTACGTGTGTATGTACGTTGGTACGTTTGGGTACATTTTTTCGTCTCGCATATCTTGTGAACAAATAATGATATCGAGTCCGGACCAATTCCATTCGACGCACATACATTACATAATGAACACCCAAAAAGATTTGCAAAAAATTTAAATTGGCGATATTTTTTTGTAACAAGAAACTACTAAAACTTTATTGTAAAATGATTTTCAAAAGCACCAAATGGGAAGTTGGCAGTGTAGGTAGACTAGTCGCACCCAGCCTCTTTTTTTAAAAGGTATAGGGCAGAATGGGGTAAGATGGGGTAATGTGGTAAGACGGGGTACCTATGAAATTTCCTAAAACAAAAGAATTACGAGATCGATAATATAATTATTACAAATGGCCAACCCGTCTGCCTCGGCGGCCGAGCGACAATTCTTAACAAAATTTTAAAAGGTCCCCATTATATCTCAGAATGAGGGAGAATAATACAAAAGAATAACAAATAAAAGTTCTAAAAATTACGATCATGCATACTCGTATGTACATAAATTATATGATTTTTGGTTAAAAAAAAGTATGTATAGTAATTTTAAAACAAAAAAAGGTTTATATTTATAAATAGTGAATTTCAAATAAGTGATTACATTAGAGGCTCTTAAATAGACAGGGCAGGGCCACTGTTAAATATTCAAAAATCGATTTGTTTTTCTTTTTTAAGAAAATGCGATATATTGAAAATGTTGATTTTCTTCAAAACCATCAAGAATTGCTCATAAATCTCAGCGAATTACATTTCTCACCCATTTATATATTGTATGTATTACATTGTATATTTTTTATTGAATATAATGTTAATGAAAATTTTAAAAATTCTTTTTTTATGCTGAGTAATTCCACATAAAACGAAGTCTTACATAAATATATATGTAGATGTTTAGTATTTAGCGATTTACATGCAATTGTCTCTGAAAACAATAATTTTTGAGAGTCAAGAATAAAAATCCAAAAAGTGTGACAAAATGTGACATGGAGGATGGGGAAAGTCTAGGCTGCTCTGACGTCACATCATCGAGAATATCTTAGTACTGACAAAATTTTCATTTTATAGTTACTCCTGATCTCACTTGTCATACTCGTATATGTATGTATATATATATATATATATATATTGTACTATGGATGTAATTGTTGAATTTAATTCATTCGGAAAGAATGTTGGGCTAATACAGAAGCTTCTATAGATTTTGGATTGTTCTCTATGTAAATGTTTATGCTAAACAAAACTAAACACACACTTTAAATTTATATTGCTCAAAAAGCATCTAATTACAAACAAAATCGGGTAACTACATTTATTATGTGCACTAAGAAAAATATTTTGCGGTTTTATTAAGTAAATATGGAATGAATCGAACAAATCAAATAGATTAGAAAAACATATTCATTTAACTGAAGTACCGAACAACCGCATGTGACACACTGCATCATAGGGGGGTTGGGGAGCTCTCAAAACTGCTGAATTTTTATGACGTAATTTATGGATGACCCTTAAGTATTTATTTTTTCAACAGATATCTTTTAAACACTTTTTTAAAAGTGGATTTAAAATCGATTTTGATAAGTTTTCCAAGAAATCATAATTCACCTCAAATTGGTTTTCTAGATTGCCCTTTATCAAACTAAAAAATTTAGACAAGATATAATAGTCTAGATACGTTAAACATCTTAATAAATTTGGTAATGTGGGTTATTTTGCTCTAAAGTGCAAAAAACTCGCATCTAACAAATTTTTTAAGATAATAATGCTGTCAGTAGTATTTAGTAAATGTATAATTAAAACTTACAAAATAGTAACTAAGTATCAAGTATAGTTTTAGTGTTGAACTGAGAAAGTTTTAAAACGAATTAAAATTAATCTCGAACTTACATGCATACTTATATCTCAAAAGCTTTTTAACAATAGTGAATTACATGAGAACCGAAAAATAATTTTCATACAACGTCGTTGAGCATCCCTTCAACCCTTTTCAAAATGTATTTTGCTATCAAATTCGCTATTGATGTTTCCCGATTAAAGTTCCTTCAAGAGCCAGGAATCTCCGAAAAAACTGGAGGGAGTGTACAAAATCCAGCTGAATAGAATGGAAAAGTTTTTCAATCAAAGGCAATTTCCAGTTACATTATGTAAATGGTAAACCGAAAAAACAAGAGCACGAACAAGAAATTCAGTGATTCAATTTAAAGGTTTTACTCCCTAAAAAGAGTGTGTCGGAGCATGTGAAATCTGGGAGTAACATAAATTATTTATTGCAGTTTTTGACGCTGACATATGAAGTAGCTACGTGCTATGGGTACTCAACTTCCAAAATCCTTAATTTAAACATTAATTTCATGGAAGAAGCCAGCCTAATTCGGTCAGAGCAATATAAGATGCGGGTATTAAAATGAAAAAGCTATAGGAACGATAGCGGAATATGAATTTCAAATAAATTTAACATCATATCGTAGTGGTATAAAGTTGCATCTTTTAAGAAAGTTGTAAAAATTTTAAGTATTTAATGTTAAATAAGCTAATTGCCTGTAAAAAGTTTGCTCTCGAAATGACGTGAGTTTGAATTGACGTACTTTTGGGGATGACAGGTAATTAAGAACTGTACGAACTTTATTATTTAACGTCACGAGATTTATTTCTCAGAATCAAGGATCTCGGTAAAATTCGTGTACCTACCAATTTTTTAAAAATTCATCTCATGGCTGTGGGTTTGACACCTTAACATTGGAAAATAAAGAAGTTACTACTAAGATGTACGAATTAAATGCTGATAAATATATAGAGCTTCGCCCCGTCAATGTCTTTGGATCAGTTTTATATGAGTTTATATGAGTAAATAGTTTAAATACAAAAATAACAAAACAAAACAAAAATCGGCCAAGTGAGTGTTTGAACTCGCATAATAGGGTTGCGTAGACATTATTGAGTTGAGGAGCTACATATGTTGCATGTAATTTCCAACTATGCTCTTATCTTATTTCCACGTGCTTCACAACTTGTTCTCCATTATCCTAAAATTAATTAAATATGGTTGCTCAAAATAATTTCAGTTTAAAGCACCAACGCGCAAACAATTACATACAAGATCTTTTCAAATTTTCAGTAAGTCTTATTGCACACCCTGTGTGCTTTACTATCAACTAGTGCGCCAGCCTGAAGTTAAGCCAATAAAAGTAATTATATCAGTTAATTTTACAAGAAATAAACTTTTAATGAAGCTCTTATAGAACTTCGAAATGTTATAGTAATTGCGTCGAGTTTGCTAACTTGGCTTTATCATAAATGTAAAATATAATTAAAAATGTGGATTGTGGATTGTCTCACCGTTTGGAAATGAAAATATTATATTATTTCTTCCTACTAGAATAGACTAATTGTCAAAAACTCGAGGTTATTGATTGGTATAAATTGGTACTAGTTTTTCCATATAAAAGGATGCCTCCTCGAAGATTTTATTATAATTAATTATTATTAAAGTTCTCTGAATTTTTTGAAATCCTCTAGAAATCGTTGTCTTCCATCGAGGATGCAGATTTATTTTAAAAAGTTATGTAGGATCGGTTTTACTCCCAATGATTATTACTAATGAACAAGTTGAAATGATCGTTGTTAAAATCCATTTGCTATAAAACCCGACCGATTGTGACCGTCGCTTTTATTATACGAAGACCAAAGGTGGAAGTGGTAACATATTTATTTATTTATTATTTATTTAACCAGAATAGACATAATACAATTATAGACCTACTTAAAATTAAGCGCACTCGGGTGCTGGGCCCATATGGCGCGTCCTGCTAAATTATATACAATTAGAGTTTGGACCTAAGGCTAATGACTACAGTAGGTTACATATATATATTAAACTTAGTTCAACTCAAAATTCTACTTATCCTAGTTTTAATTCAATTCTATTGCCCTTACAACTCATCCTGGTTATATTCTACTTGAAATCTATTTTTAAATCTATCTAGTTCCATTTGATTTCTTATTTTTGATAGATTTCATTTTATATTTAGCAAATTGGTTTTTCAGTTTTTTTTAAGGTACTTCTCCTTATATTGAATTGGGGATGACATTCTAAATTTAAATGTTTATCCAACCACTGAGTACCGACCGACTAAAATTCAAGAAAAACAAGAAAAAGATATATCTCAAATATAGTTTTCAATTTATGAGTGATATCGGTAAATAAGTACTTCCATCTATAGATATACAGTATACAGCATAGATATAGATCAAAAGTCGAGCTGAAAAGATATCGATTTCTATCCGAACACCTCCATATATTCCATGAACGTAACATGCTTAAAAGACGATGAATCACAACTTTTTAAACATTTATTCCCACACTTTGGCTAATGGACAACATGAGAAGCTGAGAGCCCCTCGAGGGAAGTCTGAAGCGATTAGGGAAAAAATTATGCAACATTCAGTTATACTACTTTCAAAGCTAATTGGGAGCCGTTCATAATTCACTGCTGATTTTCGTACATAAAGACGGAAGGTAGAGCGCGCATACACACCACAGCTAATGCAGAATTCATGCCCAAAAAAACCTCTGTGGAAATTATTTTCATACCGGCCCATAAAGAAAATTTTGCGCGGCTTAGTAGACCTTATCTAGGGTTGCCCAAAATGATTTTCCAGGGACCTCTGAACCTATCTTAGAAATCCTTTCATCCACAACAACTTTGTCCTTTCACGGCAGCACAAATAATGCATGAATGTTTTATCTTTACAGGTAGCTTTGGGGAGACGTGTTGGTCTTTACAGATTTTGCGGCGATATTGGACGTGGCAATTTCTCCAAAGTAAAATTAGCGGTTCACCAGCTGACTCGAGGTAAATTTCATTGATATTAATAATTTTCCACTCTAATCCAGATTAAACGATCAATAAAACGAAGAAGGCGGATAAAAATGAGATAATTTTGAACTCATTTTCTAGCTCGTTATTTATTTAAATAGCAATCAGTAATAAAATGTTTTTAAGTAAGTACTTACACGTATAGCGCTCTTATACAATAAATTTGGTAAGTAAACAAAATATGAGTAAGATCTGCAACAATTTAAAGTTAATTTCTGTTCATTAGTTGTGTTCTAATTAATACCGCAGAACTCATAGATAAACATTCTGAGTACATTAACCTTCGTAGAAGAGATACACAACACATACCCAATATTGATTTATTTAGAACATAATATAGATTCTTATACATAGGCTCTACATTTTTTTCATCATTTTTACTATACGCGCCGTGTAGAGTTTATTTTTATGAAGAAAGAAAATCGTAGAGTTATGCTAGATATTTTCATACGTAAATGTATAATCTCTCGTGGTAATTACACAGCCACCCTAGCTTACTGACATTTACGTCGTGTCTGCATAGCTTGATTTTGATAAGATTTACTATTTCGTTGGTAAAAGAAAAGGATATAAAAATTTTATTAATATAATTTTATTTAATATAAGTATAGATAATACGTGTAGCTCTTACGCGTGCTCCTCTGTACCTCGGTATTCGGTAATGATATTTTTATAATATAGGTAGATTAAAGCTTGTGTGAACAGTTTAATAAAAGAAATTTAGATAATAGTGTAGATAAAATCCCATGTAAAAAATCTCCCACTCTTCGTTTTTTTATTTTCTTAGATTTTAAATTTAAATATGTATTTTTATATACATATAAAGTATAGTATTTTGCTTAAATTTCAGTTTTATATATAAGTATTTATGAAGAAATAGGTAGGTGAAGAAAAGGTTTAAAGCGCATTTTTACCCTTTAGGGTCGAATTTAAAAAAAAAAATCACAAACCCCGGTACACGTTTGGTGTACGGCGGGTACGCCACGGGAGTACTTTGAGTACCGCGTCCCGGGCTGCGAGCGGACGCGAGCGGAAGCTAGGGTTCCTAAATGGCCACGCGTGGGGAGAACCGAAAGGAATGAAAAGACTCTTTAACAGTTGGAATAACACTTTATTGCACTTTCACTTGGCTACACTACAAGAGTACTTAGCAAGGGGGTATTGAACTTTGGTGAGGGGCGCGCAAGAGCGAATCTTAAATGTGACTTGGTTGGCGAGGCGCGCGAGCGAGAGTGGCTGGACCTTGGTCCTTGAGGTCTCTCCGGGCCCGTTTCCTCTTCTTCTTCCTTTGACAGGCGAAGACCTCGCGCGCTACGAGTGCCTGTTTGCGCCGAGAGCGCTGCGGGCGCAAAAGGGCTGGTGGAGGCGCCACAGCTACTCCCTCCCCAATGACCTTCGCAGGCTGCGAAGGGAATGAGAAGGTGACTCTCTTTTTGTTAGGCGTTGAAGAGGGCGGCTCCGGGATGTCTGGAGGCGGATCTGACTCCTTGGACGTCTGAGGGGACCGCGGTGGCGAAACAACCATATGTTTCAGATCCGCCGCGGCGATGTAGGCGGGCTTCAGCTGGTCCGTGGAGAGCGTCTTGATGGTGCCGTTGACGTCTACAACGAAAGTGCGGTCGTCAACCCTCTTAACGACCCGATGGGGGCCAGAGTATGGCTGTTCGAGTGGCTTTTTGACCGAGTCGATGCGGCGGAAAACGTAGTCGCACGTAGCCAAATCCTTGAAGATGAATGGCCGACAGTTGGTGTGTCTGGAAGCTGGAACTGGACGGATGGCGTTGAAAAGGCGTCGAAGCTCCGTGACGAAATTCGCGGGGTCACATGTCGGTACTGGCTGAGGATTGATGAACTCCCCTGGGATGCGGAGGGACGTGCCAAAAACCATCTCCGCTGGTGAAGCCTGTAGGTCCTCCTTGAAGGTTGTTCGTAAGCCCAGGAGAACGGTGGGGAGCACCTTGGGCCAGGGAACTTCAGGCGCGCTATCAAAAGCTGCAAAAAGCGTGCATCTCATGGAAGCCTTGAGAGTGCGGTGCATTCGCTCTACCATGCCATTTGATTTGGGATGGTATGAAGTGGTGTGGATTTGGTGAGCGCCCAGAAGGCGAGACAGCTCGTGGTGAAGGTCGGCCTCGAATTGAGCACCCTGATCCGTGGTGATCTCGAGCGGCGTTCCAAAGCAGGAGATCCAGTTATCGACGAGAGCTCTAGCGACTGTTGCTGCTGTCATGTCGCGCACTGGAAGAGCTTGTGGCCAACGTGTGTAGCGGTCAATGATGGTGAGACAATGGTCAGAACCTCCGCGAAGCGGCACCTTGATGAGGTCCACATGAATGTGGTCGAAACGATTGTCCGGGGTCTTGAAGCTGCCGAGCTCTGCCTTGTTGTGGCGGTGGATTTTGGACTTCTGGCAGGGGATGCACTGCTTGGCCCAAAGAAAGACGTCCTTGCGCAGGCCAGGCCAAAAACATTTGAGAGCCACTCGCTTCGCCGTGGCTCGGCCGCTGGGGTGCGAGAGGCTGTGAACCGCGTCAAAGGCCTGTCGACGCAGTGAAACCGGCAAGTAGGGCTTAAGAGTGCCGTTGTACTCAGCACACACCAAGGAACACCCGTCGAGCTCCAAATGGTGAAGTTTTAACCGGGGGATAGCTAAAAGGTGTGGCAGCTGCTTGTCCTTGACTTGTTCTGCGCTGATGCTGCTAGAGTTTAAAGCAGCAGAGATGGAGATGACTTCCACGCGTGAAAGCGCGTCGGCGACGACGTTGGTTTCACCGGGCGTGAACTCGAGGCGAGTGTCGAATTGCGCGATGAAGTCCAGCTGACGACTCTGCCGGGGCGATGCCTTCTCAGACCGCTGCTTCAGAGCATAGGTCAGAGGCCGATGATCCGTATATGTCGTGAATTGCCTGCCCTCGAGAATGCGCTGAAAATGCTTGATTGCCGCGAAGATGGCGAGAAGCTCCCGGTCGTAGGTGGCATACCGTTGTTCGGTCTCAGAGAGCTTCCTGGAAAAGAACCCCAGTGGGACGTAGGTGCCATCGGGGAGTTGCTGGTCCAGGGCCGCCCCAATAGCTGTATTTGAAGCATCAGTGCGCAAAGCGAGTGGCTGGGTCAGCGAAAGGAAGGCTGAAGTTGTCGCAGAGGCGATTGCCTGTTTGCAACCCTCGAAAGCCTCGTCTGCTTCGTCCGTCCAGACGATGTTGGCCTTTTTCTTGGTCACGCCCTTGAGCAAATCGGTCAGTGGAACTTGCAGGAGGGCGGCCTGCGGTATACAGCGGCGGTAGAAATTTAGCATACCGATGAAACGCCTGAGCTGTGTGGAGTCCTCGGGCCTCGGGAACTTGATAATGGCCTGTGTTTTGGGCTCGGGTGGACGAAAGCCGCTCTCAGAAACGTGGTAGCCAGAGAAAATAACTTCCGCTTGAGCGATCTGGCATTTGCTCCAATTGATTTGTAGACGAGCTTTATTCAAGGTTGACAGAAGCTCGGTGAGGTGGATCTGGTGCTCCTGATGGCTATCTGAACTGATGAGAAGGTCGTCCTGATACTTGCGTACGAAAGGCAACCTTCTGAGCACGTGGTTGATGGTTCGCTGCATGGTCTGCGTTGCATTTTTGAGCCCGAGTGGCATGCCCAAAAATTCGAAAAGTCCGAAAGGCGTTGTGACCGCGGTCTTCTCGATGTCCTCCTGTGCCATCGGGATTTGGTAGAAGGCCTTGCGCAGATCGATGACTGTAAATACTTTGCCCCGGGCGTCCTGAAGAAGGTCCTCAATGACAGGAAGCGGATATCGGTCCGGTCGGGTGATCGAATTGAGCTGGCGATAGTCCCCCGTGGCGCGCCAACCCCCACTCTCCTTCGGCACCATGTGAAGCGGGCTGGCCCATTGGCTAGATGATGGGCGAATTATACCGCGCTCCAGCAGCTCGTCGAACTCCTTTCTGGCTGCGATGAGGCGCTCTCCCGAGAGCCGGCGGGGCCGAGCGAAAACCGGTGGGCCGTTGGTGACGATATGATGGTGTACTGGCAGATCGGGCACATAGGCCATTTCGCCAGCGCGCGCGGAGCCCTGAGCAAAGTTGTCGATGAGTTTCCTGTACACGTCTCCGAGGGGGCCGTCTGGAATGACCCTTGCCGAGACAATACAAACGGAGTGGACCTCTGGAGCTGGGCCGACCGTGCAAGGTGTGGAGAGGCTGGTGAGACCGTCTAGCAGACGGCGACCTCGAAGATCAATGAGCAGACCGTGGTGTTTCAGCGCATCTGCTCCGAGAATCGCCGCCTGAACGCCCGCGATGACGAACGTCCAGCGGAGAGGGCGGCGCAGGCCGAGGTTAAGTGTCAGCTGCTGCGTGCCAAAGGTAGCAATGGGCGTTCCATTAGCCGCCTCGAGCACTAAACTCTGCTTATGGAGTGGTCTGGCAACGCTGCGCTTGGGGATGATGGACAGCTCTGATCCCGAGTCGACGAGAAATCGAATTGAAGAGTTGCGGTCTGTTACAAAGAGGCGGCTCTCTGAAGAGGTGCCGGCGACGGCCGCCGAGTATGTCGCCGGCCTCTTTAGTTTTCCTGAGGTGCTGCTGCCTGAGCAGGGAAAGAGCAGGGCCTTTTACAATTTCGGGCGAAAGCGCCGTGCCTGGCGTGATACCAGCAGTACCCCGTCTTCTCGTCTGGTCCTGGTGTAGAAGAGCGACCGCGGGGCTGCTCCCTGCGCGAAACTGACCGACCCCTCTGACTTGGGCTGCGCGAGTGCAGCTGAAGCTCGCGGGCGATGTTGGTCAGCTGATAGATGGCCTGTCGCATCGCAGCAAGCTCCTGCGTGAGCTGGACGGGTGGCGGCTGCGATTGCGGCAGCGCGCAAATCGCTGGCGGCGTGGAACTGCGAGGGCGCACAGCCATTACTGAGGGCCCCATGTCGTGAGCCTCGTCTGCGACGGCGGCGAGCTCTTCGAGCGTTTGGCCCTTTATGAGCAAAAGCATGCGGCGCGTCTGCTGTGGCAAGAGGTCCAACCATCTTACCCGGAGGACGTCGTCCCCGACGCGCGTGCCGGCCAGCGTTCGCATATGGCGCAGGAGCTGGGATGGGCGCTTGTCGCCCAGCTCCACCCCTGTCAGAAGTTTATGGAGCTGGGCATCCGGTGAATCTGTGAGGCGCGCGATTATCGCGCTCTTGAGAGCAGTATATTTCTCCACTGTGGGCGGCGTGCGGATTATATCCGAAATGTCCGCAATTGTTTCGAAATCGAGCGCGGCAACCACCATGTGGTATCTGGTCGCCTCCGACGTCACCTTATGTATGTGGAATTGAGACTCCACCTGAAAAAACCAGAGCTCTGGGCTCGTGCGCCAAAAGGGGGGTAACTTGCATGCTCCCACGACGCTGACCTGTTGCCTTTGTTGCTCTTGCTGTCGCTGTTGCTCTTGCTGCCGCTGCTGGTCCTGCTGCCGTTGCTGGTCCTGCTGCCGAATTAGGAGCGCCTCACGCTCAGCAGCCAGGCGCTGTTGCTCCGCATCGTCCTCCATTCCTAAATCACGGACCGCCGAGCGTAGCTCCCGAACAGGCGAACCGAACACAAGCAAGAAACGCGCGCACAACGCTTTGGCGCGTGAGAACGCTCGTTCACAGTTAACACAAAAGGGAGGCGCGCCTAATGTAGGCCACCCGAAACACAGACGAGCAGCGCGCACTCACAGTCAACACTAAAGAGGGGGCGCGTCTAATGTAGGCCACCCAAAACACGGACGAGCAGTGCGCCTACACAGTCAACACAAAAAAGGACGCGCGCCTGACATTTGACCCAGCGACGCGGAGTCGGCGTACCCAAGCGACGCGGAGTTGGCGTGCCCAAGCGACGCGGCGTTGGCGTGCCCAAGCGACGCGGCGTTGGCGTGCCCAAGCGACGCGGCGTTGGCGTGCCCAAGCGACGCGGCGTTGGCGTGCCCAAGCGACGCGGCGTTGGCGTGCCCAAGCGACGCGGCGTTGGCGTGCCCAAGCGACGCGGCGTTGGCGTGCCCCAGCGACGCGGCGTTGGCGTGCCCAAGCAACGCGGCGTTGGCGTGCCCGAGCGACGCGGCGTTGGCGTGCCCAAGCGACGCGGGGGTGCGCCCTCTCTCACCTTGTTTGTCACACCGCTTTTCACACTCTTTTTCACAGTTTTTCTCACTGTTTTTCACCCGCGCGATTGGCTATTGGGAGGCTTTTGCTCCACTCCTCTGAGGCACGAAAAATGACGATGCCGCGCACGCACTTCCACGAGGCACTCACCACGTACTTCCACGAAAATGTTTTTTCTGCGCACTCTCACGACAAACGAACCGACGCCGCGTACGCACCGCACATGAGTTTATTTACGGGGTCACCACTTTGGTGTACGGCGGGTACGCCACGGGAGTACTTTGAGTACCGCGTCCCGGGCTGCGAGCGGACGCGAGCGGAAGCTAGGGTTCCTAAATGGCCACGCGTGGGGAGAACCGAAAGGAATGAAAAGACTCTTTAACAGTTGGAATAACACTTTATTGCACTTTCACTTGGCTACACTACAAGAGTACTTAGCAAGGGGGTATTGAACTTTGGTGAGGGGCGCGCAAGAGCGAATCTTAAATGTGACTTGGTTGGCGAGGCGCGCGAGCGAGAGTGGCTGGACCTTGGTCCTTGAGGTCTCTCCGGGCCCGTTTCCTCTTCTTCTTCCTTTGACAGGCGAAGACCTCGCGCGCTACGAGTGCCTGTTTGCGCCGAGAGCGCTGCGGGCGCAAAAGGGCTGGTGGAGGCGCCACACACGTATGTAATATATTTGCATTTTTAAAATAATATTTGGTCTGAAGTTCAAATTTATCATATGAGCAATTGCAGTTATATTTGGATATATCGATAAGTAAAAACTTCAACCCCCACGGTGCGGAGGTGAATTTCAATAATCCCTTCTTAGCGGATGCCTACTTCATTAAAGGAATATACATATGTACATATTCTCAAAATTTCAGCTTTCTAGGTCCAGCAATTTGGACTGGATGTTGATGGAGTCAGTCAGGACATGTACATATTTAGAATATTTTTGCAAAATTTCATTCGACTTCACGATTTTTTAAAATTACAAATGATTTACGATTTTTTTAACATACAAACTTTTACACCCCTGTATATGTACAATCTATAGATAGATAACAATTTTACAATTAATGAAGGTAGCAACTTAATTTATATGTCTCATTTAAAGGGCAGCTTATTAAAATCGGATTTTTGTTAAAAAGAGTGAAACTTCAGCAAACTGTGATGGCCGCAGAATTATTTTATAACAATGAGTATTCATATATGTACATATGTGCAGTGCATCCATATGTATGATGTAGGTATACTTATAACATACATTACTTGTTTTAGAATCCGATTAAGATTTAAGTCATATTTTAAACTTATAGGAATAAGATCTTGCTAGCAAAATGTTTTTCATCATATTATAAAAGAACTATTAAATAATTTCTTTCGAAGAAAATATACTCGATGAATATCACGCAAGAAGTAAATTACGGAATTATTTTACGCCCTTCAGTGAAGAGCAATTATAGAAATGTAGTGTTGAACCACTTTATCATTTCAATCAGCCAAATTGCTTAATAGTCCTGAAGTACTCTCTTCTTTGAGCTTGATGGTAATCAATGATTCATAAAAACTTACGTTAAGATATTGGACTCTTTTTTTCTGAATTTAACGACCAAAATCTTCGTGATATAACTAACGTGACTCAAGTCTGTTTGACCTTTAATTATTTTAGGGTAAATTTCCAAATTGCAGCAGGCTTTTTTTTTAACTATTACATAGCTAAATAATCAAAATAGCGCCAAATTATTACCTATAATTAACTTTATCATACTTTCTTAAATCAATTTGTATTGAGGTTTTATGAAATCAGTAGAGAAGGGAAGATAATTACTGTCAACCCTTTATTTCCTACCTTTCATATTAGTCATAAGAAGGGCTGCTTTTTTAGACATTACCAAGAAAAGGTAGAATTTTTTTCCCTCCCTTCGGGATTTTGTAATTAGGAAATAAGAATCGGGGTTTGCTTCAAGTTTGGAGTTGATGAGACTATAGTCATAAGATATTTTCTTCCTTGTTTTCAGAAGAGAAGATCCTAAAAATGGATGAAATGTACCTTAAAACGGGTTACGTACATTATAACTTATGCGCTAAAATACTCAAAAATATAATCCTGAAAAAAAGATTAATGGAATATACTTAAATATACAATTTATTTATCATTGATGACATTAACCTAAATAAATATTTATAAATTGGACATATTTTGCTACCATTGCTCGTACGTTATTACGCTTAAAAAATTGTGGATTGTAAAGCAATTCAAAAGGGCGCATAAATGTATGTACAAAAACAACAATAGGATGGCTTAACAAAATCAATTTCTTTAATCCGTTTAATGAATAAAAACACATACAGGTTAACCGGAAATGAATATCGAGATATTTAGGTACTTAAAACGTAAAAATTCCTCCGTTGAAGTAGGAAGACTTCGGGTAGCCCCGGGCAATTTGATTTACCGGGATCTAGCATGTCTCTTTTGAGATTCAGATCATAGGCCTTTAAAATTCAATTATACAGGTTCTTTCAGCTTAGGCGGATTTGCTTTATACCACAATATTTCCTTTATTAATATGCTTATGAAAACCCGTGATTTAGTTTTAGATATAACATCCTCTTCGAAATAACTGCATTTGAAATTTATTTCTTTTGTAAATCCCCTTGTAACTTTCCTATTCATTTTATAGATAAATAGTTTTAAACTTGTGGCCTTATTCAAGAGTAGTTGCTCCCTTCCTTGAAAAATGGCAAATATTTAAATTTAAAAACAGATTTCTTGTCCGTTATTTTCTCAATATAAATATAACGATTTTTATTGTAATGAGACTATGTTTTAAAAGCAATTATTAACATATTTATTTTAATTGTTGACAAAAATCGTTATATTATAATACTAATATTGTAAATGTGAAAGTGAGTTTGATTGTTTATTTCTTTGTTCCACCCTCAATTCCTCAACGGTTAAAGTGATCGGTACGAAATTTGGCATGTACATAGCATATCTATACCACGGAGATGAATATATCATACTTCTTAACCCGATACACACATACAACGTACATACATGGCTCAAAATCACCAAATTCAAAGGTTATTTTTATGTTTAAAATTCTTAGAAGCTATGATTACAAAAATTAGCTTACATAAATCATTACTAAACTCGTGTTTAAAATATTTAAACGGGAATAGCATATGTAGAATTACATAATTTATTTTTTCATAATTGTTTTTAAAGAGATGCATAGTTAAAAACGTGTTATTTCGAGAACGTTGTTAAAAACTCAATTGTATTATATATCTAAAATAACAACATTATCCTTTCCTAGGATTCCGTACTAGAAAGAAACCCTATTGTTGATACTTAAATATTACCAATTATCGTTACTTAAATATTAACAATATCAGTTATTTTTGGAGTCGGTGCTGACTGCCGAAAATCACCCCGCACGAACCAACCACAAGCAGTGGATGTCGACATGTCGTCGGCACCGACTCCAAAAATAACTGATTAGATATTGTTAATATTTAAGTAGGTATTAATAATTTTGTATATTGTCCTTTAATGCTCTTTTCTTTAAAGTGATAAAAAATATTATTTTGTAACTTTTTAGTTTAGGTTTGTACATAGATACATACCTATAGGCAACGTTTTAGAGTCGGTTTTTATTTTTTTGTAAAAATTTACTATTTTATGAAATAAATCTCAAAATACATAAAACCAAACGCTTATATTTATTTATTATTATTCATTAGAAAAAGCAATTCTTTTTCATCCTGATTAAATTTCAAATAAATCCAATTTCAAAATATACAATAAATTAAAGAAAATGAAAAATACTCAAAAAAAAGAGGAAAGAAAAGTGGAGTATATATAATATGGACCAGGTAGTCCAATATGTACGTCGGATATTTATTTTATACAAAAGCCGTAGATAAAATGTCTCTTTCACATCCAGCACATTTTTCATGGCTCCAATTATTGCAGGAGACACATTTAACCCATCCCTCGCCATGACAGTCTTCTGAATGAAGGATATTACAGTATAGACATTTTGCATTCTCTTTTCCTTGGGCTTGTATGAGTCCTAAATCATTACCATCAGACTTGTCATGAAACGTGATTAGCATCCACATCTGAAGAGGATGATGAGTAGGTGTTTTTCTGAAGCCCCTTTCTTTTTCCTAAAATCGTGGTATTCCATCCACCCTCAATACGTGTTGGTGAAATAACTGATTTTTTTTATTAAAAACATTTATTGATAACACTAATTTTTGCTAATATATTCTAAATAATATATACTGATTATATATTATTAATCAATTATTTCAAAACAAGATGATTTCAAAGTCAAATCATGAAAAAGTCCTGACTCAGTGACTCATCAACGCCCAGCCCAAACTCTTGGACCTAGAAAGCTGAAATTTTGCACAGAGGTTCTCTTTATGATGTATACAAGGAATAAAGAAATATATTTCGAAATTCAACCTCTAAAAGGGTAAAATGAGGGTTCAAAGTTTGTATGGAGACACACTATTGAATAGACATTTCGACTCAAAACTTCGTAGGAGTACTCCTAAAAACCAATAAGCAAATACGTATTTCGCGATTTTTCGAAAATCAACCCCTTAGGGGGTGAAATGGGGTAAATAAACCTAAAAATCGATATGGGTATCGTTATTGAGGTTTTTTGGGACGTTAATTACGAAATTAATGCAAGAATTCGATCAAAAATTATTAAATTATTATTTTAGTAAATTAATTAATTAATAATCTCTAATGTAGTATATAAAGAGGTACTTTAAGTATAAACTGAAAAGGAAGTAAATAGTCTTAACCCTTAGGTACTTCGTGATTTTTCAAGAATCAACTCCTTATCAATTCAATTCAAACGTTTATTCGACAAAAGCGGTAAAATGGTGTAAATAAACCTAAACATCGGTGTGGGTGTCGTTATTGAAGTTTCTTGGGACAGTAGGAAAATGGCATCAATTTTGAAATCTCAAATGGCGAAATGACATGAAATTAAAACTCTATAGGGGTGAATCGGGGGTTCAAAGGTTTTATGGAGAAACAATATTAATTTTCGAGGGAATTAAAAAGGTTTTCTGCGCGACCGAAACCGCGGGCAAAAGTTAGTTTAATATAAATCAGTCGCGTACAAACATACGTTGCCCAGACGCATAGAATCGCACTTAAATAAGTTTTGAGAGTTGGCGAACAGGAAATCTCAAGCCGTATGGTCTATGTTAACCGCATAGTCCATATTTACCCAGCCTTACTCTACTAGCCGCTTTGAATACCTTCTCCTACCACAAATGCGCAACAGCGTCTGAAAAACTTTAAGTATAAACTATTTTCGGTCAATTACAGCTGCATTCGCTAAAATAACGCATACACGTCGTCGGACAAACTTTTTTAGCATATTTGTATGTACATCTTTATATATATAATTATTCTATTTTATGGTTAATATACGTACAAATTCTAAGTATTGGTTTCTACGGATTAGTACTTTGGGACATTTACTTTTGAATTATATAAGTTACTAGTATTCGTTTGTTCAATAAAATTGGGATTTTATTAATTTATTTGCTGGCGAAGCAAATTTGGTGATTTTGAGCCACATACACCACTTCACATCTAAATATACGCTAATACATTCTATAAACCTCATTGACATTAGGTAAATGGAAAAAATGCAGCGGTAATCAAGTATTAAATAGGGTGCTGTTATTATACATATTATATATAATGGTTTATATAGATAACGAACTTTCGAAAATGTACACAAAAACATCAATTTCTGCAAGGACATTGGTAATCTGCAAATACCCTACAAAATTTTTATCTCCATACAGACTTAATAATATATAAAACATACATTATGTATACATATTACACATAAAGTAAAAAAGATACAGCATCAGATTAAAACATCGACAGGGCTATTACTTTATTGGAGGGAACTGAATCCATGAATTAGTTAAACCTACCAGCCACTGATGTTTCATACCGATACCCTATTTACGTTGTTGCCACAAGGGAGGATACCTTCATCAAATTATTTATCAATTGCACGAACATCCGCACACGAGTTTCGATCCACCCAATTGCGGTCGTTATAACCAATCTCCTAATTTTGTCGTCCTTTTACGTCGCATGTAACTTCGCAAAAG
This sequence comes from Eutolmus rufibarbis, assembly GCA_963920795.1. Classification (NCBI taxonomy): domain Eukaryota; kingdom Metazoa; phylum Arthropoda; class Insecta; order Diptera; family Asilidae; genus Eutolmus; species Eutolmus rufibarbis. The sequence goes on along the minus strand of OY987207.1, from coordinate 16,293,737 downwards.
TAACCAGCGAGCAAGTGGAGTAGAGAATTCCATTACTTGGAGAAGTAGGTCCTGGATTTCATGGAGAAAAATGAAATTTCTGTTCAGATGACTTCTGGGGGATGTAAACCTAACTAAAAGGATATCCGAAGAGCACTATGTTTCAGGTGCTCTCCTGGATGTACTTAATATAAATGGCAGCCGGATATGGCTGCACGTTTGCCTGCTTTTCCGCTAGTAATTACGTGTGCTCGTTATACATATATGTATACATATAACATACCTTCATACACATAGTATATGTCATGATGTCTTGGACTGGGAAGGAATTCAATCCACTCCATCTTTTCTTCCAGACAAAGTTGCCATCAAAGTAGTTGACAGGGGGGGTCTGGACGCCCGGGCGCTTCGCATGCTGTCGAGGGAAGTAGCCACCTTGGAATGTGTTCACCATCCAAATATATTGAGGTATGTTGAGGTTGCCGCAGCCCCGATCTTTGCAGCATGGCTAGAGCCTAAATCCGTATGTGAAATGTCTATTTTCTTCAGATTATTCGAAGTTGTAGAAACCCTAGGCCGGGTATATTTGGTGACGGAATGGGTGCGCGGGGGCGAGCTCTACAACCACATCACCCAAGGTGGGCCTCTCAGGGAAGTACACGCAGCCCCACTGTACAAGCAATTGCTTTTAGCTGTTAAGCACATGGTAAGTGGATAATCATTTTTGTTTTCTGCTCATGGATGCACGGATCTCATTTCGACTGCTTTGTGTAAGCCCTGCCTGATAAAACTGATCTTTTAAATTCCAGCACAGCTTAGGATTTGTTCATCGTGATATAAAAGCTGAAAATGTTCTCCTCGTGTCGGAATCACGGCTGAAGCTCGCCGATTTTGGATTCAGCACGGAACTCATTAATGGTAAGCCGATTAATTCTGTTAGAATAAGTACATATAGTTCGGACGTACATAGCCCTTTCTCGAATGAATACAAGTACATATTTGCGCATTCCCTGTTCGACCAACATCTATGAATAAGCTTCATTTAACTACGAAGGATAACATTTTACATTCTCTCATAATTCGATAACGTGGTATGGCACCAGCTTTATTTTCAAAAAATATTCAGTCCAATCACGTGAGCTTCGTCCTTGACCTTGACTTTTTTTAAGAGGTCAGGATTAACTTGATTTATTTCCAAGACCCAATTAACAAAACTACAGTGTCGTTGTACACGACCAGCAGATTTCAATTCTGGCAACCAAAATCTTTTGTACAAAGTACCGAATGAATTACTTAACTCCTGTAAAAGTCTAGGAATCGACAGACCTGGAGAAGGAACTTTATTATGACCAAAAACACTATCAACTTTACGAATTGTGAAATGTTCACCATTTCTGTAGTTGTAGTAAATTTTCACTGTTTCATAGCGATTCATTTTCGCTAATCGTATAGTTTTTATTTGTCGAAAGTGTCAAGATTTGATAGTTGTAAATATAATACTATAATTTCTCAAAAAATGGTCTTTTCAAGAACAACATCACGGTCATACCTGCTAGACTTATACTAAACTAACCTAAGAGTTTATTTCGGTCTTACAACATGAATAATAAATTTTCTTGAATTTCTACCGATTTTACTGATGTTTAAGCATATACATTTATGTAATTATGACTGTCTGCGAGCAACACCTAAGTATCTGAGATACAAATGAGGAATAAAATAATTGTTTAAAAAATAGATAAGTAATATCCTACCAAAAAAACATTAAAAATGTAAATTTGGAATTTTCGATCGTAGCAAATTGTGGTTTCTTGGTTATTTTTTACTAAGGGTTGAAGGGGTGTAAACAAATGTTTCACATCTTTTGGAATACCTAGAATCAGAACTCATTTTTATTTTTACTTTTAACTTAGGGGTTGAAAGGATAAAAATTGAGATCGTTTTACCAAATTTACCGTAAATAACAAGGTCTAAACCGTCTTACACAAAATTAAACATTTAGGCCTTCTTTTATATAAGTCTTTAAAAGATGACAAAATATAGGGTAGTTTTCCTTAAATCAACGCAAATATAATAGATATCAGAAATAGAAAGATGCACAAATTATTATAGAACTACATATATCAAAAGTCAATCGACCGAATTTAAATTTATTATAAAACATTATTCCAAAAGACATTATATAAATATGTTCCACAGCCCATTTTTGTCAAATTTCCAAATTTCAATAATATTCGAACTAACGGACGCAAGAGTGACCTTATAAAAGTGCACCTGTTAGTAATAAGAGTTCAGCAACTATTAGACACAGAAAAAGCCGTAGTTTCCTTATTATCTATGATTCAATACCTAATCCTGATAATATCAAAATTTTAAATTAGAAAGTTAAAAGATCAGTAAGCGGTAAGGTACTGAACCCTAAAAGTGACCTCAAAACTTACTTCTCTAAAACGTTATCCAAACATTAATTTTATTATGATTGGGAAGATTGAATTACTCCCTATATCTTCACCCTTTCAACCTCTAACTAATAAAAAAAAAACAAAATGGATAAAATGGATACAGCTAGAGATGGCAACGACTAATCAAATGAGTGCAAATTCGACTAATTTGATTTGATATTTTTCCCTTCGATGAATCGATGAGAAATAGATTATTGTGAGAAATATCAAATGAATAGAGGAAGGTCGGGTAATCCCGGACATTTAAATGACGAATTTTGTTTATCTGACCGGGGCTACTCGACCTCCCCTACGTTTTGTATGATGGTAAATATGATGACTTTACGAAAAACAAGTCCGAAATGAATAAACCAAAAACATTTTTGAGCTAAAAATCCATAAAAGGCAGAAATTCAAATAAATGAACTCAATATTTCACTACAGTCAGTCAGCCTATATGCATTCATTGTTTAGTTAGCTCTGAATAAATTAATTGCTAGTCATACATCAATTATTACCCTAAAAAAATGAGATGTCATTTCTGCGTCTATCTGCTTTTATTCTGCGTAGATTACGAAGTCACGAACGAAAATGTGCCATCATGTCACGTCTTTGAGAAAAATAAGTTGAAAATGAGGGAAGAGTGGACCAAGATTGGGTAGGTAGATAAAGACGAAAATCGTGCATCTTGCCCCTTCGGGTGATGCGACACGAAAAATTAATTGTGATTATATTTTATAATTCTTTCGATTTTAGAATAAACTTATCCCCCGATTTACACAGAAAATAGGTTCCGTAGAAAACCGTGTAAATCGAAATCGTGGATTTTAATACGTTAAACCATGTAAATCGAAAATAAACTAAAATGTGCATAATTCAGTCATTTATTTCAATGTAAAATAAAAGTAGATAGTATATTTATTTTGAAAAACATAAAAGTAGCAAACCACTAAAATTTTAATTAACTTAAAAATATGCTACAAAAATTATAATTATTTATCACTAACCAGTAAATATCAAGGAAGTTTTAAAAAATTCCCAATAGAAAAAACATAATGAACAAAAAGTTTGGTTGTATGTACGTACATCCATACATACAAAATGGGAAATCCCCATTTTTAGATTAGAATAAATGGAATTCAGAAGAGAATGGAATTAAAAAATAACTAGAAATATAAACGCCAATGTTACCAAGCGAACAGAATTAAAAAATGACTGGAGAATTAATTTTAAAAATCGTGTAAAAGTGAAATTGTGTAAACCGGGGGATAGATGTATTGATAAACTATATTTGCAAAATTATAATACTAAACCTCATCTTGTCTAGTAGGGGTACCTCATCTTCCCCCTTATACGTATTAAGATGATTTTTTTCCTATTTGATTAAAAAAAGTTAATATATGTACATATGTATTATATGTAATCTTTATGTGATTTATTATATTTTCAAAGACTACGCCAAATTTAACTACATGTTAAGTAACTAATGTCGCATAAATAAATGAGAACGCTATAATTTTAAATACCGTATACCCTTACTGTTTCATACCAGAGGATTTTATACTTTGCAAATTAAATTTTTGAATGTAAATTACAACTCATGATGCCGCATTTCAGAGTACTGAAAAAATGAGGGCCTTTTTCGTTATGAGCCCTTTAATATTGGCTACATCATTTTTATTGCAGAAAATGTTTATATACACACGTATATGCAGGGAACAATTTTGAACCACCCTGCATAAATTCTCCAACTAATTTAACGAGTAAATTTAAGTTTATGAGATACTAGTAACCACTATAAAGAGTTTCGCAGTATGATAGTGAAAACTGAAAAGTTTGAGTCTCTAAAGAGTTTTGTGTAGTCTTAACCAGGAATTCATACAAATTGCAAATTATGTGGCTGGGGCTACATAGCTCCACTTCGCCGATAGCCTGCCCTTTCAGTCCGGCGACCACCTTTGTTCCCTTACTCATGAATTTTCCCCCGGAAGACGCCATTGAGCAACAAATCACAGTGCTTGCACAACTTCGCCGGCTACAATGCCGCCGCAATTAAATTGCACTTGAGTTGCCTCCCGCACTTATTCCCAGTTTCAATCGCTCAAAGTGGCTCGTCTGAATGCAATTCGAGTGCGTGTCAAGCGGAGTGCGCTCGAGGTCACGCCGTCGACCGAGTTGGCGAGTGGAGCTCTAAAGTCTAAGGTGCCACGGTGCCACCTCCTTGTCTTAATGGCGTCAATTGAATTATCCCATATATTGTTGCTTGATTTGCGCGAAATGGCAACTACAATGCTCCGGATCCCGACGGAGGCTCCCACCAAAGGCAGTGGCCACAGTGCGGCAACGACGGATTTCTCATGTTGTCGACAGCGCCGCACGACTTAATGGAGATTTATAGTTTTGAAATTGATATGAATCGTTCATAAGCAGGTTATTCTTTCTTGATTGAAGCTAAAGCTAAAGCTGTTCTGCTGAAGTTATCCATTTATTATCTCCCTGTACACAGGACCAGACACAGACTATGTACGTGTCGTCACTTTAATATGACTTTACGACAATCGGGATTTAAGGGATTGCAAATTAAAAAGATCTGTAATCGCGGCTTCCTGGACAACCTCTTAAATTTTTCTTATTTTAATTCGTATTACATTCTTATGGGAGGTTTTTTAAAATCAATCAAATACTTCCCAAACGTCCAACTACAATATTCGTCTTGAAGCGAATAAGTGGCGAAGTTTTATCGGAAGTTGAAATTTGATTAAAGACATAAAATTAAAGAGAATAATAAAATAAAATAATTGAAATATTCAAAGGAAAATTGTTTTTTAATGTACATACCTATGGTAGTTTTTTGGAACAATTGACTAAACCTAAATAAACACAAATTGCACTGAACAACACTTTTTTTTTTTTGATTTTGTAATAGTAATAGGTAACTTCAATAGAATTTTTTTCGTAGATCGCAAAACCGAAAAATAAAATTTTGGAACAGATTGAGTTTGAGGTCTCCTCACGGATTTTGATAAAACTTAAAAGTAGTGTTCATTAGGAGTCAAAAGTGACGAGTATGCAAAAAAATTTGTCGGTCACTTATACTTCCCGAGATATTTAACTTTTAAATTTCGAAAATTGACACTTTGCCACCACGATTTTTTGCATATTCCCATAAAATTTCGTTCCAAATTATATAAATACCATAAATTAAGGACATTTCCACCTTTTCACTATAAAAAATTCTTCAACAATTTTTGAATTTAACGAACTAAAAGTAAATATCTTTTTCGATTTATTGACAGTGCCGAGCACTCATTTGTCTTATGAAATGATAAATTGAAGTAAAGTAAAATTTTCCTTACTTTCAGCACTCGTATATTTACAGAAATTCGGTGGATACATTTTTAATTTAAGGTTTTTCCATAATTTTCACCAAAACATTGTGCGAGCATGGAGAAATTGCGGCGAAAATCTATCACTTTTCAGAATTTTAAAGTTAAATATCTAAGGAAATGTAAACGACCGACAATTTTTTTTCGCATATTCGTCACTTTTGGCCCTAAATGGACATTACTACTGTAGGATAGTGTAACTAACTACCACAAATGTACACTCCGGTTAGCTGTAAGTAGATATCGCTTAGCTGTAAGTTTAGTCAGGAAGTCAGTCATGTAAGAACTACCGAAATACACAGTCTAAAGTTGAGCACCTTCGTTTAAATATAATACAACTACAAAGTTTTTTTTTTTATCAAAATCCATGAAGAGACCTCAAACTCAATTTATGCCAAAATTTTCTATCACGCGACGTTTTTGAGAAAAATAGAATAAAAACCTAAAACAGTTCGTATTTTGAGAATTGTTGAAGATTTAAAAAAATAATAATGGAACGTGAAAAGAGCTCGCAACGTGACTCAAATGAAAACCTAAGTCCTTTTCTCGATGTATGAAATACCACCATTCCATAGCTCTTACTAAGCATATTGGGGAACTAATTTTTCCGAGAGCGTTCGCTAGTTGTGATTATCATGCACTACCAATTATATAAATTAATCAGTCAACAGAAAAAAGTGAAATTCATAGAGTATTCCGGAAAGTCTTTAAGACTTTAGTATTTTAATATGTCTAATAGCTAAAGGCTCAAAGTTTAATTTGACTCATATTTCAATCTCCTGTAAGGATCCGTTATTTTGTAATGAATTTTTAAAAATGTTGAAATACGATATTGTATACTCTTCAAACCCTTTTTTTCTCCAAAGCGTGACGTGTTGGGAAATTTTCTTCATGAAAAAGTCTTATAGAAATGATATAGGTATCACTTATTCTGTGGCAAAATTTTGTTGACAAGTGTTATTTAAATTTCAAATCCACAATAATAATTCCTTTTTGTATGTTTTAAGTATAAAAGGCTACAAGGGATAAACGTTAATAATAATTTTTTCTCAGAGCTAAGTTGATTTTTATTTTTCCCAATTCATTTGATCATTGGAAAAAATTATACCCCATACCACTTTTATCCTATTGAATTTATTCTAAATACTTGTTTAAAGTTGAATACAATACATCAGTTTACAATTTGTTTTTTTTTTTAAACTTTATAATCCGTGATACTTAGGTACACTCGCAGGTGTAATCTTTCAACGCGATTTCTTCGAAACAACATTTTTCAAATATCTTTGAAGTGACTTAAAATTTGGCACATGCGAATATGTGAGATTGATTTTGCATATTTCTACGAAGATGCTTTCTAGTGATTTTATACATAGCGTTTAAGAATTTTGTTTTAAAAAAATGCTGGAGATGATTTTTTTTAAAACTTTTATTTTTGCATTATAAACATTGTGAAAAGTTCAAGATCTTATTGACTGAGCGAATTATTTAACAACAAAAATAGGACAAGTCACTTTTTTCCAAATATTTATCTTTTCTATTTTATTCATTAAAAATATTGTTTATTCGAAAATTCTCTACAAGATAGGCTACACACAGATTTTACGCGCAATTAATAGTTTTCGAGATATAAAGACGAGAAAGAATAAACTGCTCAATGCAATTGTTTCCTCACCACCCGTTAAGTTTGCTAGATGTTTATTTGCTCCATAAGTTTAGATCTCGTTATCTGAAATTTGCGTACAACCAATAGAAAGCGACATATTCACAAAAAAATTTCTTTGATCTTAAATAATTCGCGTAACGTATAATACAAGATTTTGAAATAGATTTTTCACACTCTACTTGTAATGTCAAAATAAAAAGTTTTTTAAAAAAATTATTTCGCCTAAAATTACTGAATTATCAAAAATTATTTTGCTACGTTTTATGATATATGTATTATATTATATAAAATGTTATACTTATCGATATTCAAAAACATGTTTCTTCATGGTATTTGCTTGAAAACTGTTTATTGTATTATACATAAAATATGAAATAATAAGGTTGAAGCGATGCCGAAGAATACGACCTTAGGCACTGAGAACATTTTTTATATTATAGATTTAAGGGCAATAAAATGGTCATAATATCAATAATTTTTGCAATATAGTAAAAGACTCTATAGTAATAGTTCTGACATCCGTAAGATACAATCCATCGAACTATATTTATGGTTCTCCCAAAATATAGTTAAAAATTTCTTACAGTGTGATTTTCTTCGTATCACTGTTCGGTAGATGTAAAAGTGTATGGTCTCTTCGTAAATATGATGACTAATGTTTCAATCCAAAATAAAACTAAAATGCAGTAGATGTGCATGTGTATTTTAGAATTTAAGTAGTTGACTAATTTGTTTATTTTTTGACTCCTCATGATATATAATTTAAAACTGCCAAGTATTTTTGGATCCACTCATTCAATTTTAGCTTGAGTAATATTTGTATTAGTACATATCTTGCGTAAGTAATTTTACGTTTTTAAAGGCATAAATAAATGAAAAGCCTTTTAATAGTAACCGTTAGTACTATTTGTGAAAAGACATTAACTTATATGAAGTTAATATTTTCTTTTCAACTCTTACCAAAAAACCAAATAAGAAAACATTGCAAAAATTATTCTTTCAAACATGAAAAGCTCAAATGTGCCCTGTTTGCCCATAAAAAAATCAGTTTAATTGGCTTAGTTGATTTTATTTCAAACGTGCTTAAGAGTAAATTTTGTTTATTTCTATCGCATTATAGAATAACGAGGCTTCGCAGTTGCGGGTCTTCATTTTGTAATTTAGTTAACCAACAATTCTAAAATAAATCACAAAAGTCGCACAAATCCAATAAAGTACGGCTAGTTTATTGATAAATATCCTTTAATTTTTTACAGGTCATACTCAGAAGCTAGATACATTTTGCGGGTCGCCTCCCTATGCAGCGCCGGAGTTATTCAGTGATGATCACTACGCTGGGGGTCCGGTGGATGTCTGGGCACTTGGTGTCTTGTTGTATTTCATGGTCGTCGGCAATATGCCTTTCCGTGCGCCGACAGTGCCAGCGCTGCGAGTGGCTGTCTTAAAAGGGGACTACAGCATACCTGGCCACTTAAGCCTTCCCTGCATAAGATTAATACGTAATTTACCCACCGTTCTCTCTTTACATCGAAATCATATTGAATTTCATTAAAAAAAAATTTTTTTTTTCAGAAAGAGTTTTAGTGCATATGCCAGCACGACGACCCAGCGTCGAAGAAATGTTGTCTAGTCAATGGATTATGAGCCCAAATTTGAGTGCCGAACTGATGCTCCAGCAATTAACCACGAGTAACAAAACAGCAAAGAAGTCCTTTTGGTTCCGCACTAAGCCAACCAGGAGGATTGGAAGGGCCTACTCTCTCAGGGAACGCTATCTCGAAATTTCAAATAAAGGCCCTTCGCACTTCAACACGAAAAGGAACGATGGTATTCTTGTGGATAATTTTCTACATCCGATTGATCTCACCAACGAGCCTTCTATGGCCGAACAGCCGTCGACCATATCTCGGAAATCGTTCCTCTGCGGAACATTGAAGAAGAAAATCGGTCCAATGGAGGCCGACAAAGAAAAGGGCATAATCAATGGGGATTTAAGCTACTCTGGTGAATATGTGCGAAAGGGAGAGCAACACATGGTTATTGAAGTGCAGCAATTGAAGAACTATGACGAGGAAAAGGGCCAGTTCATTATGATCCCAACAGACACAGATGAGTTGAGTAAACTAAACCCCCTCGAAGTTGATGCCCGTGAGCTCCTCGAAAAGCTCGGAGTTACCTCTGAAATGCTACGTGAAGCTATTAAAAACGGTCCAAGAAGTGAACTAATCGGGGCCTACAGGATAATCATAAATCGTTTACAAAAACAGGCTTGGCTGGCTAAAAAACAATCTGAAGCTGCCTTGCAGGAACCACCAAAGGCTACGAAACGTAGCCGTACTTGTACTATTCTCTAAGTCTAAATCTCTAAACTTCGACAATTTTTCCAATTCTTTGATATTCTTTTCAAGTATTGCCTCCTATGGAGTCAGAATATTTTATAAGCCACCCCTAGAATTAGCACACAACTCAGAACTGAAAGCTTTAATCATTTGTAAGTAGGCTTTTGCCGTGAACCCGGTCATTTCGATTCTCTTTTGGAGCCGCACATAACTGCTACAATGTCAGTCTGTGGGGTTGTTAAATTTCCATAATAGATTAAGATAATTTAGCGTTGGCGAATTATGGAAAAGGCATTTTCCCAACTTGTACCAAATAAACATTTCATTTTTCATACATATGTATTTGTTAAAATAAAAACTCTATCTTGGTCATAGAGAATAAAAATGTTCCCAGTAAAACGCCTTGATTGACTTCAATTATCGTCATGTTTGCACGTAAGCGTTAATCACTACATTTTTTCATTTATTGTTATTGAAAAAAAAAAAACAGTTGTCTACGTTGATTTCTGTGAGAGAAATTGTTAATTAAATAAAATAGATCGGATGCATTCATAAAAGTTTGGTAATTGTTAGTTTTAAATAGTTCCAAGAAAGATATAAATAATAATAATACATTTAACATCTATTCCATTAAGAAACGGAGAATTGTGATACCTACATTTTGTTTTTATGTATTTATGCTGATGTTGTTAAAATAACTTTTTGCCAATTTCTAATTGTGAGTTGTACTTTGCATCCTTATTTATCTTTTTAAAATATGTATACCTTGACCCCATTCGTTTTTGATACTAAAACATAATTTTCAAAACGTTTTTGTTTTATCTTAATTCTAAATTAAATCTAAGAAGTTAACGGAAGTTTTGCATTCTGTTTTTGTTTCAAAATCTCAGCTGCCTGGATGTAACTTTCAACAATGTTCGCTTATAATTTAGGATATTGGACCAAAAATAGAATTTATAATTTTATCACATAAAATTAAGCCTCCAAAACGGAGATTGCTAATATGCCCCACTTTTCCAATCAAAATATCCATTCAAAATTTAAAAAAATTAAAAAAAATATATATAGTAATTTCTTCGAATCTTGTAGAGTTAAAACAAAGATCGCCACTTTTACGAATGGATTAGAGATTAGCCACAGAAATCAATCTTAACTATTTATTTAAAATAAAAATGTCTACTCTTGCTAGGAATAAAAAATCTGTTCCTTAAACTTACAAAGTATTCAAAGCGAGAGTCAATTTACGGTGGACAGCTATCAAACTATTTCTCCATCAAACTTTTGGGATTATGGAAAATAAAAAAAAAATAGTATTTCTCTCTAAAACTAATGTCGGAAAAAAAACACTTTCAATACATTCACAAAAAGCTGCGGGTTTCGCTGCATGTCCTCAAAAATTCAATATTACCCGAATAGCCCGAAACTACTAAACGTTCACCTGCGAATCAACTTTGGTTTTTGGTATGACTTTTTTAAGCGTTCATTTAATTTAGCTTGCCCATTTGACCCTAATGAAACAGGGCGAAATTTTGTATATAGATAAGGTTTCGATTTAATTTTTTGTTTTTTGAATAGTTGATGCGGTTATCCACCAAAACTCTGGACCAACGTAATACCTAACACCCTTTCCAAAACGCGTGTCGTTTTGTTTTACCCTTGCTTCCAAAAGGACCTATTACATTTTTTGGAACCCACAATTCTCATTCGATGTAGGGTTAATTGATAGAGGTAATGCCTACCATTAAAAGATCTTAGGGATAATTTGGACCACTAGTAATACATATGTATTTATTATCTGAAACGCCAAAAATTAGCTTTCTTACATGTTTTTTTTTTTTTTTATTAAAATGGCGACAGTAGAACTTAAGAAATGTGTTTTACTCCTTCAAAATTATGTGGTACTTTATTATAACCTTTACATACATTGTAATATATCCAAAGTATAGTGCCTTATTCTGCTAGTCGCTTCGATACAATTTGACTAGCTTTATTTAACTCTTCAGTTTTCAAATTGTGACTTGTCACATCGTGTCGAACCGACTACCAAATAAAATAGGCCCTATAAGTTATTTTCTGTCTCTTAAAAGCGAAATTTTTATTTTGAAATATCATTTTATAAAGAGCAAATGTCTTCCAACGTCTCAATAAAAAAAGGTTAAATCGCGAAATTTCGTATTTTTCAGCAGTGTTTTACTTTAAAATACATAATGTGAAATTGTTTAGGTATGAAAATAATTTTCTTTCGGGCGAGAAGTATAATTCCATGAGTTTTTAAAATTTGAAATAAAACCAATTTTACATCATATTTTTGAAAGCATGTAAAAACGAAATATTTGAACAAAATCGAAATAGTTTAATTACTTTTCGTGTGTTCTTTATATAACAGTCATCTACTAAAGGAAGAATATGTTTATATAGTTTTGAATGTTCAACAACTTTCCTTATTTTAACATCAGACATAAAACCACTAAATGAATAAATGTACCTACTATTTATAATAGAAATGAAATGATATCATACAACTCACATTATTTGATTTTCAATTCGCTTCCTTCTAACAGCCACTTCTAAAGTCGCCATAATTCATAATAGCGCCATTGTGATCAGTAGTTCTTACAAAATGTTGTTATTTTTAAGTAGTGGAATTTAAGAAACATCATCACACCGCATAGTGGCTGCATTTAAGGTTATAGGTCGCGGCCAATAATCGTGTCCGAATTTAAAATTCTGCTATGAAACGTGAGAACTACCACCTTATATGCATCCACTGGCGAATACAACTTTTATCACATTAAAATAGCGTTCCGCGATTAAGTAAACAATAAGTTTACCTAACTATAGTTATAAAATCTTAAAAATGCCAATTAATGAGAAAATTATTAAAATGTAAAAGTGAATTGGATCTCCTTTGCCTACAAATTATTTGAGGAGAGTATCTTAATAAAGAAAATAAATAAATAAATAAAAAAAAAATTGAAATCTAGCAAAAAATAATCTAAACAAAGATTTTACTATTATAAATAAAAGTTAAGTAACCCAGGAGTGCGGCAATTTTAAGGGTAACTTGAACTGTAGTACCAAATATTTTAACTTTAAAAATAAAACATATTCGTAGAATTTTAGATGATTGTAGACCTCAAGTTGATCCAGTATATAGATGCATACATATACTGGCCAAATTCTTTGTTACCGAGTGTTTTTGTAAGACAAGAAGTTTGTTTAATTGTTACTTCTTAGATAAATCTAAGAGAAAGTAAGCACATGCTCTAAAGAAATAAAGTGATTTAAAATTACTGCAAGCTGTATTGTTTTATTTGAACCTATCTGAGATATTAAATCCTTCTGACGATTTTTTTACCGAGTATTTAACTACTGTTGGAGACAAAATTTATTACATAGAAAGAGCGTTTCAGTGAAAGATGTCGCCTGGTGTGGTAGATAAGGTAAGTTTGTGAAAATAAGAAAAAAAATTATATACTCGTACATACATATATAATTTTATTGTTCAATATGAGTAACATATTTTTTATTTTATGAACAGAAATACATATTTACATAATTCACTTAATTTTCTTCTACGGGATTTTTTCAATGATTTTAAAAATTTGCCCAAAAACGAATGTTAATCTTCGAAATTCAAGGTTCTTTTGTCTCCAATGTTAACATTTAAATTTCCAAACTTCCACCACATGACAAGTAAATGTACTTTAGGATTTTTGAATATGTTGTAGGTTTTTTAAACTTAGCCTAATCGAGTTGAAATTATGTACATTACATTAGATAATCCTGTTTGATTTGATTTTGACCGTGGCTCGCTGGAGCCTCAACGGCCTTCCTTTAGATTCGGAGATTTTTTTGGCCTCCGACTACAACTATTTTTAATCCAAGGCCTTTGTAATTAAATCAGATTGACTTCCTGTATAATATTGTATGCTTGTTTTAAGCTTTTGCATAGTCGAGTGTTAGTTTTTAAACTTTTATTTTTCCTGCGTATTTTTATACTTGAAATAAAATAAAAATTATTAATAGATATATTAGAACAACTTTCGGGGTGTGTATTTTTGGTTTTACCAACGATTTTAATTTTTGATGAAAATTTGTAGCGAGAATTGCATGGACTGATAACAGCTATTATTAAAATATTTTTTAGAAGTAGTCAAATGAGCCAAGGTCAGAAACGCAGGCAACGCAGGATGCATGAGCTCAGTTTTACAGCATATAAATACATATAATGTATGTATGTATTATGTTTTTATGCTGGCAGACTGTGCATCAATATATGTAGGCCTGCAAAATGTTTCAATTCTAAACGCTTATTCTGCAGCAAAATTGACTAATAAAGAAGAAGTCAATAGCAATGTGACAATTTTGCCTTCCAGAAAATACCTTTGTTCCAGACTAATTCTGTCCAGCATTTATATTCTTCCAAGTCGATACGATTAATTTTATATTAATTTTTTGGAAATTGCATAAAAATTCTGCTGTAAATATTCAACAGTTCCTTGATATCAAACATTTTGATTTTGAAAATTCACAAAAAAGCAGAAACCTTTTTCTGACAAAATTTGTCATTGCAGTTGAACGTTTTGAATAAGCTGAAGTTGCAGTGCATTACAATTTTCCATAATAAATTTTAAAGACATTATTAATGTTCCTTAAGTTGGAATAAACTTATTCGTCCTACTGACTTCTCGGTATAAATGTCTTATTATTTTGACTGCCAAAGTCTATCTTTACATGTGTTTGATAATATATTTGGCCAATTTCCCTTTTGAAGAAATGCGTCAATTCATAGCGAAAATGTTGAATTTTTACATTTTTCTAAACCTTGATGTTTTAGAAAGAGTTAATCCCCTTTTTACAAGCTTTTATTTAGTTTCACCTGTCCCGGTGTCTGTAATGAAATCTTGCAAGTTAAATTTGACCCACTTCCCGGTTTCCGATTGAGCTGAAATTTTGCATGCATATGTATATTGCGTGACAATGCAATATTATGATGACATGGAGCTGATCTGATGCTGGAGCTGGAAGGTGGTCATAGAAACTCCGCAATAAAACGACACAACCCCATCGACTTTGGGCTCGTTTGATTCGTATTGACGAGTACTTTGGTCCTAGATAATATCCGTATGCAACCCCATCAAAGTTGGGAAGCACGTGTCGAACACGTTATCGCGAGACACTGAAAACTCACGAGTAATATTTATTTTAACTTCATCTGAATTTTGGACCAGTTTTCGTAATGGCAAAAAGATGAAATTTGATACCTACACTTATATAAATCCGAAGACAATGCAATATAGTATATTTAATATCGTTCTAAATCCAAAATGGCGGACACCCCAATATGACGGCTTACCTTTATCTTCACAACCCCATTGACATGGGTATCAAATAAAAGGGTTCAACGAGTAGAAAACGATAAAAGCTTGTTTTTAAAAATTTTTTTTTAAATTAAGGATTTATTTCGATTCGATTCGAACTGATTCATGAATAAGGCCCCAGGAATAAAAGTTTTCAGATAAGTGTCTTCTCGGTTTCGATTTACCTTGATTTCACTGCTTTTTTCAAAAAAAAAGTAACAGTTTAAATTATAACGTTCAAATTTAATTGAGAAGTCGATTATTTAAATTGATGACTCAATTATACTCGGCTAGAAAACATAGTTGCTCCACAATGGAGTTCCAGAAATATGCACTATTTTTGATTTCGATGAAACTCGATACAAAATCTTCGATTGCCGACATCAGAGAAGAAAGTTTACATTCAAATATGTTTTCAAATGCATCAATTCCGTCTGAAATTGAAGTATTGGCTTTGGTTATGTGCACAACTTCAGCATAATTAAAGTAGCATAATGTGCTAAATTTGTACACATAAACGCTGATAGTAGCAGGGCTGTCTACTTTAGTTCTACGGCCATTTATTGCCAGATTCGCCCTATTAAAAATACCTGAAAGCTCGTAGTCTTATTTAACCCGGCGTGAGTGAGATTGGGTATGTCATACCCGAGAAGTTTTTAAACGCAGATTATTTAATGTTATGGTTGCCATGCGAATCCCGTCGTCGTAGTAGCTGGAGGTAAAGGTGTGGAGGGCGAAGTGCAGTGTTGAGTTTAGTGTTGTGCCAGCGTCAACGGGAGATACACTTGCGCAAAGGTGACTGGGGTATATCACACCCAACCTCGTAGTCTGTGTTACATTTTTGAGTTGACAGTGAGTTTATGATTTATAGTTATTTATAGTATTGTTTGATTTAATTTCAGATTTCTCAAGATTTCTTATGAAAAAATGAACGTCGGCTACTAGAATTATTGAAAAACTGTTCAATTGCTAGTTCCTGTGACTCCGTGAGTGAAGAAGAGATTGACAACTTTTCTCAAAGAAGTGAAGGAGTTTTTTTTTTTTTTTATTTTTATAATTAGTAGATACTATAGTTAGGTTGATTTACCAAAGTTCGAATTTTATTAGAATTTTATACCAAAAAATGTTAAATTACCAGAACTTGTACTTTATCAAAGAAAATATAGACACTTTATTTCAATAAAAAAACGCTTTTCAATCTTAAACATACTATTTTATTTACTCATCTTGTTGAATGGATACTATTATTAATATTCCAAGCAAAAAAAGTACTTAATACACTATTAAGTATCAAAAATTCGGCACTAAAGTTTCGGGTATCTCCTACCCGCCTCATAGCTGGTGTAACAATTTCTCACCTCATTCACGCCGGGTTAAAAACTAAAGGAAGTTTCCTAAAAAGTAAAATGAACATTTTTTTTATAATTTTAAGATAGCCTTTAACCTTTAATGTCTCATTACTCCAACTGGAACTAAAGCAAACAAAAATCTCTTTGGAGCTTCAAAAATCCAATAGACTCAACCATGTTGTGATAGAGAACACCATTTAGCAAAGTTCGAATCATATTATTAAAACTTAAAACATGAAAAACAAAAATAAGAAATAAAAGACTTTTTGCATTTTCTTACATTTTTATTACGTTTGAAGTATTTATAATTTGTTAATTATATTTTCAAAGTCATTCATTTTCTTAATTAAGAGTTTCTTATAATGAGGGAGACCGAACAGATAGGGCGGCCAGAGGGAGTAAAAACACATGAATAACCTCCAGGTCGCCGTCGCCTCACTATCAGCAAACAGCGGCAGCATCAGAATCAGAATCACAAAAGATTGTCACTTAGTTTGGACAGACGACCTCCGTTCGAAAGCAGCAGACCATAATCTGGAATCGCTTTTAATACTTGCCCTTGGCGTCTGGCCGTCCTATCTGCTCGCGCTCCCGATAAACGTATTAAATTTTCTTTATTTTGTCACTAATATTCACAGAAATGTCAAAGAAAATGACAAAACGATGCACAATATTTTGTTCTTCCCATATGTCCTAAGTATAATTTCATTAAGTTCTCTTGATAGTTGGAAATAACTTGAGAAGGGATAAGAGTGGCGGAACAAAAGCAACACAACGTCGGCTGGGAAAGAATAGGCGCTGGTTGTTTCTTTAGAACGTTTAAATTTAGTTACGAATAATAATAATCACAATTCTCTGGAATTAAACTTCCTCTCGCTCCTAACATTTCTTTTATCTACTCTCTACTCCCGTGCTGCCGCGGCAGCCTACGTCAATGACTTCTGCTGTCCGCTCCTAGTTTTGATCTGCTTTTCTAGAAAGTGTCTAAACGAGTTCAGAGAAAGAGAAACAAGTACAATTCGTGTCAGCAGCACTGTTTGTTTTTGCTTTGTGTTTCTAATGAAAAAGCGGGCGTTCCCCAACTGGGAAAGGACCCTCAAGTGACCGCCTGGGAACCCCCCCAGAAGAAGAGGGACGCTCCGCCAATGAGTACATCTATAGCGGTGACATAAACGCCTCGCTGCCGGCCGCTGTTGCAACATTTGACAATAATTTAAGCAAGCGACCCACCCACACAAAGAAATCCTCAAGTATTATTTTTTTTTTGTTTTGTTTTACGTTTACATTAATTACTTGTGTTCTTCCATAGTCGTTTACATAATGTATTCAGCGTAATTATTTTTATTTTACTTATTTGTCCTTAACTACGTCTGCTGGTACTCTAATACCTCTGTTATGTCGGTTAGCCTAGAAAGTCACGACCACGCTTACTTAGACGAGATAAATAAATATTTTGTATTTTCAGTAATTTTATATTATTTTCAGAGCTATCGTACTGTGTGCTTAGCCTACGGACTTAATTAAATTCGTCTTAATTATGTACACAAATAAAAAAGGTTACAGTCAACTTAGCAGTATACAAAATAAGGGTCCAAATAAATACACATAAGCGCGCTGAATGCTCCTCTTGCAAGTATTTTTTTTACAATCGGTTTGTCAGTTAGTCTCCTTTGCTTAGGCATCCTCCGCACAGGACTACCCGAGCAACTCACCACGTTTGTCTAAAATTCTGTAAAAAAAAAAATTGTTTTTTTTTTTTTTCTTCCACCTTTACCTAGTTTTGAGATAACTTGGATCTCCCTCTCCGCAAACATTATTCCTTTTGGGAATCTCCTTTGTCCTCCGCAGACGTTGACAAATTCAGGGTTTCTGGATTGCCGCTCTGTCTCGTCCTCATCGTTGATCTGAGTTCCCTTCGTTTCTCTGGAGGTGGGCACACCTCAGAGCTATCCATCCCCGACGATCTAGGACGCTTCAACCGTCCCGATCGTCGCTCCTCAGCTCTCTGCTGTTGTTGTTCCTCTTCTTCCTGTGGCTTTTCATTCACAACCGGCTGAATATCAATAATTGGAGAAGGAGAGGGCTGTTGATGTTGATGTTGCTGTTGATGTTGTTGCTGCTGCTGTCTTTCTTGGGACTGCTGCTGTGGAAGCGGTTCGACAGGAGTCGGTGGTTTAGATTGTTTCTGGATAACAAGGTCCTCCACCTCAGTGTCGGACGGTGCCTGTTTGTTACTTCCACTGCTGCTAATTGGCGTATCAGAAGTTGAAATTGTTAATCCAGATTTGCCCTCACTACAACCACTACTAGTACTTGCACCGGAGCTGATCGGCGGTGCTATTGTAATAGTCGTCTGAGACGGCAAAGATGCAGCAATGCTTGCAGCAGCTACAGGAGTCAAAGTTACTTTGTCCATTGTGGACATATCACCACCACCTCTCAAACCCTTTTCTCCGCCCAAATTCAGAGGTATAGCTGTTATATCATCTTTAGTAGAGCTGCTGGATGTATGACTGTCTGATCTGACCCTCTTCGACTTATGGTCATCATTAACTGGGGCAGCTGATGTCGGTATAAGCGAAATACCCGACCCCAGCCCTAAAGTCCTTGTATACAGGTCCATTTGTTGTTTATTAAATTGCTCAAAAGCGTCCTTCATCTCTTGATCCCTACTCCTCTTACTGCTGCTGGCGCTTGAAGATGCTGCAGCAGCCATCGCTTGAGCTGCCATTTCTGCTAAGAATGCCTGACTTATATCTGTAGGAAGTGGCAAAGGCATTTGGGAATTCTTCGAACTACTCTTAGTTGATGTTGATGGTAGTTTTCCTTGAGTGAAAGCTTGTATGGCAGCTAAATCTGGTGGGAGAGCACCTCTTGCGAGACTCTCCATCCATTTCTGACTTTCTTTTGCAGCCTGCTTCTCCTGAGATTCTTTGGCTAACGCAGAAGCAGAACGTTTATCTACTGGCGCTGCTCCACTCATTAGTCTAGATGCTTGGGCAATGTCCATTCCGGTCATTCTACTGATCGATTCTAACAGATGTGGATCTGCTGTAGGCATGAGTAAATTGGACAATTGGGAATTCTCAGCAGCTCGACTAGATCCAGAGCCTCGGCCTCTTCCGCTTGAAGATGATTGTTGTGTTGCACTCAAGCTTGAGTTCAGGGCACTCGTCCTAGAGCTGGATGATTTATTTTGTGACTGGCGCGTGCTATTCACGTTCGAAGTAGATGTCGAGCTCCCACTTACGCCCGCTCCGTTAAGGAGGTTGTACTGTTGCGCTAACTGATCATAAGCAGACATCCCAGACGAAAGCGAATACGGATTTAGACCTCCCAGACCCAGCGGTGGATATAGAAGGCTTGGATTTGGGAATAAGAATGGAAAAGCAGAATTATTTGCACTTGAAGAAGATGCACTTGAAGTTGGAATTTTCCCACTCTGTCCACCTTGTGACGATCCTTGCTGTGACGAATCATTGCTTGGCTTTCCTTTTTTGTTGTTGCCCTGAGAACCGCCCGATTTCGTTGAGCCACCCAAATTGCCTAATCCTGCTGTGTTTGCAGCTGCCATGAGAGCAGCAAGACTCTGTGCGTCCATTCCAGCAAGATTTCCCAAACCACTTAAACCAGCCAAATTAGCGAATAAATTCATGTTATTCAAATTTCCTAAGCCCGCCATTCCGCCCAGACCGGGCATACCTGCGAATGGCATAAGAAGTGGATTTTTGGGATCAAAAGCGCCTAAACCAGGCAGTCCTGATAAAAGATTTGGATTAAGTCCGGCCAAACTAGCAAACTGCATAGCGTTCGCCTGGTCTATTGCGCTCGGTCGACCCTTCTTTGTTTGCTGTTGCTGACCACCCATTCCGGAATTTCCGCCGGATCCAGAAGACGACCTGCCGTGACTCTTGCTTGAGGAAGACATACCTGTGTCCATCGGCGGCTTGGGTGAAGGTGCCGACATTGGGTTTTGTATGTGCTCAAGCCATTTTGGATCAATTTCGTAAGCGGGATTTTCGCTGAGCCTACAAAATTAGAAAATTTGTATGTAAAGCAAATTTTACGCATTTTTAACTGCCATCTTACCATTGAGTTAGTCGTTTAAGTTGAGGAGCTTTATTTCCTGTAAGTCGTTTTCCTGTTTGTTTGTGTATCACAGGCACCGGTTCTTCTCCGGTCAGGTTCTTAGGACCTAGCGGTGGTGGTTGTGGCGTTGATTGCGCCATTGATGTCGGTACTGAAATATTACTACTATGTTGTCTCGTAGAGCGTCTGTAGTCCATGTTCAGTTGTTCATTGAGAGCTGTTTGTTGTTCTGCCAACCATTTATTTACTTTAGCATCATGAGAGCTAATCCTGGGACTGTAAATAAAATGAGATATAATTAGTTTTGCTCTAATGCTATATCTTAAACATCTGCGATCATTTTTACGTTTTCCCACTCAGTATATCATTTCAAAGCATAGGGGCTATGTTTTCTCTAGAACAAATTTCCGGGTCTTGCAAGTAATATTTAAATTCTTCCTGATTATTTTGCATCATAAAAAGTTGGGAGACAAATTGGTTAACCTTTTTTTGGTCAAATGATTAATGCTAAGTTATTAAATTCTATCCAAAACTCATGATCGTACCGAGAACTTCAAAATGATTCATTACAGTTTCTTTTATGGGAAAATAATTTAAATATTAAAGATGATAAAATTTCCTGATTTCAGAGACATTCCTTGACCATTTAAATTCTTGACTTTTCTGTTTTCAAGAAAGTAACCTGATTTAAGTGAAACTACGCAGTATAAAATTTTCAAAACATTATGAAAAACTATTTCAAAAATTATTTATAACATGCATTTTCGCGATATCTTTTGTCAGCAACAGAACCAAAACGCTATGATTTTTTTTTTTAATTTTCGGACTGTGAAAGTTTCCGTATGCTTGACAAGGCTTATAACTTCATGTTCGAAGAGCCTTATCCCTCTACCAACATCGAAAGAAAAGCTGTCCACTCCTATCCTTCAAAAATAGCCAATTTTATTAGGATACTAGCTGCACCCGCAGACCAATAAAATGTATACCAATTTTATAAGTATACTCCTAGCCTTGAACCATGCTCAAAATAAAGTGAAAACAATAGTTCCAGTGCAAGTGGAGAAGTGTAATATTTTTTTTTTTAAGCAAGGTATATGATAAATTTTTTTACTAACAATCATATTTTCAATTTTTGTAAAAATATCGCAGTATCAATATATTACTTAATTTATAAAGAATGGCCCAATTTATGAGTTTCTTTTTAAAAATGCAATAAAATAAACGCTCAACGGATAAACGGATTGCACACTTTAGTGCTTTATTGGCAAGATCAATACTCCAATATATCGTTCATGTGGCTGCCTCGGCACAGCAGAAACTCATTCTGCCAATCCCATTGTTTAGTACATTTTCGATGGTTTCGGACCCTATCTCGCGAATAGCTTCACCAATATTGCGTTTAACCACGTGAATCGTTTGCAGAGAATTAGTATAACATTGATGTTTAACAGCACCCCACAAAAAATAGTCAAACGGCGTCAAATCGCAGCTCCATTCAGGCCAATTAACCATTAACTTAGTGCGCAAAAGGTCGATTATTTGACGAGCTGTGTTGCATTTCGCATTATGCTGGTGAAACTAAAGGTCGTTGAAGTTCATGTGCGCAATTTCCGGCCATGAAAAGTCGGTTAATGTTCAGTTGCTGCGATATTCTTAGATTGCCATATTCTCGTCTGAGCGCACGGGGCGAACACGGGGACCACTTCTGTTATCCACTAACATTCCCGTCGCACGAACTCATTTCGACCGAAATTTCTTTATAAAATTCGCGCTGTTTGGGCAACACTCACAGTTACTTGGGAAATAAATTTTTAATATTTCCCAACGTTGTTCAAGCGTAAATGCGCCCATTTCATACCGCGGAGATATGACACTGAGTATTTTGTCAATATTTTGAGCACAAAAGAGTTGTCAGTATCAAAATAACATACGATTTAAAAAGAAACTCAAAAATGGACCACCCTTTATATATATTTTTTGTTTGTTTTGTTGGTTAATTTTTAAAAGATTCTTTTATATTGAACTTCCTGTGTAGTCCTCCCCGAAAGAGTTGATCAATTGAAGAGAATTATTAATAAAATATACCTGAGCTCCATCGCCTGCTTCATTTCTGCAAGCATTCCTTCATAAGCCTTCCTTTGTGACGCTGGTAGTTGCTGCATCATCTTTTGTTGCTGTTTTAAGAAAGTTTGCGGATCCGTTTGCATTGTTTGTGCCAAGAGAGCATTTAAGCTATCTTTAGACGACCCACTAGAAGTGCCTCCCATGGCCATATTTTGCAGGGCTGCGAGGCCAGTAGGAGTAGAATTTGAAGATGAATTCGGACCAGATTTTGGAGTTCCTGATCAAATAAATAATTGATTAATATTTGTTCATTTCAGCCTTGACCTAACTACCTGGGACACTCGTTACAGTTATTGTAAATGGTTTTTGATTATTCTGGTTTGAAGAGGAAGAAGAAGGTACATTAGCTGGAGTTACTGACACACTTGGCGTTATTGGTTGCTTCTTTGATGATGGCAAAGACGGATCTGGGAAAGTCTTTTGTTCTTTCGCTGCAGAAAGCCCAAGAACTATTTCATCCAACTTCTTCCGTTTTTTCTCTTTGCCCACAATCGGCTCTTCAATTGTCTAAACAAAGAAATGGCATTAGGCTAAATAAAATAGGTTTAAATGTTAAAATACTTACGCAATTGTTCTTCTTCATCAGCTTTGTAAGAGTATCATCGAGTTTACCTTTGCCTGGTCCGTAGCCCAAGTTCATACTCGAAACTGATTTTTTCGCCATGGAAAAGTCCTGTACCTCACTCAAGTCAATAGGGCTTTTCATCATATCGCTCATATTAACTTTAGGCAGACTATAAGAAGAAAATTAATAATGGACTCATTTGAAATGAATGAAATGTAAGTACCTCGAAGATAAATCGATTGGCGCCATTGAGCTTGAAGGATTATTTTTTAAAGCAGTTGGTTTACTGAATGGTGTTGAAGTTTGTCTTGTTAGCGGTTGATGTTGATGCGCCGGCGGCGGTTGAAGCTGTAGAGATTGATTACCTCTTCTAGAATCAGCGGCATCATCTTCCCACGTCGACTTTTGTCCTGAGACTGGGGAAACTATTAAGATTTAAAATAGAGTGATGCACAATAGAAAACTTACTAGATATTTGAGTGCTGTTTAGCAAAGCATGCAGTTTAGCTCTTTCTGTTTCTACATCAATCGCAATATGTCTCTTCCTTTTCTTCGAATTATTTGCAGCTGCAGCCATTGGATTCATAACAGGAGTACTTGGGGCAGAAAGTTGGGCCTGGAGATGTTTCGGAACGCCTTGATCGGTAGTTATAGTTATGACGTCAGGCGTGTTCGATCTACGATCCAAAATGTTTGTGGTGTGTGTCACAGTCTCATAGAGAGGAATGTCCAAATCCATTCCTTGACAACCAGTGTAAGCCGAGTAGTTCTTACCAACCGGCCACTGATTCTTTTCTACACAAGTCACAATATGTGAAATCCGCTTTTCCAGTGCAAAATCCCTGAACCATCGCACGACCATTATATTTTCAATTTTTGGTCGTTCTTTTTCAATTTTCATTTTGTTGACTTGTGGCTGAATGACCTCGAGATCTGGGAATCGTGCCTTTAACTCCGCAGCTTGTTTTTTGCATTCTTCTTCAACAGCTTTTTCTTTTTCTTTCATAACTTCGTCATCATCTGGATCTCCAGAAGATACAAGATCAAGAAGTTCGGGTTCCTTTTTAACAGCTTCGTCCTCAACCTCCTTTTTTAGGTCTACTGCAGCCTCGTCTTGTGGTTCCTGGGTTTGAATTTTTTCACCCTCTTCAATCGAAGGTTCTGATGCATCAATTTTCTCTTTGGATTCTTCTTCGGTTACTTCCTTTTCCTTATCTTCTTCTTTTGATATATCTAGATCGCTTGTTTCGGAAGTTTCTTTGTCTTTGACACATTCAGATTCTTCTGTTAACGACTTTTCCGATTCCAACTCCTGTTTCTCTTCAGTCGAAGGTGCCAGCTCATCTTCAGGCTTTTCCGCCTTCACTTCTTCTTTCAATTCTTCTTTAACGACAGTTACATTTTCTACTTCTGGTGGTATTGGCGGTTCGATTTTCACACTTCTTTGAATTTGAGCCTCTAACTCCCTTGCAAATCGCCTTTCTGACTCAGCAAAACTGAAGGTCGGATCATTAAAAATGAAACACTCTGAGCGATAGAGTCCATGTTTTAAAACAGCAACTATTAGTTCTTTGTCATGTTTTCCAGACTCCCACCAATCAGGTGTATCGAAGTTATTTTGACATAATTTCAAACGTTCGTCTAGCAGAGGATGCCGAGATATCTCACGCAATTTAGATAGAAGTTCTAACCTGTCTAGGACCAACTTTGCATGATCTTCTCCTATGTCGTCAATGATCCCTTCCAAGCCTTTTTCACCTTCAGTCAACTTGACACCTGCCTGCCGCTTGCACATCGCTATGAACACCTTGTAATAATCACTCAGAGTTTCATCGCTCTTTCGTTCTAATCTCGACATGGTTTTGAATTTGCTCCAGTCTGGCGCGATAACATTCGATTGTTGCAAATCTATCCCATAGCCAGTAAGTACTCTAAGGAACTCATACTCCTCCCGGCGATTCCACTTTTTAGGTATGCTATCCAGTCGAGCTCTTTCACGTTCTTTAGCGGCTTGCTCCATTTTTCCCTGGCGCTCCATTTTCTGGCGAAAATAAGAAATCAATGATGATCGAGAGCAATTTATGCAAAGTGGAGAGAAGCGATGATTACACAAATGAAAATGACCGCCACCTTTCACAATAATTCATACATAGCATGCACGTAAAACAAAATCAAACTTAAATACGAACTATGATAAAAATGAAATGTTCAACAAAAAAAAAATATATATATATATTGTTTTCAATGACAAATATTTTAACGGCGTTTAAAAAATTAGTTATGTCCAATTGGAGTTAATTTGGAATGGTCTCATATTTTTTTCAAATTTACTATCAAATATTATAGCAAATTTAGAAATTTTATCATACATATTTTCAGTACGCTATTTTATATTAAGACTTCAAGGGATTTATGTTATGAATATTGGAATCAATTAAAAAATACGAATTTGTTAAGTGCACTATAACGCAAGATTTATTTGCCGATTCTTTGGTATGTGATTTTTTGAAATTTTTTGCCTTTACACTGTAAAGCTTTGAAAAATATCCTGGCAATTCGCACTTCAGGAACGCTTCATCTTTGAATAGATTAGTGGACCACTCTTACACAAAAATGTACCTTTCCCAAGAATAATTAAATAAGTAAAATACAACTTCCAATGCTCTTATTTTCTCAGAATATAAAAATCATATATCAGGCATGAAAATATCATTAATATAGTAAGAGTCTAAACATATTCAGAAGGGAAACTTTCTAAGCAAAAGCGTGTTTATAAGTAGAATTGAATGTATGACAACATTCGTATTATAAGGACAGTATTATTAAAATCCAGAATTTAAATTATACAAAATAATTGAACAAAATTAATGTTTATATTATAATTATATGAATAATTAGTAATATGTATTGCCATTGTACCAGAGAATATTCAAAATAGTTCTTATAAATTGCAGATTAAAAATTTAAATCTAAAATAAAATTAAATAAATTGACCACGTCGCTAAAAGGATAATACCGTCTTTCACCGTGACACATATAGCAAACAATTTACGCACAAGAATAATTTGAAACTGAAAAATTTATAATTTAAGAGAATTGAATGAACTGTCGAGAATAAGGGTACCCCTTTCGAAAAGCAATTTATTTAATTAGTACAGTTTACGGTTTACGATTTTTTGTTGTATAGATTTACGAAAACAAGCAAATTTTTAACAAAAATAAACAAAAAATTTTCAAAAACTTCAGGGTTCTCAATTGGATTTTTTAAATTATAATGCCGCCACCCATATATAAAAAAAAAAAAAAAAAAAAAAAAAGCGATATGGGGATACTACTTCCTTGTTCCATAATTTAAACCAATTTTCACTAAAACACCATAAAGATTAAAATACAAAGAAAATCTTTATAAGTGTTCTTAATCGATTTGCAAATTGCTTACTTATGTTTCGAATATATCGAGTAAAAATGCAGCTGTATTAGTTAATAGCATAATCCTCCGCGTTATATTTTGTTCCCGATTAAGCCACAGATTGCTTCTAGTGTAATCCAATGCGTAAATATTTTTATTAAACAATCAATTTTAATTTTTTTTTATCAATTAATTAAACAACACGAAGAAAGAGCCTGAAGAACCTAAGTTTTTAAGTGCCAAAGATGTTTTTAAAAAGTAAAACAAATATTATTAAAAAAAAAATATAAATAAATCACAACGGTCCGCAAGATTAGTTTACGAAAAATATGAATATATTTGGAGTGTTTTAATTTTATCGTAATGCCTTTATCGAAAACTTTTGTGTTCATATTCTGATATTACATAAAAATGTTTAACCCAAATTATGTTTAAAGAGATCACGGTGTGATTGGTTTAAAGGACTAAAGTAGATTAAAAGTTTTTACCATTCCATTTCAGAGTTAGATTAAAACGGATGGTAACATATTTAGGAATTTGATTTGAACCTGTAATCAATATAAACAGTTTTATGATATATTTCAAAAAATAATATGAAAAAACAGTACATTTAATATTGCTCTTCTCACAAATAAAATTTGCTTGATCACTGGTTAAAATTTTGATAAAAGAAATGATCTGCTAGAAATTTGCTTCGCCAGCGCATTGTACAATAATTTTCAAATAGAAGAAAGAATTGTTATAAGCTTTTAACAAATATACTGTTACTTTAAAAATAATATCAATAGTAGCGTGTTTTTGTACAATCTGGATCTGGAATTGAATTTTATAAGTCGTCTCCTATAAACATTTCAAAATTTGCGAAAAGCACATTCCCATGATTTTTATTCATTCGAACTTCAAATTTTGAACCGAACAAATTTTTGGATTAACTTTTTGACGCAAAGTAGATATAAATCAAAGCAATTCGATTTTATTTTCACGAAATAAAAATTGTTTGATATAGGTAACTGTTCATAAATTTCAATTCAATGCAGAATTTCCTGCTAAATCTGATGATCCGATTGTAAAAAAAACACAGCTAATATGTATTTAAAATATTTTCGTGAAATGACCAGTAACGAGCTTGAGCTTTTAAAAAACCTCATAAGGTAAAGTTACACAAACGCATTTCGTCATGAAAAATAACTGTTCCACTCTTTGAAAACACCAAAACTCTTTAATGTAACTATTTGATCATAATATTATTTTAACTATTTGAGAATAATATTATTTTACAAAACTCAGCGAACATTAAACAAATTTTAATAATATTGTTTTTAAAAAATGTATATTTTGATTGCAAGTCGAGAAGACGGTGTTTTCAACAAACAAAAGAACTTATTAGAATAAAAAGTCACTTACAGTGCCGCAATTACTTTGCATTTTAACTCTGTGTAGGCAATGACTATTAATTTGTCTAGTATTAAAAAAACAATAAAAAAAAAATAAATAAATTGCAAAAGTCTTATATAACAGCAAAAATAACGTTCTGCATTCAACCAAAATTTAAAACAGTTCCACCTTAACTGAAAATATTTATAACTTACATGAAAAGAAATAAGTAGAAGATTAGAAATATTAAAATATCACGCTTCGTTCAGTTTCTTTTCATCAATTTCATAAATATAATTTTGTACCCGTAGCAGCCTAATACAATAGTTTTCATAACTCATAATATTTACATTTTTTAAGACTAAACCTTTCAGGTTGTTTATTATAATTATCAGCGCTCAGAAACCCAGCACTCAAACTTTCACGCATCTGTTGAACTGTTTTTGCCAATAGCCAAATTATATTATCAGTTCTTGATAAATTAGATTATACTATTATAGGCACGTCGCTTTATTTTTGTAATAATTTTATCTTTCAAAAGCTGCAAAAGGCGACATTTAAAATTAACCATGAAAAAGCACTTGAAGAACGGGTGAAAAAGGTGAAATGATATTAGGTTCGAACATAAAAGGATTCCAACAAAAAAAGTGTTATGAAATGGTAATATGAATCATTCAAGGAAATAGCATGTTGGCTTCTTAAAACAAAGGTGTTATAATGATATGTTTTTATACTAACCAAATACATGGCCAATTTATTCAAATCCAAATTGGCCAATTGGCTTGCATCAACAGGATTTAAAAGACTTAACATTAATCCAATATCAGCTGCAGTCGGCATTTGGGATGCTTGCGATTGGGCTTGAGAGCTTGATGTTGTCATTTGTCCGCCACAATTAGCTGATGATGTTGATACAACACCACCACCGGCCATATTGGCAACAACTCCAGCGGATGACATTGATGAGACAGCCGATGAGTTTGATGGTGCACCGGCGCCAGGTAAAACATGAACGCCACCAATTGATGATGAGGTTGATGTTGATACAGATGGCGTTGATACCAACGCTTGTAACTACAGACAACAAAGTAATTCGAAAAAAATGGTTTGCAAAAAACGCATAAAATTTTAAATAATCATCTTTTAAATTTTTAACAAAAAACAAGACTAAACAAAAACTTAACTGAAAATACTTTATGTAAATACGTGCAGAAAACTACGATTTTCGTTCCAATTGTGCACATTTAAGCAACAAAAAAAATCCCAATTTCACAGCTGATTCTAAACACTGACTAATGAATTTTGACTACTGTGGATAGTACTAAAACTTAAAAACTCCAATACAGTTACACTACCCAATTTGGAAAATAAAAAACATCTCAACTGATACTATCTTCGCGCTCTTCTAGCACGTATTATTTACGCCCAATCAATTCGTTCACAATTACCTTTGCTTTCTGTTGCTGCTTCAACTCTTCCTTTTTGTAATTTCTTTGGTACGAAGTAATTACGCGTCTCAGACGAGTATTTAAATCTTGCATGGTTGGCCACGTTGTATCGTCAGATGGCATATTTGTTGGTGGATAACTATTTGCGCTTTCCTCCTCTTCCAACCCTATGAAAACGAAATATTTGATATAAGAGAACGCTCATTGTGCAGGTATAAAAAAGTTGAAGGAATTACTAGTAAAGAACGTTCGCTGTGTTATACATTATATTCTACAAAGCAAAAGATTGAAGGAAACTGAAGCTTCCTTTCGCAAAGGCATTCAAGTTATGTACATTTTTCGTTTGATCTATTAAATATAAGCGTTACAATTTAAATATTTCACAAAGTTAAAAAGTTCTCGAAAAAACCATCTACAATCAATGACAAAATTGAGAGGACACTCGTAGAAAATTCGAATCACCAAGACCAAGTCTCATTTTCTTCAAACTGACAGTTTATTTCATAATTTTTATACAGTTTTGCATTTTTATTAGTCATCTATACATAACACTATTAACATCAGAAAATTCAATGAAGACAAAATTGAGAGAATATCTATATTTTCGTTGTTAAAAGCTACTAAAACATGAACTAATACTTTTTATGGCCTCCTTTAGCACTAATTACTGGTACTTGTCTCCTTCTAATGCTTCTGACTAATTTTTTAAAATAATTTTAAAGAAACGTTTTGCCATATTTCATTGAGTTCGCATAGAAACACTTCTTTGTCTTTTCTTAGCCTTCTCTCGACTTTCTGCCCCATTAAACCCCATAGATTTTCTATGGGGTTAAGGTCAGGACTTTAGGAAGACCACTCCAGCAACTTAACTCCACAGTATTCAAAAAACTTTAAAGTTTTTTTAGCTGTTCGCTTGGGTTCCATTATATTGTTGTAAAATATAATTCGATCTCAAACCCATTCTTTCTACTGATTCTTCAAGATTTTCGTTAAGATTTTAATATACCCCAAAAACCCTCAAGAACCAATTTTGGTGGAAATCGCACAAACTTTCAAATTTGACAGTCCGCCATCTTGAATTTGTAAATTCTAACAGTCGGTTTGAAATCAGCGACTCCGAAAACCCCTGAATACCAATTTAGGTGGAAATCGCATGATAATTAAAACTAACAAATTTTGCGGAAGAAACTGCATCTACAAATTGATAAGAATAAATTGCTGAATAATGGTTAGCTGATAACCAAAACAAAACGTTGAGAAATAACTGTTATTATTGATTAATTATAAAAGTTGATCAATTACTCTTATCTGATAACCAAAACATGACAAAACATTTTATTTTTATCATAGTGCTATACGAGAAAAATTTTCGTATAGATACCACGATTTCCTATAACGCGAAACATATAGCCGCGTTATACGGGAGTCTACTGTATCTCTATAAAGACAAGGAGCTAATTGTTTTGAAAATTTAAAGTAGATTACATATAATATGTGTATGTAACATAGATATTATAAGAAAATTATAAAAAAAATGTTCGCAATCTTGCCAGATGTTAAAAGTCTGCGGGAATATCTTGAATTCGCAAAACTGGCAGGGTCCAGTAGTCTATTAGACGAATGTTTAGTTATCTAGTGTTAATTTGTCCGAATTTAACTACAATAGCTGTAAATAGTACATACTGTACTGCTTTCTCAAATCAAAGTGGAAACGTTTAAATTAAAAAAAATGTCAATCAGAACACTTTTTAGTTGTTTTAACTCATTTTTTGGATAAAAACCATGCGGAAATCCCTATGATTTTCCTCACATTTAGGGGACTTTTTCTTTGAGGGTATCAAGCCAGACCATAAGCGATACACTTCAAAAACTTCCTCAATATGACGGTCGAACTTTTTTATTTTCAATGGATTACTATTATACATATAAATCCATACTTTAGGATTATCGATCGGTCAAAAATTCCTGTCAACATATAGCCAAATGCATTAATTTATCAAGAATTTAGGCCTTACTCCCTACTTTGAGAAACGAAATTTCATCGTCTTACTTTGTTTGTTTCAATGTTTTTCAAAATAAGTCTTCTGTTCTGTGCCATTTAATCCAAAAGAAAAAAAAAATCTATTTTTTTACCTGATGAACTCGGCCTGTCTATGTCGCTGTCTTTGATATCAATTGTTTTTGAATCAGAGTCCTTTGTAGCAGTTCCGTCATCATCCACATCATCAGCGTCTTCGTGCTTTGAATTAACATCGTCATCATTGCTAACATAAAAAGAGGAAATAATAAAGGCGTTACTAAATCAGGCCAGATCACAAGCAGACCGCAGAAACAAAATACATGAAATGTGTTCACAACGAGAGAATCAAATGATGATTAGAATCTTCCAATGACATGCAATACGAATAGTTCATATTAAGAAAAAGCATAATTAAAATAAAACCAATTATTAAAGTTTCTTGAATGAACTCTAAATCTACTCGAGTTATACTTACTAACGTCACAACTTTTTTATTTCATTGGTTTTAGTTGTTTGCACTTACTTAGCATTAATTACAGGCGCATCGTCACCAGGGCCAATATGACTACTGAAACATAGTGTTGGATCGGCGCGTATTTGTCGGTACATTTCACATCCATGTTTGTAAGTTCCCACCAAAAGACTCTTGTCGCAACAGTTTGGATTCCACCATGAGCTTGGCATCTGATCAGGTGTGGTTGGCGGGCGAATGGGGAGCTCGCTACGTAATAATAATAACAACGATGAACCCAATTTTGCACAGAATTTTTTGTGTTTTGTTTTTAATTTTTCAATTTCATCAAAATAAATCTCCTGAATTTCCAAACCAAATAAAATTTCTTACAATTGACTTATTTCTTTCTCTAATTTTTCAAAAATGATTACCGAATCGTTATGTAAATTCTTTGTTTCAAATTATCAAGGAATTAAAAGTGAACGCATTTAAAGGTGTTAAGAGTTCGTTACATTAAGCAAAAACTAAGTGTATCAAATTGAAATTAGTTACTACTTCATTGGTAAAATGAAAATTAAGGACTGTTAATTAATACAAATCTCCCGGAAGTACTTCAACAAACATTGGAAAATACTCAGTTCAGAAAGGGTAAAGTTGGAATTGCGTTTTTAAAAAATCAACGAAAATTAAGTAAGAAAACGGAATCTCTTGTTTTCAGCAAAGCAGAATTCTTTAGTGTATTATTAGCTTAATAAAAAATGTACAAAACAATTTTCTTATTTATTCGTTGCAATTCTGCTTTTGTAAAATAAAACTTTAAAAATAAACATTTCCATAATCACAAGGAAATTTGTTTTAGGGAATAGTAAACGAGTAATTTTGATTATGCATTAGTTTTACGATTCGGTAAATGATAGATTAATTTTCAAGTAATTTTTCAAAAGTGTAAAAAGAATTCCTTTCGAACCGTCGAACACCCTATTCGCCATATAGCTGTGTTCAGACGCAGAATTTTAAGGAGACTAACGTTGTCAAACGTTTACTGCTATTGTCGTGATTAAAAATTTCTCCGATGTTCAAAATCCTTCGGTTTACATGATCTTATTATAACATTATTCAATAAGCCTAATAAAAAATGTACTGCCCATAAATTAAATTTATTTTAAAAAGTGTTGTACACATTTAAAACTAGTCAACAGCCACTTAATTGATAGATAAAATAAAATTAGCTAAGAAGTAGTATAAATAAAATACACTGAAGAAACGACATTCAGATGTTATTATATAAAAAATCAATAAATTTGAATAACATGATATCGAAAGAAAAATAGCGGGAGTAACATTTGCATAAAACATGTCAATTGAATAAATTGCATCCGAGAATAAAAATATTTGACTAAAAATACTCCATTTACACCGTTACTTTAAATATATGCCCTTAACACATTCGCTACCAGTTTATATGTAATACACCTACTGCCATTGAGGCTGCAGCATCACTTATGTGACAGTTTTATAAGAAAGCTGAAAACTTTAGCTATGGTGGACATTTGTCCTACAAAACCGTGGTAGCGAAAGTCTTAATTTATCCATAATCGCATGAAACTATAATTAAATATTTTTATTCTGCCAATTTTTCGTTCGGGAATGACGACATCCAATCGAAATGCCAAGAAGTCATGTGCACCTTATACATGTCTTGATATTGAATACTTTATTGCAATTGCAATTTTTTAATTCTAAAGCTAATTAGGGGCACGATCGACATTATTATTTTGTCTGCGCGTTGTTTAGTTTCCCAAAAAGGTCAACATGTACGGTGATTCAGAAGCACGTGTTCCAACATATAACAATCGATTCTCTAAAGTTTTCTTAAACTGCTCTATTACTATAAAAACTAGGGAGGTTCAAACTAAAATTTAGTAAAATTCACTTTCTTGCTACTTCCTCCACTCCCAAAGGAATACCTTAAAGAAAAAACAAAAAAAAAGCTATGCTCCTTAATCTTTCGAAAAAGAAAAATTTCAGGTCGATATGTAGTCATTCAAAAATAGTTCGTATCAGAAAGCAGGAATTTTTGTGTTCGTGGGAATTGGAGCAACGCATTACTACTACTCAAATCGATTCTTTTATAAACGCTGCCAATATCGATATATAGGTTAATGTACGACAGATGATGAAACCTGTTATTTTTACTATCATATATGCAATAGATTTCTGTACATATATACAGATAAATTTCAATGTCATTTCTAATCGATTGTTCACTGTTCAAATTTATTTAAAATTAACTATAACTTATAAGCTTATAAAAATTGAGAACAAATAAACTACGAACTTTATTAAAAAATTAGATATATAAATACTCCTATAAGATCTTCCTTTCCAATAAATGTTTTTATAAATTCTATTGCCAAAAAATATTCCACATAAGTTTACATGCAAATTAAGAACGGGTCATCCATAAATTACGTCACACAAATTCATTCCTCCCTCCCCTATGTGACATCACATTATCTTGCATGCGTAAAAAATTATAGAAATACGATTTTCCATTAGTCTGCATATTCTCACAATTTAATATTAGTTATCATTTGAATCGCGTTCAAATTAACTTGATTATAATTAACATCATACCACACAGCAAAAAACTTTGCAGTTTTAAGTAAACGCATTTCGTTTGTATCCACTTTCTCCAATTATATAAATAAGTATTTTATGTTTTTGTAATATACATATAAATACTTCAGTTAAATGAATATGTTTCCTCATCTATTTGTTTTGTTAGATTCATTCCTATTTACTTAATAAAACTGCAAATTATTTTTCTTAGTGCATATAATAAATGTAGTTACCCGATTTTGTCTGTAATTAGATGTTTTTTTGAGCAATATAAACTTAGTGTGGGTTTAGTTTTGTTTAGCATAAACATTTACATAGAGAACAATCCAAAATCTATAGACACTTCTGTGCTAGCCCAACACTCTTTTCGAATGATATATTTAATTTGGTTTAACACTTTAAACAATTACATTCTGATAACATATAAATTAAAATTGACAAGTGAGATCACGAGCAACTATAAATGAAAATTTTGTCAGGACTAAAATATTCTCGATGATGTGACGTCACAGCAGCCTAAAATTTAGAGTTGGGTATCACAGGGTGTTTTGTAGGGGTATGCAAACCGATTATACATGATCTCCTGATCAACGTTTGTTCGGAGACCACCCCCTAAAATCGCAATTGAAAATTTGGAGGGGGGAGTAAATTCGGAAAACGTCCTTTGAGAGACATCGTAGGATATTGATTGATAGCGTGAAGCTTTCTAAGGATACCTCTGACGACCCGATTAGACAACAAAGTAGCAAACTTCGAAAATGGCAATTTTAATGCCCAAAATTTGACTTCAGGCCGTTATGCTTTCCAATACAAAACAACGGCTGGATTCACCCCTCCAAATTTTCAATTGAGATTTCTAGCCCTGTTAAATGAAGAACTCTACATTCAACCTATTGGCGTAGTATGAAAGTCCTGTTTCCACACTGCTTGGGCACTTTTGGATACCCAAAAACACATATTCACATTCATGTTTCATGCGTAAGGTGGACGGTATGTAAAAAATAAATTAAAAATCGAAAAGATGACTGAAGTTATACCCATTTACATGGAAGCAGATGTAATCCCCTTCAGACACTTGAAATTTTTCAACCGAGTTTTTCTTCAAATAACTTCTCGACTTGGCGAATTTCATAACTGAAGATACAATTTTTCGATTTTAAAATTTAAACAATGAAAGTAGTTATAATCACAGTGATTAAGACTGTGAAACCCATTGTTTTCATTGAAAGTTTTGAAAATTAATGTTTTGCGCCCTCCAATAGAAGTAAAAATCATGCAAAAATGAATTTTTTTAATGCATATATGCCATTTTGTGAAAAGCAAATTTTTTTTTTTTTTTTTTTTGAAATAATTTTTTCTTAAAATAGCCGTTGGAGCCACTGATATATAGAAATGGATTGCTCGTCCCAGAATACCTTTAACAAAATGGTACACTTTTCACTCTATATTGCTTATTATTAACTTATTAACGGATTTTGAACAGCAGCTGTGGGTTTGAATTTTTGGAACATACATATATTAGTTTTAGGGCCAACTTTTCAATCGTCAAATAAAATTGTCCCAATAATAAACTTGGCTTTGATTTAAAATAGCTGAGTTATCATTCTACTGAAAAATCTGCCCTTAATGATATAAATGCATCAAGTAATTACTGTGAAAATTATTAAATAATTATTAATAATTAAATTATTCCACTTTGAGATGCAATTTAATTTTACAGTTTCTGATGTTTTCGACAGAAATGTTATTAAATTATGACAATTGGTCTACTGCAAATTCTTCCTATTTTATACCTGATTTACCAACGAAAATGGCACAAAAATGACAAAAAACATAGGCGGCCTAATGAGGCAAATTGTAACTAAAATTAAATAGGGATTATGGTAAAAAGTCACATGTAATTTAGTTATTACTTTTGTCTTCTTCAAACTGTTGCAGTGATATAAAACGCTATTCCAAAAACTTTTCATTGCAAAATTATTTGAGATTTAGTTTTGCTAAGTTCAGGGGCATTCGATTTAAACGGGAAGGATATACTTAAAAATTAATACAATTTTTAAATTTGCCAACTTTTGAAGGCGTCTATCTCGCCGAATGCGGAAGCAATAAGACAGAACTACATATGTATGCTCCCTATATCTGAACTCTCCTTAGGTAACAACTGTCAAAAAGGCCCACCATTTGAGACACCAAATCGAATGGTCTTTTACTATATGTACGTCTGTGGTTGGACCACTATTAGACGCTCAATTTTCATTTAAAGACCTTATTAATTTTTTTAAAATAAAGATTGATATAACATCAATAGGTTTTTTTTCGCAAATTCTAATTATTTAATTTATTTTGTCAACCAAAATTCAAGAAAAGGACCATTTTGGGGCTTGTTAAGAGTGGTCTCTCTCTTTTGCCAAACTTAGGGTTATAACACATCAGGCAAATGCGTTTCATATTGTATCAAAATCGTACTATAAAATGGAAAAATAGTTTATGTTTGTAAATACTACCATGCAGCAAAATAATTCTGTTCTACTAAACTTGAAACTAGAACATTCAAATTTAGATACGTGCAACACTGTTATGGATTAGGCAAGAAAAACTATTGTCCTCATAAGTTATTTCTTTGGAATAAATTTATCTTAATAACATTCCGTTCAATTCTCAACGAAAAAAATAACAGATTCAAAATAGTTCACCTGTCGTAGCCTTTAGTGCAAAAATGGCAAAGGAATGAATGATTCCTGGTTATCGCCATCATTTTGTTATTATTGTTCTTACGAGAATTAATTCCAAGTGCAGACAGATTTATTTGGTCACTAGCGTGCTCACACCCAGTACTATCTCCATATACACTTGCAACAGGAAGATCACATAATTGAGATTAAATACCCGAATTGTGAGATAATATTTTATAAGGTAAAGGAACAATTCTTTAAACAAATGCAGAAGAAAATTCGATAGCAATTCGCAAAAGTGACAGTCAATAATCTAAAGTTACAAGTTATTTTTTGAACTGCCATTAATACAAAAAGAGAAAAATATTATTTATCAAGAAAATTAAATATCTTAGCCAGTGTTTTCAACGAAAATCAATTTTTTTTTACTTTTTTTCCTACTTAATTCATAATAAATAATTTTGCCCACCTTTAAAGTTGAATGTTCTAGTTTGGAGCTGAATAGGTCAACTATTTTGCATCCGGGAAGTATTAATTTAACACATTCATTATCAACTACAAATATACTCAGAGAGTTGGCCATAGCTGAATATGGCTAATTATGATCTCGGCTGCGAATGGGTTAGCTTTATTTTATAAAACTACAAAAAGCTAAAATATGCATCGCAGTTTATTCAGGTCCCCTAAACTTCAATTAGTTGTTAACAAAAATATGTTATGAAAAACACTACATTTGATGTTTGATAATTATTTCTGATGGTCTATGGATCCTCAGATGGATTTCAGACTTAGGGAGCTTAGAGGACTCTTTTTAAAAATGTTGGAACACTTAGATTTGAGACAACCTGCATATGTGGAAAATTTATTATATAAATCTTATCACATGAAGCACGATTCATGTAAAACCGATCTTACTTAAAATACTTTACTTCAATAATATGGGTGATTATTTTATTCAGACAAAAAACTAAAAAATTCTTAAAATTTAACTTCAATATCCAACAAACACAAAAAGACTTTTTCCTTAATATTTTGCAGGAATTTGTTATTTATTGTGAATAATGTGAATAATATCTAAAATTGTTATATATTTTTTCATAGCATTACAAACGTGTAAACGATTTCGACAACGAATTTTCTCCGTCCTTTTATTAAAACTCGTCCTTCAGAATGTTAGCGTTGAATTAAAATATTATATTCCATTTAGCCAGCTTATAAATATTAAACTAATAACTTGTCGATTAATGGCTCATTTAATAAAAAGCGTTGCTGTGAAAATCTTCTCCTAAGGTTAAACTTACAGAAAGACTTTTATGTGTCAATATTAGTGGCTGTTGCCTTTTCAAATTGCGCTAATTTAAATAAAATATCTTCATTAAGTAAAATAATTTCAAAATTACCATTACATCATTCTTTGTTTATGTATTCAATTTTAAACTTGATATGTACTTAATCGATTCAAATGAAATAGTACAATAGCAGTAAACATGAAACCAAAGAAAACATGTTCATGGTATAAATTTCCCCAACTGTGTTGCCATACCTTTATAAGCCCGAGTAACTGTGTCTTGGTCATTATTATTTTTTAATAATTGCTTTTATGTCTTTCAGTTTGAATTTTATTAAATGGCTCTAAAGAAGCACACCCACTATAGTTACGTAAAAAATCACAAAAGAAAATATTTTTTCCAACTACATAAAAATGCTTTCCATATAAAAGAATTTCGATTTTCGGAACAAGATGAGAGAACAACTTTTCGAAAAATTTCAATGACATTTGTTTCCAAAGAAAGAAAATATATACGTGTAAAAATAGCAGAAAATTCACAGACATCAAAATACAATGAATATATCAAATTAAAGCATCTTTGAAGGAGAAAATTATTTAATTTGTTTTGGATTAATGTTTATTAATTTCCCATTTCATAACACCTTGGCAAAGCAAGCAAGTTGAAAACAAGATTTAAATTATTTTTGAATTGCTGTTGAAATATCATTTAGTTATCATTTCAAATTTAATAATTTAATTTAATTTTTTCTTTCGCTTTTATCTGTTACTGTGTGGTGGGCAGAAAATATAACTTTATAAATTTGCATCGAAGCGGTAAAATATACTCTTTTTTTAAAAAATGCAGGTAATACAAGATTCAAATTTTGAAATAACACAGTTAATTGGAACTTCGACGCTATTAAAAAAGAATTCTGCCTTCTTGTTAACCGTGTCGAGTTGAAATTTAATTAATGGGCTCATCGAGAATTAACGCAATTTAATCTTATAGTCTTAAGATTATGCTATTTACATTATCGCGTTCAAACATGGTGTAGTTCCATAAAGGTCATTCCAAACTGAATTTTTTCAAATTTATGTTTCCCCTTCAGAGGCAATGTAATTCATCAGCGTTTCTAGCATAGGCACCCATATCACTCCTCTACGACTTTATAGTTAAATATATGCCAGATTGGTACAAGAAAATAATTAAATAAAAATCAGCCGCTTTTTAATTTAACATGGAAAGCCACACATGGTGAAAAACGGATACAAAACAAACACGTTTTCTTGATTTTTCGTGCATGTTTATCCATTAGCTGCATTTTTTTTATAGTCCGATCTGGATCAGATTATAATAACAAACTTTACATTGAGTTGAATTTTGAGTGAGCTCTAACTCAATTTCTGCATTGTAAAGGTTATAAAATGTAGTGTGCTGAGTAATTCGGAGAAAAGAGAAATATTTATTTGAAGACACATAATTGAATTCATAAACGTAATATTATTTTCCGACTCACGTTTAAAGAAAAAAGAAATCAAATTGCATTCAATAAGCCAAAATTATTCAAACTACTCAGTTGTCTAGAGATAATGTGGTATTATAAAACAAAAAACAAACAAAAAATCATTGAAGATTCCATCAGGCCCTGGCGCTTTATTAGTTAATATTGAATCTACGTACTGAATTTCTTCAGAAGCAAATATTATTCGTTACACCAAAACCGATTATTTACCTTACTTAATTAAACATATTTTGAATTTTAATGTATGTAGTTAAACAAATATTTCTGCAATACTATGACCCGTGTGCCATATTTTACAGCTTTTATTAAAATATAACGATTATTCAACTTTCAAATTTTCCACGTATAATTATTATATATCAAGTAATTTAAAAATCTAGCTCGCTTTATAAAACTTTAAAAAATATATTTACTTGTATAATCGAACAGATCCAACTTTATGTATGCACAAATTCAAATGTGAATAAGCAACCCAATAAATGGCCCCCTAACTGCCATATTAGTGTTTGAATGTTAATGAAATTTGACAATTAGTATTAAGCGAAAAATAGGCAAAAATTATGCATATTTGAATATTTCAACAGCAATTCCCTGCTTAATATATTTGACAGAGTGTATTATTTCAAAAAACACTTAAAAACAGCTATCCATTTGAACTGAGCAAAAAACCTGTGTGAAGTACTTTTAGCATATCAAGATGAGATGGTGTTTTAAATGGAACATGATTTAGAAAGCGATAAAATTTTAGAGAATTTTAGAGAACTCTTGGGTAACACTTCTCTAAAATTTTAGTTCCTAATCGGTTGGAAAGGAAAGAAAAATACTTGAAATTAACCAAAGATATGAACATTATTAAAAACAGTGAAACAATGCGATTTTTCAAGAACTGCTCAAAGTATTTACCTAGCGTTGACGCCTTCGTGGATCTGTTGAACTAGATCACCAATCACCTCGTGCTGAATGTAATATAGCATTCGAACTCTCAAAAGGACTCTAAAAATAAAAGAATACATGTCAGCATTTATCAGTTCTATAAGCAAGCAATGGTCTGGTCCAACACGACTCACTTGTTGGCATGCCGCCCTAAGTGCTTCTTGTATGGACCTTCAAGAAAAGCCTCAGCATCGTATTTTTCTTCTTTACTCCAATGATTTGGGTCCATTATATTTTGTCCTCCCGTCAATTTATCTCGATCCTGTTGCGATTTATTGGTGAGATCCTTTTGCCCACTTTTTCCACCATTGCGACCTAGTGAAAATTTTATGTTCGTATCATATGCACAGTTAATAGACGTTGCATAGGTAAACGGGAAAAGAGGTTTTACCTTTGGCATTCCTACCTCGTGGCACTAAATTATGCAGGCCACTATGATCCCGACTAATTTTCTGCACTTCTCCATCCTCCGTCGGTGTGATAAGGTCCCAAATGAAATTTTTTATTTTTTCATCTCCCTTATATACTTGAAGACAGTAAAGAAGCTAAAAGAAATACGAGCAACATTGAGCCTACAATCAAAAAACATCCTGAAACAATGCTAACTACGACACTCTCAGGGATTGAGATATTTTTTACTCAGCGAAAACCTAAAGTTTTCTCAATATTAGCATGATAGTCATCATCTAGAAAATAATAAGGTGACTTTTATGTAGTTCAAATTTTACTCACAATTATTCTTGCACAGTCTTCTATATCACTTTCTCGCCATCCCCGCTTAAATTGACCTAGTTCCTGAATTTCAACCCATCGACCCCATCTGAAATACCGAAAAATATTGTTTTAATAACTTCGATTTATGATATCTTTTAAATGACCCGTTTGTTAAGATTGAGATATGTAACATATCAGGTTAGTATTTAATTATTTATTACTTATTTCCGGCCTGGTGACTTTGTAAATCAACGGCAGACACGAAATCAGTGCGCCTGAAAACTTCAATGTATGCACAAAAAACAAAAAAAAATACTTAAAGCGCTTTGAGATTGTTGCAGTCATTTTAAATTTCATTCCTTTATCGATTTCTGGAAGAAGTGGTAAGCCCAAGGTGATGCAGCACGAAAAACTCGAAAACCTCATAAATAAAACTAATTCGACTTTCACAGATTTTCTAGCTTCAAGATATTTCAAGCACTTTCCCATCATATAGAGACCATCTACTTCTAAAACATTAAACTGAAACGAACTGACCTCTGATTATAGTTTTATTTAAGCTGACCTATTTTTATAACGAAGTCTGATATTTAAAATTGTGATACTTAGTGCTGAAAAATACATGTACATACAGATGCGAGCAACTAATTAGGGACACTACAATAAAAACGATAACATTTGAAATAGAAATTATTTTAAAATATTGCTGCAAGTAATTTCATTCTTTTCTAAACCTATATGAAACGCATTCACTGGCAACGTATGATAAATATTCTTATTCTCTGAAATTAACGGTACTTTGGGAATTATTTGGAAAGACACCCAATTTGCGACGAGCAACTAATTAGGGACATGTCAGTTAGTTTGAATTTTGCTGTTGTAACGTAAGCGTCAATGTGCAGAAAGCTGAGCAATCAATAGATCAAACCAGTATTGGCAAATCAGATCAATTTTAAATAGTTGCGATACGTTTCTATTATGGGTAGAAATAAAAGTTGCGGTAGTGAGAAACGTGAAGACATTATTAATTTACACAAAAAAAATTTTAGTTATCGAAGCATTGCCAGTATGCTCGGTTGTTCTAAAAACATGGTTTATAATGCTGTTCAACATTTTAAGAAACATGGTGTTACCAACAACGTTATCAGAAAGCAGCGTCCACGAAAAACTAGTAAAACATTAGATGACCGAATTATTCTTCTAGCTAAAAGAAATCCGGAAAAGTCTGCAGTTGAAATACGGAATGAAATTTCAGAAGACAATAATGTAAATGTGTCCGTACATACAGTTAGACGCCGTTTGGTTGAAGCTAAGCTATTTGGGAGAGTAATGAGGAAGAAGCCAAATGTTAACGAAGCTACCCGAAAAAAGCGTTTGGAATTTGTGAATATTTATGAATCCTGGACATCGCGAGAATGGAAAAGGGTATTGTTTTCGGATGAGACTAAGGTGAACCGAATAGGATCAGATGGGAAAAGATATGTGAGACGCCCCCCTGGTAAGGCTTTAGACCCTCGTTATACCAGGAAGGTTGTTAAATTCGGTGGAGGCAACGTGATGGTCTGGGGATGCTTTACCAGGAAGGTTGTTAAATTCGGTGGAGGCAACGTGATGGTCTGGGGATGCTTTTCCTGGAACGGTGTAGGCCCGTTATATCGAATCACAGGAAGAATGGACCAAGATCAATACCTTCACATACTTCAAAATATAATGGAACCTTATGCATTTGAGAATATGCCAGTGTCTTGGGTATACCAACATGACAACGATCCCAAGCACACGGCAAAACGGGTCGCTACTTGGCTTCGGCAGCAGTCGGTTGAGGTAATTCCTTGGCCATCCTGTAGTCCGGACCTCAACCCCATTGAAAATTTATGGAACGAGGTCAAAAATACAGTAGGGAAGAGGAATTATAGGAACGTCGACGAATTATTTGAAGCGGTTAAGGAAGCTTGGCAAACCATTCCTACAGACTATTGCCGAAACCTCATAAACTCCATGCCAAGGCGGTGTCGGGCTGTAAAACATAACCGGGGGTATCCTACAAAATATTAATTCAAAAAGAATTTACAATATGTGTAAATAAAAGTATTTTCCTCAAACATTTGTTTGCTGTCCTTAATTAGATGCTCGCTTTAACATTCCAGGTAAACTACATATTTATTTTTTTTTCAAAAAACATCAGGTTATTGCTATATAAGTTTGCATATAAAGAAAGATAATTCAAGTTACTACCTTTCTAAATAGTATTATTTTTAAAAATACTTTGCTCTTCAAAAAGCAAAACTAATATTAAAAATTTCTCCATGTGTCCCTAATTAGTTGCTCGCATCTGTATGTAGTTTGTTATTTCATCGGTCATTTTGAAAACGCCATACATAACAGTTTTTAAGGACGCACAACAATTTGCAACGGTATTATGTACATATGTATATCATATGTAGTTTAGAATCATTCGCATATAAGTCTTAACATATCGTTAGACAAGACACAACATTTAGTCGTGGAATGACAAAAAAAAAATGTTTGACTTTTACTATGATGTTCTTTTTAAATATTCCTCAAATGAATTCCTTAAAATATTGAGCATACTTTTCTTATAGTAATTAAATAACGTAATATGCATAAATATATAATGTATTTTATGAAATGTTTTCCTTAAACGAAATATGCCGTTTTTTCTGCTAAATAAATGAATTTAATTAAATTTACAACTCCTACCATTTCCCAAAGCACTGATTCAACCGGCTCCTTTTATAAATCGACAGCGTTTTAGACGCATATAAATAACAATTAACTTTATAAAATAATAAAATTGCTGTGTCTGCTCCGACTATGCATTATAAATTAACGATCAGCTAGTTCACGCATCATGGGTATGTGTATATGTGACTATATCATCATTATAAATTGGTTAAAATCCCATAAATGTACTCACCCATATGATAACAATCCTTTTTCAACTTTAAAGCATTCGGATTTAGCCCAAGAGCCGTACT
This sequence comes from Eutolmus rufibarbis, assembly GCA_963920795.1. Taxonomy (NCBI): domain Eukaryota; kingdom Metazoa; phylum Arthropoda; class Insecta; order Diptera; family Asilidae; genus Eutolmus; species Eutolmus rufibarbis. Next base: position 16,249,001 of record OY987207.1, on the reverse strand, counting down.
GAATCTCATCTAAACCAAGCGCTGCTAAAGTATCTCTATCGCGGGGAATATAATCATCATGCACTTGGTTTCCTTTCCGCCTGGCCAATTTCTCTTTTCTTCTGCGACTTCTTAAACCTTTTTAAGATTAAAGATCATTCGATTATAAAAGGTAATTAAAAAAACCAAAATAAGTTGTACATACCAATGCTATCTTCATCACTGTTTTCGACGGATGATTCCTCGGACATATCCATTACGCCATCATCGTGGCCATATCGCTTAATTTGTGTCCTGCGTCGTGGTTCAGATATAACCAAATCTTCAGTTTCGTCACGCTCACAGGCATTTGGATCAATGTCAGCTTTTTTTGCCCACTTATTCCAAAAATCGGGATCATCAATTTTAATGTCAGAACGATTTCCAGAAGCAGCGAAGGACGCTTTTGAAAATGTAGAACCTTTTTCATATTCCATTGTAATAACTTGAGTACGTCGCTTCAAGATAGAATCGATATCTTCCTCGCAAAATTTATCTCCTGCATTATCATCATCCATCACTGCACCATAAGCTCCTTTTTTAAGAAGATCTTCAATTTCTTTCTTAGATAGTTGTCGATTGCTGCTATCCTTGCCCCCCTGGCTTGTATTCATACTTTGGAGAATCGCTTTGTCTAGACCCAACTTAAGGGAAGCTTTGTCAAACATTTCTCTTTCGTATGTGTTTCTGCAAAGCAATCGGTAAATTTTTACCATTTTCTGCTGGCCAATTCGATGACAACGAGCCTGAGCTTGCAGATCATTTTGAGGATTCCAATCACTGTCGTAAATAATAACAGTGTCAGCAGCGGTCAAATTAATACCTAAGCCACCTGCCTTGGTGCAGAGCAAAAATACAAACCGATCAGAATCGGGTCTGGAAAAGCGATCGATAGCTGCTTGCCTCAAATTACCCCGGATTCGACCGTCGATTCGCTCAAATGGATATTTTTTATACATGAGATAATCTTCTAGAATGTCTAAGCAACGGACCATTTGACTAAATATTAGGACACGATGTCCATTTGCCTTAAGTTTTGGTAGCAGTTTGTCAATAAGAACCATTTTTCCGGCAGAATTAATTAAATTCTTGTAGTAGGCATCTTGATCCTCACCGTGAGATATTCTATAGTCGTATTGGATTTGATCTTCTGCACCATTGAGCAGATACGGATGTATGCAGCACTTTCGAAGTTCCATCATAGTATTCATAAGGTTCGGTATATTTGCAGAGGTTGTTCCTTTCTTTAGGAATGAAAAATTTTGCTCGAGAATACCACGATAGTATTTCTTTTGAATATTTGTCAATTCTACCTCCACAATAGTTTCTTCTTTTGGAGCAAGAGATTTTTCTACATCATCCTTTAATCGCCGGAGCATCATTGGCTTTAAAAGAGCTTGCAGTTTCTGCACTTCACTTTCTGTTTTTAGACTTCCAAATTCATTAAGGAAGGTTTCTGCACAAGAGAACTGAGTGGGTTCCAGGAAGTTAAGCAAAGAAAAGAGCTCATTAACGTTGTTTTGTAGGGGTGTTCCGGACAGAAGAACTCTATGTTCGAGATTTAATTGTCTCAAGCCTTCAAGCAGTTTGCAATTTCGGTTTTTTAAACGATGTGCTTCGTCAATTACGCAAACTCTCCAGTTGTAATTTCGCAAGTCTTGATAGTCCGTCACAATCATTTCAAATGTTGTGATTAGGACATTAAACTTGATGAAATCTTTTATGACTTTACCGCTTTCATTTTTGTAATAAAACTCGTATTCTTGCAGCATTTGCTTGCTAGTCACAGACCCGTGATATACAACAACATTCATATCAGTCCAACTTTCGAATTCACGTTGCCAGTTGGGTATAGTAGATAGTGGAGCTATAACTAGAAAAGGTCCCCGGATACCGTACTCCCAGACAGAGTGCACGAAAGTTAAACTCTGAATCGTTTTTCCTAGACCCATCTCATCTGCAAGGATACAGTTATGTCCATTGTACCACGAAAACTTCAACCAATTTAATCCTTCCAACTGGTAGGGACGCAGAGTATTATTATTTTTATATACAGGAGTTTCCTCTAGCTTTTTCCAAAGTTCAGCAGATGGCCGTTTCTTGGGCTTCCACTCCGATCTTGGTGGCAGTTTGTTAAATCTGTGACATTGCTCAATTTTAACTTCGTCAACATCTTCCTCCAATTCCCATGTACAATCTTCATACGGTAAGCTCTTCCATTTCACTAGATAGTGCTTAGATGTTTCTCCAGTTGTAGCGTCAACATGCTCTGATACATCGAGCACACGATCCACTTCAACGAAGTCTGGATTAAAAGGTTCCTCTTCAATGTTATCAAAGATATTCATCTGCTGTGTTTGCTTCATTTGGAACCTTTTTATCTTGGAAGCTATTCTTCGGTCACCCTTGAAGAGTTCCTCTTCAGTGCGCCACTCGCAGTGCAAATAGGAGAAATTACGATATTTAACAAGGTATTCTTCGATCTCTACGAATACTGGCTGCTTATTTTCAGTCTTTTCAACATCGCTACTTGCTTTCTTTTTCATTTCTGCTACTTCTGTCGAATCGACTTCATGCTTCTCAACTTTAACTTCATTTTCCTTGGGAGGTGACAGTGGTTCCTCGTCAACTTCCATTTTTTCTATGGTTTCTTCTTCGTCCTTTTCTTTTTCTTGTTCTTTGTCATTGTCTTTGTCTTCCTCCTTTTCTGCCTCGTTACTTTCACTTTCGGACTCTTTCTTTTCTTCGACATCATCGAGATTAATTTCTTTCTTGGTCTCCGGCTCCTCATCATCCTCATGAGTGCTTTCAGGTGGCACAACATCTTCAGATGTTTCTTCCTTAACTTCAGAAGGCTGTTGTTCTTCGGGAGTGTTTAATTTGTCTGGTATTTTTTCTTCTGGTGGAGGATCTGGCTTCAGTTCTCTTTTTCCAATTCGTACAGCTAGAACATACTGCACTACCATAGAGTCCTCATCATTTGTATTAACATAAACGTAATTAGGTTTATTAGTTTCTTCGATCTTTTCCTTCTCCACGGGTTCCTCAATACTCTCAGCAGATGTTTTCTCCCCATCATTAGTCGCACTATTTTCAGTCTTTTCGACATCGCTGCTCGTCGCTGAATTAGCGGGTTTCTTTTCCTTCTTAGAAGGTGACGATGTGATCAAACCACTTTCGTCGTCCGAAAAACGCAACATAACATCATCAATATATTTCTTCCTTTGTGTGTTTCTGGCCGATCGCCGTTTTGAACTGTCCAATTCTGAATCTGGAGGTGGAGATGGTGGCGGTGTTGAAACCATATCATCAGCCTCCCCGTCCGACTCGGGAACAATTCGTCCACGATTTTTTCTTTTTTTACTGGGCTTGCCGAAGGAAGGTCGCTTTTTGCTTGAACTTGATGATTTCTTTTTCTTTTTTGACGTGCTGCCTTCGGCAACAGCTTCAGTAGAACCTTCCTGGGATGTTTCATTTTCGTTTTCTTCTTTCTTAGGAAGCTCTTCAGAGGAGGCCCCCCCCTTATTTGGAATTTTTGAAACGGGAATGTCATCAAAATCAGGATTTTCATCGTTAAGGGTGGAGCGGGGCTCCTCAGCTGGGCTGGTTCTGCTTCCCTCCAAAATAATATCAGCAGTTGGCAGCAATGAAGGTGACTCTGTGCCTGGCAACAGAGAAGTGTTTTCAACTATTCCTTCGTCTTTTACTTCACTAGTGGTGTTAAGAATTGATACATCGACTGGGGGAGACTCACCCTCCTTGACATCTGCTTTCTTTCCTCGTTTTTTCTTCGGCTTTTCCGGATCATTGGGATCCTTTGGCTCTTTGGGTTTCTTCTCCTTCTTTTCTTTGGGAACCTTCTCCTTCGGAGATTTATTAGGATCCTTCGGCGCTCTTGGCTTCCTTGGTTTCTTTGGCTTCTTTCCATCAGTTGACGTATCAAGAAGTTCACTGGAAGAATTATCCTGCGACAGGTCGCCCAATTCGCTATATTCCATTATACCCACTACAGAGTTGTCGCCTGCTCCCTGTGTTACGCAGTCTTCAGACACGGGAAGAGCGGATGTTAAAACCGGATTAACGTCGGTCGGCTCAGTGTTAGCCTCAGTAATTGTCTTGTCCGCCTTCTTCTGTCGAGGCTTTCTTGGCTTAGATGCACCCTTGCTTCGTCCACGGCCCGTTGTACTTGAAACTTGAGGACTTTCTATCATTTGAGCACTGCTGTACAGCGGACTCTGAAGAATACACTGGGCACCTCCGTTACACTGGTCGTTATTCTCATGCTGTTGCAGCATATTCAACCTCTCTTGGAGACGTATGATCTTTTCTTGCTGCTCAGGCGAATGTGGCATGCAGTACAGCTCTTGTAACTGCTGCTGTAAAGCGGCTCTTTCTTGATGGTGCGAAATTGGTCCTGGAGGATATGGCGTCATACCATGAGGAGTCATTATTGTTGGTGGTATGTGAGGAGCTATGCCTGGTATTCCAGGAGCTTGAATTCCAGGGTGAACTGGTCCTAATAGCATTTGCTGTTGAGGATCGTATACTTGAGGAGGATTGGGCAGTTGTGTAATTCCAGGTGGAAGTGCATGATGCGGCGGGGGAATCGTGTGCATTCCTGGAGCCTGGGCCATAATATTGGGTCCTAATAATGTTGTTTGCGTTGGCATCGATGGAACAGGCTGCAAACTCTGCTGCTGAATTGCCTGTGGTTGCGTTTGTGGAGACAGAGTAGGAGGAGGTGGTTGCACCTGTGTTTGAGATGCTGGTGGCATTTGATTTGTAACTGATGCCTGTGAAACTTCAAGAGGAATTTTCTCCTCGATCGGTTGAATATCCACAGGCTGAATATGAGATGGCTGTTGTTGTTGCTGCGGCTGCTGCTGCACAGGTGGATGCAATTCCAGCATATCTCTGGTGTCCTCTTGAATCTTCTCAGAAACGAAATTGTCACTTGATTGAAGATCTCCTGGCTGACTGGAGTTATTTTCTGTCGACGTTGGAGATTGTAACTGTGGAGGCTGCATTTGATGCAACTCAGTCACATCTTGGGAATTCTCGGGACTGTCCAATTCTTCTTGATAACAATCTTTCGGAGCCTCTTCTTTAGCATTATCTTCCTCTAGAGCAGTAGGCTGCAACGGGAGGGGCGCATGATTTGAATTTTCATAGTCTACATGGGAAGAATTTGTATCTACAGGCACAGTAAACAAACTCTGATTTAGGGGATTGGAATTGCTGTCGTGCGCGCTAACCGATGAGGGCTGATTATTTACAATACTATTACTACTATTTGTGTCGTTATTTACTAAGTGAGAGGAATCGTTAGAGTTTGATTCTAGAGTTTTCAGCTGCGGGGACGACGACTCCATTACGTTCAAGAAAGAGTCTATAAGACTTGTGGGCTGTTGTTGTTGAGACTGCTGCTGGGATTGTTGCTGCTGTTGTTGATGATGTTGCTGTTGCTGCTGCTGCTGCTGTTGTTGCTGATGCTGTGACTGCTGTTGTTCTTGCATTGAATTCGAGTTATTTGACTTAACAGGTGACATGAGATGGGTGTCACTTATGGGGCTATCGCTGTCATGTGAAATCGGCTGCAGAGTATTGCTCGTCTGCAGAGTTGTAAGATGTGGGTGGGGCGGCGTTGATTGACCTGGTGTTGACGTTGGTGGCAAGGCCTGTGAGACCGGAACTGGTTGCGGTTGATGCCCCGTGATATCGCTTATTGAATGCTGAAGTTGCTCACTGATTTGCGGTGGGGTTATTTGTTGGCTCTGCGGCGGAGGCTGTGGTTGCGGAGGTGGTATTTGAGGAGACTGGTGGCTTAAGGATTGTGCGTATAAATGTTGCTGAGGAGACTGTGCTGTTAAGCTACTCAAAGCCGAATTGGTTGGCGGCTGCATATTCATCAAAGGTGTCCATTGTTGATGGTGTTGCGGCGACATTGGCATACGCGGGCCCATTGGGGACATCGCATTACTTGTGGGAATAGGCTGCTGCCTATATTGCGGATAATCTAAGCCTCCTCCAGGTCCACTCATTGAATTTTGTGAAGGCATCACCATCTGCTCCAACGCCTGAAGTGTGTTCACTGGATTAGGCGGAACGTTTGATGAACTTTTTGATGGCGGTTGAATCGGTTGCGGCTGCTGTTGAGGAGGCCGCGGGCTTGTCATCCCAGACAGCCCTGAAGGGTGATGAGGCGAAGGTGTGTTTGGAGGATTTGACTGCATTTGTCCTGCTTGGGGTTGCGGTTTCGCAGGGGACATTACAGGTCTTGGTGACATTTGTGGATGCGGGGACATCTGTGGTGGTCTTGGAGACATTTGTGGAGATAACTGAGGAAAAGGTGCTCGGTACTGAGGACTACTACTTAATTGCGTGGTAGGTTGCGGTTTAGCCGTTGACATATAAGGCGATTGCTGCTGCTGACTCTGGTGCTGAACACTGTAGCCCGAAACGATACTGTGTGGAATTGAGTGTCCCCCCGTTGTTTGATGCTGACTCGTCACAACAGAGGGATTTGGATGCAATAGTCCTGAGTGATTCTGCGGCCCTGGACCTGGAGCATGCAAATGTTGAGTGCTCAACATATTTTGAGGTTGCGGAGTCGACGATTGTGTCTGCGATTGTTGCTGGGATACTGTCGGACCACTCTGGATGTTGGGCGGTAGGCCGGGCAATGAGGACTGATTCGTCGAGGGATGCGTAGGTTGTTGTGATGGATGTACAACTTGACTAGGATGTAGGGGTTGTGGTTGCGTTTGGCCCGGCACTGGCATGTGATTTTGCGACGGTTGTCCAATATGACTCTGCTGTGTTTGTGGTGGGTGGCCTAATTGCGGTGGTTGCTGCTGATTTCCTAAGTGATGTCCGGGCGCTGTTGAACTTGGCACATGTTGCCCATAACTGCAACAATTTGAAATTTTCATTTAATTTTTACACACATTTCAAATTTGATAGCATAACCAATTTTTCTTATAATTTTCTTCTATGTATTATTCCTCTTAGATTAATAGCAAAATTCGGCTTTTTAACAATTCCTATTTATTTTCAAACAAATTAACAAAACAACCAACATTTATCTGTAGACTATAATTTGACTCTACGTTTCTTAAAGACAAATCTAATATTTTTTGTCATTACTTTATCGTTTTCGTTCCCATTCAAAATTTTTTTAAGAGAAAATTTCGTTGCAAACAAAAACTAAAAATTATCTAAGAATATTGACCTAAATTCAATGCACACAACACAACTTGATTCATGTTTCATTTAGTAAAATGCAGTATGTACAGTATTTGCTTACTCTACCTAAATATCGTGATTTTTGAGTTAATTTTCGGCTTTTGTGAAGAAAAACATAATTTAAAATCATTAAATTTCCTCTTCTATACTGCGTTGAACCTGGGCGAGTTCTTAGATTTGGCGCGGGTTGGAGTATATTAAGAAAGTTCTGACTGTTCAAGGACCAAAAAGGGATTCAAATATTTTTTGAGATTTTGTGACGATTCTTCATATTCTCGAGATTAATAAATAGACTGTGATTGATAAGAGTGCAACCAAACACAGCATACTGCAAGTACGAAATACAGAAGTCGCGTAAGGACGTTTTCGAAACTCTCTGATCCGGGCATGCCTAATGACTAATGTAGAAGTAAACCTTAAGTCGGTCTTAAGTTATATTTATGAATACAAACACATTCTAAGTTGGGTCTTAAGTTATATTTATGAATACAAACGCATTCTAAGTTGGGTCTTTAGGTTATTCTAAATGTAAGCTAAAACTGTAAGATATTGGGACTCCATACTTCACGAAGTGGCTTAACTTGTAAAAAATTAGGACAACAACGACACTGCTAAATATAAATATAGGGCCTGATTCTGGTTGTCACCTCACTTTCCGTGACGTGACAGCTTATGGCTGAATTACCTGTTTTGTATTCTTATAAGAAAAATTCTTCGTTACTCAGCCATAAGCTGTCACGTCACGGAAAGTGAGGTGACAACCAGAATCAGGCCCATAATATCATAATAAATGTGATATTGAGGAAAGAGCAAATGTGTTTAGATCAACAGCTAAAACGAAGTTTATATAAGAATACACATTGATATCGTAAAATTCCAAATTTTTTCGCACAAATAAATCTCGAAGTTTTTGTTTGAAAGTAAATATGATATTCTTTAAAAAAGATTAACTTCACTTCATACAATAGCTTCTTTGTCACATCTTTAAAACAATACTAAATAAATACAGACCACTTTCAAAAAAAATTATGGTCAAGCGATTTGCATAATTATACCTACATTTACACAAATTAGGATTATGAGAATGTTATTGTTAGTTTTCCTCAACTTTATCTTTCTTCTGACGATGAAAATAGGAAAACTACTCTTTGTAGCGAATTATCTGAAATTTGAGAAAATCGATTTTTTTGTCCAATAATTTATGAATCTTGAATATTTGAATACAAGTGTTGCGTTGTGATGTGCAGAAGACAGAAACTTCGAACGCGTTTTTGATATTATTTTTTTTTTTGTTAGTAAAGAATAAAATTATTATAACAATTGTAGACTTAAGACTTAATTCTATTAATAACATATAAAAATATAAAAGCTGTTAGATAATTCCGTCATTCCAAAAAATTAACCATTTTCTACGTGTCTAGACGAAACTAAACTTAAGAGAATTTCTTATGAGGAAAGTAAATTATTCTACACTTACCTAGCTTGATCTAATGTCGCATGACTGTATGCAACATGCTGGGGCGGTCTTCCAGGCTGATGTTGCATACTTGTCGCACCATAAGGCCCATAAGGCTGTGCTGTTGTCTGGGCTTGAGGTGCACCAGGGTACATGGGGTGAGTAGCTGCTTGCGGATAGTGCTGTGGTATTCTCTGCTGCTGTGTTTGCTGTTGATTGAGACCCACATACCCCGGCTGCTGCATCATTCCTCCCATCATTGTTTGCTGAGTTGTAAAAGACAACTTTTGCTGATCTTGCTGCGGATATGCACTTATATGTTGCCTATACCTGCAGAGTTAATAAAAATAATGAGAAAAACTATGGTTTTACATTTAGTAGTCTTACCCTGGTTGACTCTGTGCTTGCCTTTGTGGTGAAGGAGTAGTCTGCGGATGTCCATAAGCTCCCATGCCGGGTCCAGGATAAGCCCCAGCTTGGCCAGGCGTTGGACCCCCACCCCATCCACCTAAGTCACCCATTCCCATTCCAGTGTGTTGATCGGTACCCATTGCATAAAGGTTTTCCGCCGCAGGCTGGTACGATGGATATTGTGGTTGCTGTTGTAACGGATGTGGGGGTCTGTGCCTGGGATATCCACCGGGAGGTCCCATGGCTCTTGGAGTAGCCGCAGCTGCAGCGGCAGCATCATATCGGTAGTAAGCATCTCTGCGTATTCAAATTCCATATAACTTCAATTAGCTAAATTTTAAAATATATTTTTCTTACCCTTGATGATTTCCGTGGAACATATTTTGTGCATTTCCATCCATCAGAGTTCCAGCTTCTAAAGTTAAACGGTAATTCTTTCTCGCGTCCTCACATTTACTTTGCTCATAAATGTTCATATATCTTGTATGTTGTTCCGCCGAAAGAGGATGTTTTTAAATTTCATGTAAAAAAAATAATTTCTTCACTGAGCTAAATAGTCCTCATTTTTAAATTGAAATCATTGTTCGGCATTTTTAAAACACTGAAAAACGAGAAGAGCACTTTAGAAAGATCCGAAAATCTGGAGCAAAGAGAATCTGAGTATCATACTGGAATAAAATTTTATAAGTAAAATCATATTGCACTTTGTTTCAGATTTTCGGTTCAATAGTATGCGCTTTGAGCCAAGAAAGAAGAGGGAGCGCTGTCCTGGAAAGAAAAGAAACGAGCATTAAAATATTTTTTCTGCAATGATTAGCTAAATTTTATAAGCATTAAACTCTAAATAAACGATCAATATATATATTTTATACTATGAACAATTCTGATGTGCATTTGTGCATTTTTTAAAGATTTTGGCGCTAGACTAGAAATGGATTTTGGGTTTCTTGTGACATATTTACTACCAGGTCGATCGATTAAAACACTAAACTCAGGGAAGATAACAACGGTCCTATATGTGTATAATGTATTCGTATAATTTGAATGGAATTTGATTCATATTTGTTCACATGATCTTTTTAAAGAAGATTTAAACTTGCAAACAAGCTATAAACGATAAATATGTACTTATTTTCGAGCTTATCATTATAAATTGCTTGCAAACATTTTGAATTTCTAGCAAAAGCTCAGCATTCAAATTTTAATTCTTTACTTTTCGTATCAAAAGCGATAAGTGCATTTCAAAGATGCATAATAATCCATCTTAAGCAAGTCGTAACTTGTTAATCGTTCATTTGTTACGTATGCATATGCCATATCTTACCACAAAATGATAAGTAATACAAGTTCCGAAACCACTAATTCGAGAAATACATTTCAAATCAAAAAGGTGATAAATACAAAGAATTCTATTAATGTCTACCAAAGTTGACCACTTCCACACCTCGGCCGGATTTTAAAAGGCTTTTTTAAATATCTTGCTAAGGGTACCACATTTTATTTAATTCCGAATTTAAGGTTGGAAATTTCCCCTTATATGTAAGTGTATTTAAAACCACCATTTAATTACTAATTTTTGTAGGAATACGTATTAGTGCTACTTAAAAACAAAAACATAATAGACATTAGACATTTCATTCCAAGTACGAAAACTCACTAGAGAAGAATTTATTAGAGTTTAATTTTTACCTTCCTTGCAAACAAATATCACTTTGTGTGAAAAATTTTATTCTATAAATTTCCAATTGAAGATTTTTAGTTTTGTATTTGAGAACTCTTGAAAAACAAAAACTAGAACTCGAATCTACAATCTTCGACTCCTCACTATTTAATCGGATCGGGGTCCTTTATATGAAATGCAAAGAATCATGAATCGTTTTCAATAAAGAAATATATTTGGAACAATTATATTGCCTTTCTCTTGTAGTGGGTTTTCCAACTCGACAATGACCCAAAACACGCTTTAAAAATCGAACCATTATTTGTAGGCAATTTTAAAACAATAGGTTAGCTAATGCTTCAAAGCAAGAGCTATTTTATTCTTTAAAAGATAAGTTGGGAATGTCAATAGATATGTATGTATGTACAATTGATAATTGAATTTCATTCATATCTCACAGATGTCAGAAGGTGATTAAAAATAAGGGTTACTTAACCAAATACTGAAATAATTATTAATTTGTTAGAATTGCATATGTATAAAATCCGGTTAGTTTTGAGCAGATTGTAACGCAACATCACGCTCCTTTTATGACGCAAAAAGTATATTTTTTAATGTTGTTGCTTAATTATCTACTTATATTTTATAATAAAATTACCTAATTCTTGATGAGATAATAAAAACTAATTTTCTTCTAGAAAAATTTGGGATGTTTTGCACAATTTTGTACATACAAATATTACACATAATTACAAGTATTTATACTGAACCGATATTAATAACAGCTATAATTTAAAGGGACAGTAATATTTCGGTCAGTATGAAAATACAGATTGTATGTTCAGTATCATATTGGGCAATAAAAAATGAGTAGTAACCAAATGGAAAAGATAAGTAAGATATGTTGAAATAATAATTTAATAGTTCTTGAATGGGTAAAAATCCAATTGGATAGTAAATGAATATATGAGTAGTAACTAAATTAATTTTGGCATTAAAATTTAGCTAGTAATATAAAATAAATAGTCCTACATCGGCAATATAAATCTTATTCGATCAGTATATTAAATAAAATTATCCTGTCCAATTATTATTTGGACGTTAAAATGAATGGGCAGTTAAATAAATTGTTCGTCAATTCTCGACATTCGGTAAAAGTATAGACAAAGATTAAGACTTGGATTCGGACAGGCCCTTAGTATTAAGGAAATATTCAGTCAACAAGCGCGTTAGCTCCACCCATTTTAAAAAACGCGTGCCATGTTTTTTTCAAATAAAATAACGATTACTTTTATCGTTTACCTAATTAAACTCCCACTAATAACATGATGACTAATAATAGATTTTAAAAATTACACACACCACGAAATTAAAAATAAAATTTACTTATGTTCAACCCCCCAATTTTCCCAATAAGTTGTTAAGAAATAAACTTTGGAATGAATCTTTCCTTATCCGTCTAACTAATAATGCTGCAAATGAGGAATATTTATCTAACAAAAACCTCTGATCTTATAGCTTGCTTTAGAATATCAAAATATCCTCGCCTGGAATAAGTATTTTTACTTACAGTATAACTCCCGGTTTAACAGCAATAGGTTAACATAAAAACTTAAAATTAGAAAAAATGTTTATGTCTAACTCAATGCTAAGCAAAATAAAAATGTTGACCAATAACCCACAATTAAAGTTAAAGTTACACTCAACTAAAGTGACGACATCTTGAACATTCATCATACTTCCATACGTTAAAAAGGTGAAGAAATTTCGCAACGTTTAAGGGGAAAAGCTATACGCTTATGAAATTTCAAATCAACATACAACGTACAGCATTGCCCCCTAAAAATTTGCGAATGATGATGGCATCTTCTTAACGTTTCAGCAATACCAATAAATACTAAAGACTTAATTCCCATGACGATCAAAACAATTTCGTATACATTTTAAGGGTAAAATGGAATTAATTAAAAATCAATACAAAACCAACAAACACTGCTCAACATCATCTGGCAAGCTCACTGCTCCCAGTGGCTTTTATACATTTATTTCAGTTACGTTGTTGTCTTTACCTACCTACAGAGTTATTTACCCCTGGCATTACTTAATATGAGACTTGGAATAAAATCAATACACGACAAACGCCGCCCGAAAGCCTTTTTTTAACTCCTGCAATTCTCAATTGGGTTGAATTTTCATATATTTCATCATATTTTGTTGTACACTAAAATTTTTTCGACTTTCCTGCATGCAAGTCCTTTTTTTTCTTACTTCCTCTTTTACCAGGAATAGAAAAGATTATCCCTTTTCATTCAGCATTTTTTTCGTGGAGAAGCGCACCAAAAGCTTAAAAACTATTGATTTTCCATCCCCTTTGAAATATATAGAAAACACTCTGAATTGCTCTCGCAATTTAGCACTTTGCACATTCCTCATGACGCCGCTTGATGGCGTCGTGATATTTTTCGACTTTTTTTCATATTACATTAACGACAGGTCCCACATTTTGCAATTATCCCCGAGTACTTAATTTATATACATATAATAAATATTTTTAAGTTACCAAATAATACCGCTTTGTGTACAAATCGATTCTAGTGTCCTGATCATCACTAAGTTTTATGTCAATATTTATGTAAAATAATTCAAAAATGATTAACATATGGGATCAGAAAACAGCGTTTTCTCAGTAACACGCCCACTAATTTCACGAGAAATATTAAATAAATTTGCAATATAGCGCATTCAAAAAGGCGATTAAATTTAAAAATTGTTGCGCTGTACTCGTGATTGATCATCTCCCATATTAGTCGATTATTTCTTACCGATATAATTACGATGCAATTTTTGGGCTGCAATTAATCAAATGATTAATTATTCGGGGAAATTCAAATACCTATTTTTTTGTCATCTCTCCTCTTTAGTTAAAAAACAAATACCGAATAATTGTCGCACTGCTACAGTTAACACTAGGTTTATTGGTATCTCTTTATACCTATAGTATCACGCGCCAATTTGACGCATGTACAAAAACATGGTATTTTATAGGTCCTATATTTTTCCTTGCGAAATTAGAAATGACGTCCCATAACACTAGGAGTTAAGTAACAATTTATGAAAATCTATGTGTAAATAACAGCTAATGCTGAGGTCAGCTGTCAATTCTTGCCTCCAGAGTACATCGCCATTCTACTATTGAAGTTATTGGTTTATTATTTAAAAAAAAAAAAAATTCAAACGCGTAGACAAGTCTAAAATACAGGTGGCTTGCAAAGAAGTCGAAATTAACGGAAAATATAAAGAAAAAGCGATTAATTTAGGTAAAACTTCATAAAAACTTAATCATCGATGATTGGACAAAAGTAATTAAAAACACTACAATTGCTTTGATTTTACTTACAAAATTTTTGAGTTCAAATCAAAATGAACAGAAAACCCGAGTGCCAAACCACTAATAATAACAAATGGCTCCGAACCCAACCGAAGAATCGGAAAATTACTGCATTTTCGCCAGAAATTCATTAATATTTTCGGCGTATATGGAGTAAAAGCACCTGTGATTTTAATTTGTTAAAACTTTTATGTCCTTAGTGTCCAAAGAACCCGATTTAATTCAATTTATCCTAAAGATTTCATTTTGCGCCCATAAGGATGCAATGTAAGAGGCCAGTTCATGGCTTGTAATATAGGTTTTGCCTCGATCCTACTTATTTTGTCGCGAATACGTTACGCGTGGAGCAATACAAACGTGTCCCGGATTCCGCAACTGTGAGTTTTTCAACGGTGCGCACCGGCAGAAAAACTCACGAAGACAGCAGTTGCATTTGCACCGTAAAACTGATTCCGCAAACACGAATGGACACGGAGCAGCTGAATGTGCGCTGAATTCAATTTCAAAGCTCTCAGTGAGTTTTAACTGTCAATTTGCGCTGTCGGTAAGTCTGCACCGAGCCTAAAATGAGTTTAGTTTGATGTCATTGAATAGCTTTTCAAAAAATATTTGAAACGAAAAAGTCCTTCTTCCTTATAAAACTCTTTGGCTTCCAGAAGATCTTCTTACACGTTTATGCAGGACCGCCCACCATGCCATATCGCAAGATCTGCTAATGATTTCTTCATTTCATTTTAATGTTCTTCCTTGGTCGGGTAATTCCCCTAATTTAAACCCCATTGAAAATTGTTAGGTTTTGAAAAATAATACAGTCCAAATTTTGAAAAATAATATCGAAGTTTTACGTATGATATATGGAATAACGATGCTGAAATTAAGGAAATTATTATATACTATCCTGTAAACATTTTTAGGACCCCTCCAATTCTTTGGGAACTTTTAGTTTTCCAAAAATGGCCTTTTTTATGTTGGACAGAGGGTGAAAATCAATGGAAAAGGACACTGAGGAATTATTTTAGCCATGCATTAATTTCCCTCCTCTGTTGAACCTATATACATAGAACAAGTATGCTTCAAAAAATTTAATTAATTAATATAAATTTTTACAGGGAGACTCAAAATCAATACCTGATCAATATTTTATAACATTGTAGGGCGATATTTTGCGAATTTAAAAAGTCGAAGTCTCTGCAATATAAAGAAATCTCCCTAAAAAAAATTGTTTAGCACTAGATATATCATTCCTATAACAGTATACCAAAGTACCAATGACTCCGATAACGGAAAAATTAAATATCAGTGATTGAGCAACACAAACGTATGTAAATAGTACATAGTAAGGAACCCTTAATGCGCGAGTATGACTCATGAATTCAAACCATCTGTAAAGTTTTACCTAGAATACAAGAAGTTGTAAAGTAAGCTCAGTGTTGATCTTAAAAAGTCATTTATAGTAGAAAAATTAAATTAGCAAAGCCATTGAAGACGGTATCAGATAAGACAATTTAAAAATAGTTTTCTTATCCTAAAAATTATCAGAAAATATATTGTGGTTGAAGTTACATTTTGTATATTAAGTAACACGTGTAAAAAAAACATCAGTATATACGCGGGGTACCACAATGCAAGCGATAGACCTTCGTCTTCGTTTCATCGGCGTGGTCATCATCATCAACAACAGGCAATTAGTTGTGTTGCTGGCTGCTTCTCAAAAGCTGAAGTATAAGCTTTAGTCAGCCGGCCTGCTCTGGTTCCTATTTATACAAGCGGCACACCACCAACCCGCTGGGTATAGCCGTGACCGTAAGCCTTATCATATAAACAGACAGCGCGGCCGGAGCCACACGGCCCACCAGCCATGAGCCAGCAGCCCATACGAAACTTGTTTGTTGTACATGTGCTTTAGCAAGAAAACGACTACGACGACGGCGGCGGTCGCTGAGAAGCAGCGCTTCTTGCTGCCTGCTGGCTGGCGCTGCTGCCGCTGCTCGGGCGCTTGGTCTGTCTTGTCATGAGGAGTATTTTTGTCAGACACGCGACTGGAGTCGGAAACGAACTTCGGATACTACAGAAAATTCAAGAGGACGGACGACCTGCGATGACTGTGTAAACCTCACGTGAGAATATACTTTGCGTTTTTACGTTTAGATCTTTCCACTATTAAAGACAGGGTCTTCGGATTATCCCTGCGACTTCGGAATAACACTGTAATGGGAGGCAACCTTCGCCCAAAATATTAAGTTCCTGGTTAGCATTCGATTGCCACTGAACACAAATTGTGTTCTCCTCAAAAGAGCCTTGCTTTGAGAGGGTATAGATAGATAAAACAATGTGCCTATACGTTGTGTTAAATAAATTTGCCATACCTCTTTCTATAGAACTTTTTTTGGGGCAGGCATGAATGTTAAGTATACTGAGAAAAATAACATTGGTTAAATCTACAAGTTAGGCTTGTCAAATTTTTAGCTCGCAATCTTGTTTGTTTGAATCAAAAATAAGTTAGCCTGACTTACCCAAAAAGGGCTTTCGTAAGCTCTTTTCAATTCGTACATCGATTCTTATACCTGTGACACACTACGATACTACGGTTTTTACCGTATTGTTTTCAGCGCCGATTTCGACCCACGGGAAAAATTTCAACTTAATACCATGTTTCCATCTCCCCAAGATCTCGGGATTTAGAATAAGTGATTTAAAAGTGTTCCCATCATCGTAGCGCGATTTCGTTTGATGTTTCATGTGTGATATTTTAATTGTTTTCACTTGTTTATATTTTCTTTTCTTTCCATTTCAATTTAAGGGGGCAATCGCTTTCAGAAATGAACAAAAATCGATTTTTTTTTTTTTTTACATAAGTGTTCCTTAACATTATAGAAATCATCTCCCAAAACCGTTTTGAAAAATTAGCATGGCTGATTGGTGGTAATAAACCCAAATAAATTATCTATACACGGTTTTACAAGTAAAAATTATTGTAAAAAAAACTTTAAACGTGATTTTCTCGAAACTACTTTTTTTTAACTGGTACTCACCATATCTCAAGTTCTACTCAATGGAATTAAAAAAAATCAAAGAGCATATGATTCGTTGACATAAATACTAGGTCCTAAACCTATAAAAATGCATAAAAGTACCCCTTGTTTTTTTTTATAGATATAGTTTTCCGCAAAAACATGGCCGATTTTTAATTTTTTTCGAAAAACAGTGATAAAACAATTTAAAAAAATTAAAAAATTAATTTTTTTAGGTTTAGGACCTAGGAAAAAGCTTAAAGAACAGAACCCATTTTGAATTTCTCATTTATCTTTTCCCAGAACTCCAAAGTGATGCGTACCACCTAAAATGAGACTTTTGCAAGACACCCTCTGCCGCCGCCAAAACTTACTAAAAATTAAAAAAAAAATATTGTTGTATTCTTCAATATTCAAAGAATAGTGCCCAAAACGAATTTTTTAAATAAATATAATAGTTTATTCAAAAAAAATCTTGAAAATGTGCTTTTTTTCTCAGTTATGAAAGCGATTGCCCCCTTAATGTCAATTTTAACGCCTGCTAAAGCAGTACTGAATATGCTTTTTGGGGATGCCGCACTGAATTTATGAGATTTTGATTTAGATTCTCTCGAAATCTCAAGATTTCAAAATCGCCTACTTGTATGCAAAATTCAATAGATTGTCATATGGATTTCTCGAAATCTCATAAAATCTCGAGATTATGAGGAGATGGAAACATGTTATAATTTACATTTGTCAAATATTCAAATTTCAATTATGTACTTGTAAGAATTCGCACTTTGCATTTGTCATTCATTCGACTTAAAAATCCCAGCGAACTTTGAATGGCTTTAATTAAATTTAAAAATTTCAAAAACAAAATTTGCCCTCTTCGATTATTAATGCCGATTAATACTAAAGTGCTGTTTGTCACTATGCACAATATTGACAATATCATGGTATCCGAATCATGGTATGAATACCAGCTGTGTGTCAGTAAGTATTATATTAGTCGCAGAAATTAGGATATTCACAATAGGGCCGTAATATTCCAAATACTATGTTTACACCATATGTTTGCCACCTAATACTAGCAATATACCAAGTATACAATCTAATATTTATGTAGTATTGAGATCTGCAAAATGTCAGTGGTATTAACGTAATATGCATAATTTTTACTGCGTACAACACCTCTGCCGCCAAATTTACTTCACAAAAAAGTTGTCAATTGCAATTAGGTGTTTGTTGAGACTATTTTTTTTACCAATAATATACCAATATTATAATACCGAAATTGCAATATTGATACATGTGTGCCTTAAGCATTACAGTAGAACGCCGATTATCCGAATTAATTGGGACCGGGGTCGATTCGGATAATCGGACATAGACTGGTAATAAAGAAAAACGAACTGTCACACATAGAATAAACTTTATTAAGTTTAACAAACACAGTTCTACAATAACGCTCATATGTATATACTTGGTTTTAATTTTTTATATTACGCTTAGGACCGATTCGGATAATTGGCGATTCCGTTAATCGGCGTTCTACTGTACTTGATTAATTGGCTAGGACTTCTACAAAGCTGTTATTAACTATTGTTGGTTCAAATCTTGAAAGTTTGCATATGAGTACTACCGGGAAATCTAAAATCATAGCTATAAGTTGCTTTTAAATTTCAATTAAATGACAAATTACCATGATATAGTTAGAACCTGAGCCAAAAAATTGAATAAAACATGACTTTAAATATATGAAAATAACCAGGAATTTCGTTGAAACATAAACAACAACAACAAAAACAATCCTGACCTTATTCAAAAATATGAAATCCATTTTTCAGAAAATTATTCCCGGAAATTCGATTGAGAGAGCAACGATTTGATTAAAATTTTAGTTAATGATCTACCTAATATTTGTTAAATTAACCATACTTCCTTTTAATTCTAGAAGTGATTTCGTTAAAAATTTCGTTTTCTCTTAAAGAAATGTAAAGCAAATATCTTGGTTAAGACATAAAAATTTACTTTTCTTCATCACTGTCTGAACTTTTGGTCTTTATGATAGTTGCAGACTTTGTTTCAGTTTTTCCTGCATTTTTTACCCAGCAGATATATCGTCTCCCTCAAGCCAGAACAATGAATGTAAAAATTTTAAACTTTTAGGTAATTTACCACATTAACGTTTTTGGCCGTAATAAACTCTGTTGCCATAGTATGAAAACACTGTTTCCAGACTGCCTGGACATTTGTGGTTTCAATATTTTGTAAAACTGTGAACGTGGTAATGACTATAGTCGTCATTTCTCCACGAAACAATACATGCGCATGTACTGCAAAATTTGTTTTACTTGTAGATCTACAGAACATTTAAAACTATAGGCATTAAAAATATATGTGGGTATAGTATATGTCTTAGGTGACATTTTATTAATTTTATCTACGTTTCTTGTTTAAAGTAGGCCTTCCCGCGGGACTGCAACTATAATAGATATGAGCATAAAGTTGAAATGCAGAAAATATACAAGAAGCTTTAATGGCGATCACGTTTATTTTAGAAATAACAGAGATTAATGGTGGCAAATATTTTCTTAATTAGGGAAGACTATCTCTTACTTTTTTATTTAAATGTATTACCACGTTGCGCACGAATAAGCTCAAGTCACGCGTTAAAAAAAAAACAATTGTTAGCCCCAAATTGTTATGTTAAGTGGTATTGAAAATGTGCCCCTCCCTCATATTTAAATATTCATAAAGTTGTGTGAAATTGTGTGAGTACGAATAAAAGGAGTGAAATATTTAATCCGCCACATAGTGAAGGCCTTATCTACATTAACAATTAATTTTATGGCGAATAATTCAAACTGGTAATTATATTGACTGGACAGAAAGGCAGCCGAAAGGCTGGGAAGCGCACCAACACGCGCTTATCCATTCATTCGACAAGTAGGTCGGGATGTGCGAAACGAGTGATTATGACTATACCCTTCATATGTGTAAAAAGCAATCATCGACGAGTTCCCCGAAAATTATTTCAATTCCAAATCAGTAAAATTTTAGCACTAATTTCGCTCGTAATTCAGCAAACAACACAAATAAAGCCCCAAAGCCCCCGAGAGCGATCGACGAGCACAAGAGTCGCCGACAGCCAGATAACTCTGGCTCGATTCAGCCGGTACAGACGACTATAGGTGGCGCAAGTGAAGCGAGTATGCCCGCTCGCGCCATGTATCTAGATTCAGATTCTAGTATGTGGTGTCCGCGCCAGGTAAGTGTCCCAGTGTCTGTACTTGCAGCGTCAACAGCACCAGCATTATGTCGAAGAAGGCGAGCCAAGGCAATGCCACTGCGAAGCGGAGCGGACCGGACCGGAGCAATGGCGGCGGCGATGGGTAAGTGGTGCAAATTAAAACCAGGCCCAACATTTCCAATTGCACGAATCACACACAAAATCTCTTTTCGCCATGGACGAGATAGGACAGCTTAGGTAGACAGACACATTTAGCGCTGTGCAGTCGAAAGCGAGCGAGCCTCCAAAAGCAAGGCAATGGCACCCAGTTGTAGCGCCTAACAGTGGCCATTAGATATGCGCACACCAAACAACCGAACCCGATAGTCAATTTATGCAGCACCGACGTACAGTACGACACAAGAGATAAAGGTGACCAAACAATAAAAAAATTGAGCAGCAAGTTAGCGATTCCACAACTAATACAATCATCAATCTCATCCGCATCGCTTTATGGATTTTCTCCATTATTCTTTAATTTCCTCTTAAGGCCAAGCAGTGCTCCCTTTGACTTCGACTTCGACTTCGACTTCTGCTCCAACTGAACCCGTCTCGTTCTCGTACCGACGCTTTCCATTGTTCAAAGGCCTATTTCCATTTCTGCTTTAAGAAATAATTAACATTTTTCGCTGGTGTGGTTAATTTTTGCCGCTGATATCTGTCCTACTTTGCTCATGTACAAATACTTGAACTCGTCCGAGTCTCGCCGATATTTTTCCTCGTCGCGAAAAGCTCTCGTATTTCAAAGTGCAGGGAGCGCGTTGCATTTCTCATTTCTACAAATAGATATCGCGACTTTTTTTTGTCCACTTAGGCCCCCATTGTCGTTTTCATAATAATTCTGCCAACGTCATTATCCAGCGGCGAGCAGAAAACACTCGCACAAAATGACCGATTCAAAAGAAATCGTGATTTGTCTCGGCCATTCGAACCGATGGACGGTACTCATTCCGTTCCGTATGTCTCGGCCATCATGAAAATCTCCGTGCGCCGCGACGAATGACTGTCCCCGCAGCCCCAACCTCTTCCCCCCCCCTGACAAATACTCTACTAATCATTTTGCAATTTCTTCTCTAATTTATTGTCAGTTAAACGTAAAAATGTTGGGCTAAATCGCTGCCACATCGAAGCTACATCACGCGGTTTCAACAGACCCAACGTGTGGCGAAAATGAGCGAAAACAATTACACACCAGTGGAAACTGTACTTTATCTTTTTTAGGCAAGAGTGCTGTTTTGCAATATCGTTTTATTTCTAATTTTTAAGGTTGTTGAACTTCTCGCTCGACAAACTATTTCTTTTCACTTCATTATTGCGTCGTAATTTCTAGATTTCTTCATGCAAATGCTCCGAGCTTTTCGCTCGCTGTTCCATTTATATTCTGATAATATATTCAATTTTAAAGCTGTTTCGGTCGCTTTGTTTCCATCAAGCGTATTTCAAGTCTCAATATACTTACTCCAAAGGTCTTCATTTCCTTCTCGAAATCTTCTCCGAAATCCTTTGCATTTCCTTCCCATTCTCCATCCCTCTGGTCACTTCACTTCAATAAAACATAATATTAAATTCCGGTTTAATGACCCCGCTTTAACAATTTCCTTTACAGTTTACTGTAACAGAGGGATCAAAAATAAAGTTGCACAACATGACGAATTGAAGCACTAAGTGACTATTAAGAAGCATCTAACGAGTGCGATCTTTACATTATGTAACATACAGTCGCATTGAATATATGTATATAGTTTAAAAGGTTGTTGTCTTTTTCACCTAAAAAAAACTCAGTTTTCATTTAAGATAATGCTTATTGGAACGACTTTAAGCAAAAACTTCATCCAACTTTTTTTCATATTTTAATCGCTGATTTTCTTTGTATGAGAGACAGCCAATTATAAACACATTCTCTTTCTTATTTTCTTAATGATGTTGTCTCTTAAATTGCTTACATATATAAGCATATTAAAACAAATATAAGTACAATTTTTATACTTTTTTAAACAATTTTAAATTATTAAACAAAGTTCTTCCCCTAATAATACAACAATAAAAGAAACATGTTTGAGATTAAGTAGAATGCGTAATTTAACCCTTCCAACAGGTTCAAAATTGCCCCTACAATTCTAAATTTGACGTCATTTGTACGTCATTCTTTATAACCGATTCTCTATTTTCCACCCACCCTGTGTTGCAAATTCGAAAACTCATTTTCACCCACACAACACTTCTCAACTAGCGTAATACATACATGCAAAAATATATCAATTCAACTCAGTGTAGATTTAACGATGTTTCATTTGTTTACGTCATCAAATAAAAAATTTTCCCAATACAAGTTACAGAAATGAGCTGCAGAACTGCCCCTATAGATATCTACTGCGATAAAATCTAAAACAGTAATAGTAGTTTTACTTGTTGCAATAAACACTTAGTACTATGGAATGGTAAACAATCAATGCTTTAATTTTAAAGAATCATAGTTTTAAAAAAGCTTTTTTTTCAAATCTGCCCGGTAGTTTCAAAGATAACATCTCTTATAAACAAAGTCGCACATTTTATACTTCTTGTAGGAAGTTGAACTTTGGAAACGTCCTTCTTTATCAGTATGCGGCCTTCAGGAATATTCTCTCCGCGGCGGAAATTCGCTAAGCACATTAAACATATCTTTTTTTAAACTTAATGATTTTGGACATTTTAGAATACAATTTTACGTGTCCAATACGTTTGGCAGCCCTGCTGCAGACATTAGAAAGAATGCTCTCTTAATTCCTCGATAAAAGTAGAAATAGAAATAAATTGTAAGTGAAGTAACCTTTATTATTGTTTTAAAATTTGTCAGGTGTTGCTTGGCATAAACGAAATTTAAAGGCGAGAATGCAATGTAGATTAGATATAAAAACGTAATAGTTGAAAACATCCCTAGAAGTTTTACACAATAAAAACAGGGCTATTATGATTGGTCCTAAGATTTGAAAGCGGTAGTAAAAACAATGAAAATAATTTTTAGAATCTATTTCACACATCACGCTTGTTGCTTCCTTTTCTTCTTGATACCATCCCAATAAGCTGCAATTTATCGAAAATTAATTTCTCAGTATTCTCAAAGTTGGATATAAGGCTACTAAAACTTAACGGAAAAATCTTATTTGTATAAATAAGATTTTTCCGTTAAAAAATGCTCGATTTACTGGAGATGACACTGTGATACTCAAAACAGTTTACAAATTTTTAGCATTTTTGGTACTAAGTGATATGAAAATTTAATCATTCTTAATCGGTTGTAAATTATTGATGTATAGAGCATTTTTAAATTATAGCTAATGTAAATTCTAAAAAGGGATTACTAAAAAAATATATACGGACAAAATATCGGTTAAAATTCTATATATTATTTCAATTTTCTGGGAATTTTTTTAGAGACGTCACTATTTTAGCTTATAATATAACTAATGTACATATTTTATTTTGGTTTATACTTTAAATGTTTAAAGTACTGAAACCGTTTCAATAATCCTTGAAAAAATGTCGTGATACAATCCAACGCCTGAGAGTGAAAAGACCTTGGCATATTTTAGTTGAAACCAACCAAACACTGTATCACACATAGAAAAAACATTGCCAGTTTTAAGATGTAAAAAGTATACAAAAATATGAAGACACAGTATGTTAACAGACAGTTTTTATATTTTCCCGTCTGATAATTTATAGATACAATTGTTTTTAAGTGCTGATTCAATTTATTCTACAAATGCTGAAAGAATTATTTCAATATGTTTGAATTTGACGCAAATATTGCGACCAGTCTGCTAATTTGACTTCTTGCGACACGAGGCACTAAGAATTGCGCTTGTAAACCACGGTGTGAAGCGGTACGTCACCGAAAAAGCACGGGTAATTTTAAAATTGAAAATGAAGTACCTAAGTTTGTTTATTATAATAAAATATTTCAAAGATTCTTTCGCCGTTAAACATTAAGTAATGTTGGGCCCTATTTTTGAATTCAGTCGAATCGAATCGAAAAGAGCTTACAAAAGCACCTTTCGAACTTAAATTCTTTAATAAAGTTCCTAATTTGTGAACAAATTCATTTCAATTATCTTTGACTTCAATTAATTTTTCTTTCAAAATGATTCAAATAAGACAATAGAAAAATCAAATCGAATTTGACGTTATATACGGAAAAATAAATGAATTCAAATGTAAATAAAATCAATTGTCGAGAATTTTAGGAACTTTTTTAAGGAATTCTTATCCAAAAAGGGTTTTTGTAAGCTCTTTTCGATTCGATTCGAACGGATTCAAGAATAGAACCCATTACTAATGATGAATTTATAAAAGGTAATAACATAAATCCTTGCTATAATCTTGGTAATGATTTGTTTTAATACTTATGGTTCTTAATCATTAACGTTATTACTAGTCGTATTTACTGGCATGTTTACTCTGTTAATGTAAACTAGTTTTAATTCAAGTTCGCAACCTAAAAGGGATAAAGAAATAAAAAATAAAACATTTAAAAAAATAAAAAATCTCACTGATCATTCTACCTTAACAAATTGCTCAGTTGAAGTTGGAACTTCCTACTTCAACATTAGTATTAAATTACAGCTTTGCACACCGCATGCTGATTATATATTGGATTGCATTTAAAGAAGAGCTGCGCAGTCACAAATGAAATGTTATAGGATTGGATGGGTGTTCATTAAATCTTCGTTGCATGATGATGGTCCATAAAATCTTTTTCAGAGTTCCGTTCAGTTCAAATTGCAATAAAGAGTTTATCTTTCTTATTATTGATATAATATTTGATTGGTAGTTTGAATTACGAATACAGATTCGGATATAAAACGAATTTACTGATTCAACTTCAAAATGCGTTTACAATCTTCACTTTCACATGCTCAGTAAAACGTTAGTCGCCACAATGAAAGAGGGGCTTAAAATAAAAAGACCAAGAGCATCTGCTTTAGACTCAATAAGATGGCGCAATCACAGCGCCTATATTCGATCTCTCTTTTTCTCTAATATTTTGCATGCATTAAAGGGTCGCCCCAGGTGTTATCTAGGGCGGAAAATCCTGTAATTGTTCACACAGCTTCACATGTCTTAGCTATTCCAATGAACGCGACTCTCCTATGTATGCTTGACTTGGCTTGGAATTTTCATTTATTCAAACTTTAAAAGCGTTTTTCTTAAAACTATTTTTCAAATTGGCGTAGCGATAACCCAAAAAGTTTTCTATCGATCGCGCTGAAAATGTACACAAATTTTTACGACAATAAATATTACTTGGAACTTGAAACGAACGATTTAAAAAAATCAGTTGAAAAAATCATTTTTATTAAGCAAAAAATAATTAAAAAATTCAAATAATTTTTGTAGTGTTCCATTTCTTGAAACTTTTTTCTTTTTAGCTTTCGCCGCAGCCTCCCCAAAAAACTTTTCTACAATTCCACCATTTTAAATTATTTTGTAAATATATTTTTGTATCAACAAACAATATGTGAAGTTTCAAAAATATTAAAAAACCAGTCCTTAAACAAACTTGTATAAGGCCAATGGAGGAACAAAATTAGTAAGCGTTTTTGAGGCTCAAACTTGCTAGAAATTAGAAATGTAATTTTAATTTATGAAGAGTAATTAAATTTTTAGTTCTGAAGATTATTTTGCAACATTCTCAATTTGAATATTTTACGGTGATTTTGTCCCGTAAGAGTTCAAACGCCAAAATTAAAAATAGGTATACCTTAGATTTTGATGCAAAAATTACATATTAAAAGAAGGAAATCTAGAGTTCCTTTCTTAATAAAATACGGTCGAATAGCCATAGTTCTAAAAGACCTACCTTTGCTTCAATCGATACCCTCAAACTTAACATTAGAATACAATAGCTGCGTTTTTTCATCCGGGTCACGTTTTGGATCAATATCAAGAAAAGAAGAAACGATCCTGATCAATTACAAGTTTAGCGATCTTAGCGGTTTATGCAAAAGGCCATAATTAGCCTTCTATACCTACTCATTTCGATAAGTCATAAGCTAGAATAGAAGATTTCTACAAAATATTCACAGAAACATCACTTTTCGCCTATTTGTACAATTCTATAATATTTAGCTTAATACCTATTTGATAACCAGACATATGGCATTATTTTTACTAATTAATATCATAAATGCTTCCACATTCTAAAATAAGGGGTATAATTCATTACGCAATCAAAAAGTAAAAATATGCAGATATTTTATGAAATACCCTGTATAAATAGTATCAGCATTAAACTTGTGTAAACAGCAAAACATTCGATCCAGCTTGACGTTGCAATTTGTTAAGCAACCGCAACATTATTTTATCTGACAACAATGTCTGTTAAGAAAATACCATCAATTTCAAAACAAACATGGTCAGATGTTCAAAACACCCAAGCTTTGTACGGAGATTATACATATTTTATGATTTAAAGCAATAACTAAAAGCGCTAGAAACTAATTATAATGTAATTTATAATTTTCACTTATTTCAATGGTGTAAAAAATCATAACTATACTATCCTAAAGCAGAAATACGATTTAAACCAATGAGAATTGAATGCGACAACACAAATTGCAATTTCAGATTATCAGCTAGTTTAAAAATGGATACAGCTTTGTTAAAAGCTGAAATTTTCAGCTAGCTTATGTCATTACATATTTTACAGGTGAACTTGTCAGTCTACTGTAAAACTAGATAACAAAATAATCAAAATTAAGCCATTCATCTGGAAAAAAATGAAAAATAAAAATCGCAGATATTTTAAACCTTACAAGTCGTTTATTTCAAAGAACTTTTCCCTCAGGAATAAGGCCACCAGCTGACAAAAAAAACCATGATATTGTGCTTCTGTATTTATGTGGACATACTGTACTTTTAAAAATGCAATAGCAGAAAGACACCTATTTTGATTAAAGCGTTAAATTGTCATCCGGGAATTTTTCAATTTGAAGTAGGGGAAATGGTTTTTTAGCTAGAACCATGCAAAGTTAAGGGTTAAAAATATGATTAAGTAAGACCTGTTATTCAAGTACGTTCATTAAAACAATCAAGACACTTGCATTAATCGTTTAGTCAGATCAAAGGAAATAAGGTTTTTATTTCTAGAAGAAGTCTGTAGAAAATACTCGTATATTTTCGTGAAACTTGTTTCATTGATATTAAAAAGTCCTTAAATTCGAAGGTATTTCGGTGTTAAATACTCCCAGAAAGTAAATTATCTTAATTCTTTGACAACTTAATAATTTATATATTTTTACAAGAAATTAACGAAAAAATGTCTAACAAATTGGTATTTCTCGTTCTTTTTATGTTATTTCGGCATTTAGAATAGAAATGCATGGTTTTCTAATTTCATAAATAATTTGGATTTCCAGAAGAAAATTTTTATAAATCGGCTTATTGTGGCCATAATGAGAAAAAGGAATTATTGTAAACTGGTTTGTTTCATTGGTGATATTCTGAAAATTCGGATTTGCATAAATGCGAAAGGTAGCCAGGTAGGACCACCAGATTTTATTTTCAGAACCAAACATATAAGATGAAAGGAAATAGGGGCAGACAAGGTACGAGCAGTTCTTCTCCACACAAGATATCAAATATGCTCTAAATTAAAAAATTAAAAAAATTATTTTGTTGTTGTCTTTTTTTTTTTTAACTCTCACACTTTATTTTTAGTTGGAGAATAATAATAAATTTTTTCCCGCAATTTCAACGATTCTTTTCAAATTCTGGATATACATACGTCGGGAATTGATGAAAATACATACCTACAACTTCAACCTTGAATCAGGGGCGTATCTATCACTGAAGCAGTTGTAGCAATGATACAGGCTCCCGAGATACTTAAAAATTCATAAGTTTACTTATCAATACTGAAATAAATAAAAGCTCAGGCTTAATGAATGAATAATAAAACGGTCCGCCACATCCCATTTCAGGGAAGTATATCGATTAGTCCAGTCAAAATTCAAAACTTAGCTTACAATTCGGTACCGGAATACGTTTGTTTTTTTCTTTTTTAAATACGTAAAATGCTGAGCTAACTGAAAATACAAATTTTTATTTGTTGCAATTGATATCACGCCCGGTGAGTTCCGTATCGAGAAATTAATGATTTTCGGATTTTATCATTTGCTTGTGCTTTAAGAACTTCTTTCATGCTAAAATTCCACGATTCTAGGTCAACGAGAAGTACCCTATAGGTTTTGATGTCAGGCAGTGGTTCGTTTGTCAGTGTGAAACATTTTGAAATTCCGTATCTTTTATTACATTGAGTTAGAAACGATTTTTTTATTTTTTTTTTTTATTTTTTTACAGGATTATACAGTTATAAACTTTGATATTAATATCAAAATCAAAGCTCTGACTGTTCCTGAACAAAAAGGTCTTGATGGATAGACACACGGACAGCAAAGTGATTCAGAGTAGCCGGCCACACACAACGGTGTTTTGCGTACAAATTTGTGACAAACTCTGTTTATACTCCACTTTACCCACAAACGGTGTTAGTTTTAGTTTCCAGAGCGACATTTAAACTCAAGAAAGAAATCGCTACTTCGCAATCTAATGTTGGAGCGATTCATTTTCACATATGATAAACAAAGTAAAACCATGGAAAAATCAAAGACAAGAAATATTTGGGACGGTATTAAGTTTGTACCCCAAGTTGCCCACACACGATCAATCCTATGTTTGTACGAGTGCTTGTACACCAAAAACTGTCCCGTGTGTGGCCAGCTAATAAGGGTTACATTTTTTTCATTTCCAGATACGGAACCCTAAAAAATGCTCATTTTTACTCTTTGCATATCTCAAAAACTATGCTTAATTTAACGAGAGAAATAGTAAAATCGTCAAAAGAATAACCTTCGAGCCAATAATTAACGAGACGTTAATTTCTCCGCTCGGTTACAGTCGCAACAGCCTTTCTAAATTAATACTCATTAAAATTTATCTTAGAACTTCTACGGGACAAGAACAGCTACCGGATTTAGAACTTGGGAAACTAAAATTTTCTTCAAGGCAATGAAGGCAAGAAAAGTAGCTATTTAATCATTAGTATATTTTTTTTAGTGTTTTTGGTTTTTTTTTCTGAAATAGGGCACCCCAAAAGAGGGAGGGTTGCTACACCTCTGACTTGAATAGTCAAATCCTATAATAAATCAGCTTCTTTACTTTAAGATACAAGAAATTTCAATGAAAATTGGTACTTCGAGATTTTCGGTGTGTTGATTTCTAATATACGATTAAACTTTGAAATTCAATATGGCGATGAAATTCCCATCGAAATAAGTGAATTATTTTTTCTGGGTTGCTGATTTTGAACCATGTACAGAAATTTAGACTGGGCAATTGTCTATGTAGATTGCAATTGACCATGCATGCAAATGTTGCAACTTAAATTTTTTTTTACTATTTTTCTTGTTCTGTCCGATAAACGGTTTTCCCCTTAAGGTAATCAATGTCGTCATCCTACTTGCAAGGTACAAAGTGAAAGAAATGTCGCCCACGCATACAAGCTACTACAAGCCCATCTTTTTTGATATGCTTGTGTTATTAACATTTCTACAATAATGCCATAATTTCATTCATCCCTTTACCGCCTCCAATAACAGAATCCACAATCCGTCCACCCTTTCGCTGAAAAAGTTGGTTGACAGTGGATTTGCCACAATTTTCAACATCCTGCCAAAAACTAAAACCCTCTGCACCCACCTACTACTCCCGGGCAAACGCAAAGGAATGACAAGGAGAGTGCGAGTGTGAGGCTCGGATCGGAAAGGCAGCTCACCATCCCTTTCCTGGATGTAAGCAGAAAGTTATTGAATTTTATTCAGAAAATCCCGTGCGATTCTCCACACAGCGAAGAGGAAAGCGCCATCGGAGTTAATGTGACAAAAGCTCTAGCGAACCACCAAAACGGTGCGAGAGGGCATGTCTTGTTTCATTTTCAGCTTTTTATGGAATCGGGAGCGGTGGTAACACGGTAGCAGAATCACCAGCCACTAGCAGCAGCAGCAAGCAGCAGCAACCGCAGCAGCAATGTCCATCTCAATTTGAGTCCGCAGCATCGTACGGCAGCGTGGTTTTATCTTTCGGAGACACATCGACAGAACAAGAAGAACCCCCTGAGGAGCGGAGGTGTGTGCACTTTGTGTGAAAAATAACAGAACCGCCGCGGTTGGGTCCGGTCGACGACAACGACGACAGCGGCCGCTGGTCGTCTTGCTAGCAAGAATGAAGTTCCGCTGCTGAAAGTAGATCGCATCGACATCCTGAGATGCGAGCCGAAGTGTGACCATGTCGAGATTACCACACGATGAACTGTTATTATTTAGAAAAAGCAATGTACCACACCGCCGCGGACAGGCAGACAACCCAGGCTAGGCCAAACCAGACCAGACACAACCAGCCCAAACAACAACCCAACAACGTCGACGTCAACGACGACGACGACGACACACAATAAAACAGAGCCACCGCCGCCAAACTGAACGGAGCAAGAACTCATCAGGCAGCACCGTGCCTGTGCCCCGTTCCCGTAGCATAAAGCTGCATACACCCAGAGGAGCACCAGCATAACACCAACACGATGGAACTGATTTAAAAGCATAAAAGCGAACGGAGAACGACACCAGAGAACTGTTTTTCGAGTGTTCGATAGTGCGCGCATACACCAAAATTAATTAATGATGGATGGATATGGACATATTATCGAGAAACAGCGAAACGGGGTTCGAACCGCAACAACGCGTTCCTACAGCCGCTTCACAGGAGGAGGGAAGGGAAAGGAAAAGTCACCTCACCGTTGCCGTCGTCGTCGCCTCGCCATCGCACCGCAGCCGCGTTCGGCTAACAAACATTCACAGAGCAATCAAATAAGAACGAGACACGGCCGCTTTAATTTAATGAAATGAAATGAAAAGAGGAGAAAACCGATCATTTCTTGTGTCTGCCAGGGGGCGGTGCGGCGGGCACCACTCGATGACAATACGATGTAATTTCGATAATTATGGGGAAGAATCTGGAAGCACCGAGAAGAGAGACAAAAAGGGCCAATCGCCTTAATACAGTATTTTTGTTATTGTACGCAATGAGTTGCGTTAAAATGAGCACTTTCTTTTGTGCACCCCCCTCAACTGAAATATTAGGAAAATTCTTCACCTGAAGGTGGTGATGCTGGGTTTGTTTACACTCTCGAAAAAATAGGCTCCTTCAGGACTGGAACATGACACGTTAGCGATCCGTGAGAAATATAAAACTTCGTTATGTATGCCTTTTAAAACCCGCCCGGCAGCGGCCGCAGCGAAATGTATGGCTTGAAAAAAGCCAAGAACCGAGATACAAGTTTCCGTGAAATTTGAGGTAAATGACAGAGAACAGTTAACGCACACACCACAGTAATTATTGCATATCATTTACGCTCTTGCACAGAAAATGTACCGGCGTTCCCGATTGGCGATATGTGTGCGGACGGAATTAAACCTACACAATTAAACGAGAATTCCCCACGACCACAGCCGCGCACCGACGGGCCAAGAGTTGGGTAAAATTGTAATAAAAAAAAAAATTAAATAAAAAAATTTTTTTTCCTAATACTCTCCGTTCCGGGCAAAAGTCTCCGAAAACCACAAAAATCCACACATCGCTTCGAGAAAATCACTGGACGCCCGAAAAGCGGCCAAAATTGGGCCACAATTTGGCAAAAACGGGCCGTAGTCAAAACGTATGAATTTATAAAATCGCCATCTTATGTTTAATTTACTTGAGCATTCTGTTGTTTTTTTTATTTCGTCTTTTTCCTCTCATCATTTGAACTGTCTTCGGTATGTCTCCTGTTAATTCTATCCCATTCTCCCTCGTTTATGTACGTTTGTTTTTTTATTTCATTCTTCATCATCTGTCTTCAGATATGTTCAATTTTGATAACTCCGTCTCTGTCTCGGTCGCAAATGAACGAAGCATACATGCGCCACTACACTGGCACTCGAGTAAGCACACAGAGCACCAGGGAAAAAAGTTCTCTGAACGAAAAGCAATTTCTGCCCGTCCATTGTTACAAAGTCCCCCAAAAACCGACATTTCGCCAGAAATTCAATTCTCTGCGGCCCTTGGTACGCTTTTTGCTAGAATTTTAGGTGGAAATCGTTTTTCTACTTACATTTCAAGCGGCAGGTCGATGCTCTTCACAGAAATCCTCCTAATTTACATGGGAGGCGATGCCACCAGCTGCTCCCCTTTCTTTTCCTCGACGACGACGGGGCACAAGTGGCCTCATCCGTACGAAAAGCACCGCAAAGAATTGCACGGCGCGTCTCAATTTTATTCAAACGCACTCACAACTACTATGAACGGCCAAAAACACCAGACACACCACCACCGTCCTCTCGTCCTTAAATCGCGATTGTAACTTTTCCTTAATCCTCGAATTCCGCTGGTATATCACTTTTACTAAAAAAATAATAATAATAAACTTCTCGTCCCTGCGCTTCCTCGGAAAATTTAATAAACAAATCCCGGAACGCCGCAAGCACTGACCCTCAACGCCGAAACACTGCGCTCCACCACCTCCTCCACGGAGCGAATTTTCCAAAAAGTGAAAAAAATTTTTGAGGAAAAAATTAAATCTCGCCGAAATCACTAGTAGACCCTCAAAAATTGCGTTAAATTTGGCAAAACGGCCCCAGCCAGCGCCGAAACCAAAACAATTAATCTCCCCCCGATCGGCCGAAGCTCCAACTTACTTTCTTGGCTTTTTTCGCAGACAAGTCTTGCTCTCGCTGGCGAGTTTAAATGATGAATTTTTCTACCTGGATTTTCGCACTCAAGCTGTGTATTCACTACGGTAAAAATACGCTCCTACTGTAGAAATTCGGTTAAATTAACTAATTACACATGATTTTTCTCTAATTTTGTCTTTAATCTTCCGACTACTGAATTTTTCTCAACAAAACGTACGCACCACATCAAAGCCCTCCATTTTGTTTTTAATCGTGTCCGTGTGTAATCGCGACGATTATGGCTGCGGCGCGGGTACCGAATACAACACTAGCGACATGCCAACATTGGTGTTGGTGGTCGTAAGCATAAAATGCCAAGGGAAGGTGCACAAATTTTTCTTCACATGCCTTTTTTCATATCGCTTCCAGCACCGTCGGTAAGGCAGTTCAATTAGTGCACGGATGGTTCTTGTCTTTACTTTGCTTGGCACCATATTGAGAAAATTTACTAAATTTATTCGTGTTCCACCACTTTCCTGTGAGTCGGTTTACAAATTTAAAAGTAATGTCTCACCTATCATTAATTAAAAAGGTAATTTTTTTTTTTTATTAATTGATACATGGAACTTCTTCAAAGCATTGTTGTTACAGCGGTTCCTTTTAAAAGCTTTTTGTTAATTCCAAGCTTTGCATATTTCAAGGAGTCTGTTTTATTCTTTCGGACGCCAAATGTACAATGTAACTTTTTAAATATACTTCGATTTTTTCACTTACCATTTTGTATCGACACGACAAAAATCCAGTAAACAAGAAAAAATTGGAAAAATAATAGATATACCAAAAAAAATTGAATCTAAATATTTGACCGTTAAGGGCTATTGATAAAGAAATAAAACACTAATATTACATTTGTCATTTTGAATTAAGGACATTTTATCATTTTTGTTTAAACATATTTCGATTCTTTATAGTCTCAAGAATGTTGGTTTGAAATTTCAAGTCGAAATTCTTTTTTTCTGTCATACCTGTAAATGTTAAAAAGAATTTTAACACGTTGACGCACATGACGTATATTCAGCTATAAGCTTTATAAGCTGAATTGACGTCTATAGACGTCATTTGCGTCAACGTGTTAAACTTATTTTTCTCGAAATTATGTTTTTAAAATCAGTTATACCAGTGACACGCCAACAGAATTAAATACGCTCAAAATTATAAATTTCGGTTGGTGTGTCGCTGGTATTACCAATTTCCCGAGAAAGTGCTGCTCCGATTTACATCGAACTAGGCGCAAAAGAGACTCTAACAAACTATCCATGTAACCCTGGAAAAAAATACATATTATATAAATATCAGACATAAATATGTCTGAATCCGGTTCTAGGTTAAAATTCAATTCAATGAAAAATTTGCGTTCTATCCTGAACCAGATAGGAAAATGAAAAGAACACAGCAATTATCTGTGCTGCCATACTAAAAAAAAATCTTATTGTTGAAAAATTGTGTTCTCTAATAAATTTTAGAATAGTAAAACAGCTGTCGGCAATTATTTAAGGAATCGTAATCAGGGATAAATTGAAATTTGCATTAAAAAATATGTAAACTAGTCTTAAAACGCTGTAAAATTTATGAAAATTAATATTTCGACTTGATTTTAGTTCAGACAAAATTTGAGCACAGTTGGTCAAGTCGCGTTTTATATTTTTAATTTAATTCGAAGTTCCAAATTCCCCCCTAATTAAGCGTTAAGAGTTAGAGTTAAGTTTAAACGGATTTTTCTCTAACCTTTGTTTTTATAATTGGTATCCGCGATATCTCAAGAGCTACTTAGCCGATTTGGTTTTAAAAACTGATTTTTTCGTTTTTAAATCATTTAACGTGTGAATTATATTTAAAAAAAAAACTAAATATTTTAACGTTTTAGGGTAGAAAGTATTGTATATAATTTGTAGAAAAAAAGTGATGAGTTATCATGCGTACCAGGTGCAGATAAATGATATTAATCTCGACTTGGGCCCATATGTGTTCTACAATTTTCAATTTTTCTTAATATAATGTTTTCTAATTACATATGTGATTAATAGCTTGAATGTGAATAAAATAAATATTTTGAGTTTTTATCCACATGAAAAAACTTTCTTTTTTCAAGATAATGGTTATTTTAAGCTTTAACTTGACAAAACATTTACGGTTTCCAAATTATTAACAATTTTTGTCATCTGTGATTAAGTATCACTTCTTAAAGGTGAATGTGCTCGTAGCTTCATTCGCCTCCTTTTGATATACGAATATTATAAAAACAAACCTTATATTTAGGCTGGTTCTGTTGTGACATGCAGTGGATATTTCTTCCCTTGATTCCTAAACAATTCAGA
Organism: Eutolmus rufibarbis; assembly: GCA_963920795.1. NCBI lineage: Eukaryota > Metazoa > Arthropoda > Insecta > Diptera > Asilidae > Eutolmus > Eutolmus rufibarbis. Next base: position 16,213,417 of record OY987207.1, on the reverse strand, counting down.
TCTGTTTGGATTGCATTTCACGTTGTAAATGTTTTGACGAATTTGAATTTTTTCTTTTTAATTTTTTATTGAACTTTTAAATACGGTCAATTAAATTGAATAATAATAATAATTTTTTACATCACATTTTTTACAAAAACTGAAACAAACCACAGAGCTCTCTTTTAAAGAGGGAATCTATATTTTATCAAAGGTAAAATAAAATAATTTCAGCGATTATTTGGTTTTTTAATAACTATAGAATGGAATTAGTTCTTAAATATAGTAGAATTTTGTTAGTTGCCTTAACTTAAAAAAACAATTATTGTTTTTACTTATTGTACTAAAGAAACCAGCAGGAAAAGTGTAAATGAAATAATTTATATGCTTTTAAAAAAAACACGACTTTAACCTTGCAAACAAAATTTATCTAAAACACAAGGTTATTTATTTTGTTTTTATCGTGTACACAAAGTAAACAGAAATTTGTTTCAAGAAGATCGAGTATAAAGTTTTAGAAACAAATATTACAAGTAATCGTCGCATAACCTTTAACTGGTAGTGTTTCAAATTTTAATTTTGCGATTTTAATTGAATATTCTTCGATATTTGTACTTTCGACTAAAAAATAAATAAAATGAAAGCCACCGGCCGAGTCTTTCTTTATGGGCACTTTCAAAAGGCAACAAATTTAAAAAATTTTTCTTACTATACAATCTTCATTTAATTTTATCTACAATAAAAGGAAGTACATAATTGCAAAAATTGATTTTAGTTTTATGGTTTTTATGTGTAATTTTCATCGGAACATCAGGCATAAAATAAGAACTCACATTATTGGGTACTAAGAAACCATTACCTCATCAAGATTGAAGAGAGATTGAGAATTTATAAAAGATTGTATTTACCTTAAATTATTTTATTAGTAGCAATAATTTGAAAAGTGTGAGGTACTATCTTTTTATCCAAGTTTCTTCTTCTTAAAAGGCTGACCTTTTATATCATCATCGTCGCTATTTTCCCCAATTTTCTCAAAATCGACGTCTTCATCTTCATCTTCATCTTGAGTATCGCTTTCGCTTTCTTCTGATGATGATAAAATTGTTGGTCCTAAATTTTTAACGAACATTATCGTTTTTCCTAATCGTCGTGACTCTGAAAATTTATAAAAAATTCAAAAACTTAGGAAAAACATTCTCAAAATGTATGACACACCTGCTTTGAGATATAGCGATCTACATAAGCTGGATACTGCACTTTTCCCTTGCTCCTCAGTTAAACCAAATATTAGGGCCCTTCAATAAAATAATAAAGTTTGACTTTGTAATTTTTCTTACATTTCAAGACGATCGTAAAGACCCAAAATTTTACTATTCGTAAAGAAGGGACCGTATGTAAAACTAATTATAAACAAATATGTACATACAAATTTGCAACATCGTAAGGTCCACGTAGTTCAAATTCATTCGTTGCTCCGCTCGAAAAAATTATGTTTTTTGATTTGCCCCTCACACGGTAGTTGTGTGCGATTTTAATCATGTCCTTCCGAAAGCTGGAGTTAACGATGGCAGGGGCATATTTTAATTCGAAGTACATCCCCCTTTTGACTGCAACTTGATATGTTTTCCTGTTAATGGGTAGTTTGCTGTCCTCTGGATCACAACACACAATATCACCGTTGAAGCTCGTGCAGCAATGCTGAAAATCAAAGATTTTTGAAGAATGATTGTTTTAAATGTTATTTCTCTTACTGAGGCTTTGGGGTTCCAAGACCTTCAGATTTACAAAAAATAAAAAAAAACTTAGTTTTGCCTAAATTTATTACTAATAATTTTAAGAATACTTTAAGCGTTCCAAATTTAAACCACATAATCTTTATAATATTATCTATGATGTAGTATAGGGAAAAAAATTTTAAATTTTTTTTGTAGAAATGATAGCTGCTTGAAAAAAAAATTCTGATTTTTATCGAAATTTTATTGATTTGAGTTTAAAAATGTGTAGAAAATTAACGCGCTTCGCCACCCAATCAAAAAAAATCTTTTAGATAATGTTGTAAGGAATACGTGGTTTAAATTTTATCAAAATCGGTTAAGTAGATCTTGAGATATCTTGTACACCAGTTTGAAAAACGTAGTTTCAACAAAAGCACAAAAGAAAATAAGGTTAAAACGTGAAATGCAAGGAATATTCGCTGCCGCATTCATTTCAATTGACTGTAATTCAGGTAATAATTAGAATTTTGATATGTGGAAATGCTTCAAATATTCTTAAAAGTATAATATTAATAAGAAATCTAGGCAAAAACATTTTTTTTTATGTTTTGAAAATCTCAAGGTGGTGTAACCCATTGAAGGAAAATAAACGTTATGTTATTTTACATTCTAGGATTGGGAGGAAAAAACCAGAATTTTGATAGTTAGTTAGTGCAAAATGAAAGTTGCACGGTAGTGGTATTAATTGAGGTTCAACTCTGGAGAGAAAATACCGCACATTCAGATGAAAATATTTTCTTAGCCATTGTATTCATTTGAAAAAAAAAAAAGTTTGGATATTTAAGGAGGCTACACGACCTTCAAATTATCTCCAAAATGAAATCACGCTTTAAGAAGCCTTTTAACCCTTTGCCTACGTTGCGCCACTATTCAGTTATTGCCTATAGCAGAGCAGCTTTTTTCCGGTTTTTCAGATAACATTTAAGTTCATTCCCTGGTTTTTTACGATGAATCGTGAAACATTGAAAGAAATCAATTTTTTTTTTTTTTTTGGTCAGGTTATAACTATTTCTAGCTGAGTAACCCGGGTATATCATAAGTACTATGTATTTAGTTAAAAACTTCTTAAATGCTCAAGTTTGGTACCACACTCATTTTAGCAATGTTACTTAAATCTGTGAATGTAGAACCATAGTCCATAACTCGTTTTGCTACCACGGTCTACGTTTAAAGGTTTTTTTGTTTTAACTCTTCTTTACTTGGACGTTTCATTATGGGAGGATATAAAGATGGAAACCTTATGTTAATTGCCTCTCGTTATGGAAGTTCACCTAAACTCAAGAAATCGATGTGATATGAGTTTTTAGAGAAAAATCCCCTGTTTTTAATAAGCTACGTGCATTAAAAGTTGGTTTCATGTAAAATTATCCAAAATATGATTAGTTTTATCGCGTAAAATCGAAGTTGGCGCGCTAGTCCATAATAGAGGCTAAACCCGCGAGGTGTGCAATTTATCAATATTCATACATTATATCTCGTTCGACGTAACACAAGTGGAACGTCAGCCCAACTTCAGTATTTATTTATAAGTTAAATAATTATTATTTTTGAAATGAATGTAGTAGTGTAGTTTATATTGAAATGAATTATTATTACATTTTTTTAAATAGCAAGGTTATACATTTTTTCAGGCTGAATTAAACGATTTCTTATTTTTGAATGTTTGAAGGTTGCACAGTAAAATGTCCCCTTAACCCATTTGAGACAAGGAGTTTCTTTTGAGACCATATCCAGGAGTGAAGGAATTTTGGTGTTTATATTGTGTTAATTATTTTTACTTTCCCGATGATCCTGGCCGTGGAATACTTATTTTAGGCTCTAACTTAAAACTAATAGAAGTTTTAAATTTTACGGACCTTTAAACTTTAATTTTTCTCAAAATAACCTTATCTTCACTACTTTTTTACTAATGACTGATAATTCAAATTCAGTTTCATAGCACATCGTGTGTTACGCGTCTTTTTGGTTCGGAAATGCCTAACACACACGGTGTGTTGTTCGTCTGGGAGTTAATCTTATTTAATTAAAAAGTAAATGCCTGAAAGTAGTTATGAACTAAATAAATAGTAAGTACTAATTTTGGTAGATTTTGATGATATTTCGCACGCAGAAGGTCGTATAATCTTAAAAAATTTGGCGGTGATTGTGTCGGGATGCACAGTCGAGGAATTGTCGTGAATGCATTCTCAATTCACGTCTTTTTTAAACCAAAACCACCGTGCTAACTACTCTGAGTCCCAAACAGTCAGTCTTAGGTACTAACACCAAGCAAATAACGGTCACAGATTTTTGTTCTAGATGAGACCTCTATGAGTTATTTGCTTGGTGGTACTAATTATGTACATTATAGAATAGCTGCGGATATGCTCTTTCTGATGATATGCAGCTGTTACGTTTCATGTTGACTTAATTCGTAAGATTCGGCCAATATTGTGTAAACAAATGTTTTTTTTAGATTTATTTCAAATTTGTTTTTTCTATTTTAACTTGTTAAATGTTTGATATTATCATAATATTGCTTTGTTATGATCGAAATCTATCGTTTGAGACCAAAATCAGCGTCGTAGCTACTTGGAATATTCTTCTGTACCGATTTGAAACTTTTACGGACGCCAACATTCTTATTTTTTTTCGAGCATCCTTCTGTCGCGTACTACGCATACGTTTTATAAGAAACAAAACTATATTCCGATTAGAATGAAACCAAAATCAATGTAATAGGACTTATAGCTTTCGAGTTATTCAATGGTTTTGTATCCCCCTGAAAGCGTTACATCAAGAATTCTGAAGTGCCCCCTAGTAAAGGTGTGAACCTATAGACGTATTAACATCAAAATTCGATTAGAAATAAAAGGTAAAAAGAGGTTTGTATGCAAATCCTTAAACCTTCATAGTATGTGCAGTTTTAGTCTCATAGCGACTAACATTTTGTCACTTCGCGCAGACTTTAATTTCATTCATATGCTCAGGAACGGAAATTCTTGAAATGTGTCTGATTCTAGGTTTATTTACTTCTATTGTTTTGTGTGAATGTGAAGCAGCGCAAAGAATTAAAACATTCATTTTACTTACTGTCAAAGCGGCTTCCGTTTTGGGCAGACCAGCGACGAGGTGATATTTTTTTAAATTTGCCGAGTTTGTCTAGAAAGAGGCTCAAGTAGTAAGTGAATTGAAAACAAGATCGCAAGTTACCATCGCGTGGGAAACAGCTGGATCCGAATAAATTATAGTCATCCTGTGCAGGATCTTCAGACTCCCCTTGAGGTCCTTGGAGAACTCCGCGTCCACGGGGGCCGGGAAGAGGTCGCTTTGCTTTTTAGAGGTGTCCCTGTTCGCGTGGTCGTACGTCTGCTCGAGAGCCACGGTCCGGTACCCAACTGCGAACAGAACTTTGTTTTAGGCGCGAAATCCAACAGATCTTCGGTTTCTCGTTACGTTCAATCAGTTCATTAAGGATGTCGATCATCTGCTTCCTGTCGCTGTTGTAGGGCACGCAAAAGTCGTAAAATCCTTTGGTTACTTCCATTTTAAAACCGGCGTGATTCCAACGTAAATAAACAGACTGACAGTTCTCAGCACGTGCGCTTTTGGGTGCCAATTTTGTACAGTCCCAGGACCAAGCTGAGTTAAGCAAATATCGCAACCTCCTTTTTTAGTAATAAACCACACCTCACAACCTCAACTGAATAACGCATTATTCACTTTAACGACAAACGCGACATTAAGGTGAGCATAAGACAAACTATGCGCCACAGTTGGATGACAAAATATTTTGAAAATTCTCAATATTTCATTAGTGAAATAGAAGCAGAGCGCCCTGCCGTGTCACCGAAATTTTAAATACATCTAAAATTATTCTCAAAACAAATTTTAGGTACGTGGAGGAAAATTTTGCCTTGATAAATTTTTTGGATTTAGGAATGTAAAATCGTTGTGTATAAACACTTATTTATTAAAGTAAAACTTTATTAGCTACGTTTTTCGGTCGATTACGCATATCACATGCATCAAATTCAACTATTCCGACAACGAAATGCACCAGTTGTTCATTTATTGAATTGATGCGATCTTTGCAAGATATATTGAGAAAAAAACTCGTCAAGAGCGAGTCGAACTCGTGCAGCGAGGGTTCCGTACAAAACAATGGAAAACTCTAAAAAGTATACATATAGTAAATTTTAATCATAATCAGAAATTATCTCAACTGAGTCTGTAAATTACTTAGAACTTCTTTTCCTATTGTATAATAAACAATTTTTAGTATATGTTGTTTAAGTACAGGGTATGGGTAATATTGTAACTCAGGTTTTGGTTTTGTGATTGACCTGATAACAAAATATGTCTAAAAACCATGATTTTGATGGCCCCCCCAAAGTTTTAAGTAAAACAAAATTTTTAGAAAAATGTGCTAGTAAAGCTCTTTCCAACGATGCCCCATAAGCATATGAATAATAAAAAATTGTTTCCACCCTATTTGCATATACAACGCCCTTTCCCAATAAAGTTTTTTAAAAATTATTTTCGTCTTTTGGCTAAGGATTTACATATTATGAGTTAATTTCAAGGTGATAACTCGTTTTGTTTAGAATTGAGAAGCCTCTGACAGACAGACGGACAACTTTGCCATAAAATTTCATTTATATGCCGTCAAATGGGGTAACTTTGTGATCGCGGGGTAACTTTGGGCAATTTGTTTTTTTTTTAGTTAATTGCCAGCACCATCTAGCTATGTTAAACTTGAACTCTGATATCAATCAAATGTTATTGTAAACATAAAGACCTACTCGTAGACTCGTCACAGACAATATAAACATCTCTGTTGTTTATATAAACACGTCCTGAAGTTTGAACTTTTTCAAACCGTGACCTAACCAAAAAGTGAAGTCAAGAAAACTTTAGTCAGAAAGAGTGTTTTAAATTTATGTTATATACATGTGACTATAAACAAATTAACATTTTTCATACTGTTAATTAATTAATAAAGGAAAGATTTTAATCGAAATGTGAATATCTGATATTTTAATTGGCAATTTTTGCATTGAAAACGTTTTCAGATCTGATTGCCCAAAGTTACCCCATCCCGGGGTAACTTTGTGCACTTTGCAAATTGTTTGTTTGTAAACAATGCACTTCATAAAAATCAACAAGTGATGGTGCAATGTGTTGTCAGATGTCCCACAAGTAATTCTAGAAAAAAAAAGAAGTTTATAATTTTGTTCTATATTAGTTATAAACAAGCAAAGTTGAAAAACCGTGAAAAACTGCCCAAAGTTACCCCATTTGACGGTGCTTGAAAACTCAAATTGAAGACGAAATTATTAATAATCAAATTAAACAAGGCAAATACCCTATACGTATTATTGTAAATTATTATAAATAATTATATATTTTAGCTAACGTATTAAAAAATTGAAACAAAGAAAAAATTTGCACCTGCATTTACTTCCTTTCTAATCGAAGTTTCACTTGTAACGTGGTTTCGTAATACATACCTCACCTTATTTTTATTCGTCAGCTTTATATTTCCACAGTGAATTATTGGACATTTATTGGATTACTGAAAAAATTGGACATGTATCTCAAAAGGGTCGAATTCTAAGAGCCCTAAATAATACAAAAAATTAGAACGCCAAAGTACATGATTCTTTCGACAATCTATCAAGGATAACACAAACTAACACCCTGTAAAGCGATTAAGTGAAGTTTTCCGTATTTTCAAAAAAAAAATGAATGTGTTTTCCTCCATATGCCTAAACATTTTTGTAATTTGTTTTCTAAGTTAAAGTTAAAACATTGCTCAGCTCTTACTAATATTTATAGTTACCTATAATTTCCATAAAACAAGAGTCAATAATAGGTGGTGGTTAGAAACAAACTATCTGACCGATTTGTCTCAAATTTTTACACAACGATTTATATACATATTATTAGTTCTCGTCCCTACATTAAAATTTTAATTTTTTTATTTAAGGGGAGATATACGCCTAGGAGCCGGAAAAAAGGGTCATTTTTGTGAATTTTTTCAAGGAAAACTATGTATTTGAAATTTCGGATTGGGGTTTTAATTATCTAATAGTATATACATTCAAAAATATGTTTAATTTTTTTTTATTTAAAAATATCAAAAATATACAAAGATATAGTATGATGAGTTTACGGTACCCACTGGCGTTTCTATAAAAATCATCTGAAAAAAAAAACAAAAAGATTATTAAATTAGATACTATAATCTAGTACTTGTCCTTGTCATAGCCGATTTTGAAAATAGCGATTTATGACAAAATGGCGGACGTTTGAACATAAAAAGTGCTTTTCGGACCAAACATTTGTTATTATTTTCCCTATAAAAAAAAAACTAAGTAACGAAAAAAAAAAATCCTATGACAAGTTTTAGATAATGTTGTATAGAATAACCACAAAAAACCTCAAGGTAATCGGTTCATTAGTTTTCGAGAAATTTTGGGTACCGATTTGAAAAACGTAGTTTTGAGAAAAACGCGTTTGAAAATTTGGAAATGAATAAATCATTACTCGGCGCAGCAAAACACGTTTCACTTTCTCGGCTGTAACTGGCTTATTTATCGAAATATTACCTTGCCGTTTTCACCAGTTATTCTAGAGACCTCAAGCTTCAAGAAAATGCCAAAAAAAAAAAAATTTTTTTTTCGAACATCTAGGCGTATATCTCCCCTTAAAGAAATCAATTTTGTTTGAACATTTATCAGTTTCATTTTAATATGAAAAATAAATTTGTTGCCAAAAGCTTTTGTTCCCTTAGTCGGATTCAAAAATTAATTTTATCTGAAAGGTATTTAATCTTAGTGTTTTAAATGAATTTTTTGTGTAATATTTAAATTACACGTGCCTTGCTTTATAAAAAATGTTCAACGAATTTGTGAATTCATATAAGAAAACAGCGTTTTCATTCAGACTTATTTAAGGGATTAACTTACTTTAAAATTGTGAAAAAAAAATCGATTGTTTTGTATCATGAATTAGTTCAAACATTATAAACAATTAGCGAAAATGTTAATTTAAACATTTTTATTAGTTTTCGAGATATACGATTTTGTCTAAGTAATCGTTTTTCGCTCTTCCAAGTCAAAACTTTAAACACATTTTTCTCCGTTTGTATCTTCTTATATTTGACTTTAAAATTTTAAAACTGATAGTTTTCCACCACGATTTTTTTGATATTCCCACAATATTTTTGTGAAAATTGAGGTAAATCCTTAAATTAAAGATATTATTACCTGTTGAACATAAGGAAAATGTTAGTTTGCTTCGATTTCCCATTTCACAAGACAAATGAGTTCGCATTACCTTCGATAAGTCGAAAAAGATATTTACATTTAATTCGCTAATTTTTGAATAAAATGGAGGAAACTTATTTAACTTAAGGTACATATGTATGTAGCAAATTTCCAACAAAACGAAATAGTGATGGTAAAATGTAATTTTTCAAATAATAAAGTTAAATATCTTGGGGAGTAATTTTTTTTTCCATATTACGTCACATTTGACCCCAAATCCAAGATATTATTAAGAAGTCATTGAGGAGGTTCAAAATGAATCTGTTCCAAAATTTGTTTTTCACACGACTATTACACAAATTTTGTTTTCTTATCACTGTTTACGATAATTATAAAAATAATTACAAAATATATCAAAAATATAGCCATCGTGTAGCCATAGTAAGAAAAACTATTGAACACAAGAGAGCAGTATAAAAATAATGTTGTGTTTTCCTCTAAATATATTGAATTTAAAAGCTATATATCAAGCAAATGGCTTGGCTAAAAGATAATGTTGTTAGTAAGATTTGTTTTAATTTCAACTAAATCATTCAAATAGGCAAACTAGATATAATTTTTACATATTATAAACGGGGAATTTGACTAATTTAAAATTGCTAAAGTCAATATGATATTTTAAGTTTATAGTAATGAACTTTTAAAGTATGTATGGTGTATACATAAAAATTTAATTTATCGAACAAATTATAAATTGCGGTTCTCCCTGGGTAGGGAAAAATCAAAAATTCTAAAAATTTCTGAGAATAAACATTTCCCAACTTTACTCATTATGTAGTATCCTACACCCCGCGGGAAATCTCAATAGAAGAATGAACAAGCCTTAAGTAACAGAGGATGTTGGAGCTGGGCGAGGTGATTTTAAATTTTACTCATTATGTGGATCCTTTACACTTTGCTGGGTAAATTTGAACCAAGAACCGAACGATTTAACATTGACGTACGATGTCCCATGCAGTAAATTAATTCAAGATCCCCATTATAAGAGTGAAGCCTACACTTAAGTTTAATGTCGCTCATATATCAATACCATAGCTTAGCATAGAATCTTACAAAAATTAATGATGATTTCAGTGACCCACAAAAGCGATGGAGCTGAATACCCAAAGCTCTGCTTAACAACTGTGAAATAACTAGAAATCATATGGTAAAATTTCGCTTTAATTCAGAGAATATTTCCCTCCAGCTTTTATCAACTAATTGTATTGTTGTCGTTGAAGTCTATAGAGCAATCGATTTCAGCTCCATTGGTCTTATTTCTTTGGCTACTCTTCTGCTCTTTTTCCTGGTGATTTTTAGCTTTTTCTCGCCTGGTCTTAATTAGGAATTTGTGGCCTGGACAGTCAAAATCTTCATTGTAGCACTTGTCTCTGCAGCATGTCCTGCACAACTTGAACTCACACTTAAATCCCTAAAAATTATCTCGTTATTTTAAAGTACCATAAGGAATAAATGTCCTTGAACAAACCAAAGGATTAGTGCAAATTGCACAAGACTCTAGGTTACGATCATGTTGCCCTTCGGGCTTACAAGGCCTGCGGTCTTTCCTCCGAAGACGTTTCATCTTCTTCCTAGAAATTTCATTTCCTTCCTCATCGAAATATTGCCGTTTAACTGTTTGGGGATCCTCGGCGATGCGCACTTTTTCCTCAATAATTTTCTTATGCTCCTCGGGAGGGGGACGGATGTACGGCTGGCAGAGCCACGGAGGCAGTGAAAGATTGTAGTCCTAACATAAGTAGATTAGTTTTGTTTTATTGAGTTTGAAATCTTACTTACATCGGATATTTGCCTTGCGATAGCAAGGTCGACTTCTTCCGGTTGGTAAATCAATTTTCCCTCATGGAAGGGCTCATACTTGTCCTTGAGGTCGGCGACAACTTTTCGAAACTGAGGCATTTCTCTAGCCACAGCAAGGGCTTCTCTGATGGCGTCGTTCGGCTTCAAATTTAATCTGACAATATGCGAAAATTAGTTGGAGGCTAAATGGCTTGCGAAAGCGCACTTACAGCTGATGGAAAAGTTTAAACAAGTGACCCCGAATGTAGGAGATGGGGCAGGGGTAGAGTTCTACAAAATCCAAATATTCGTTCGCCATATTCCAGGTCTTCGGAATAACTCCGTTGAAAATTGCCGGATTATAGAGGTTTCCCTCGGCCGACATGACTCCCTGAACGCCAGTCGCCTCCAGACACCTATGCACGTCCTCCAAGGATAAAATGTTCCCATTGGCAAACATTGGGATTTTGATATTCTGTCTAAGAAGGATTATTAGGATTTCAAGTTAAGCATCGTGCTTCGAGGGAGATACCTCACTTCGCGAATGTAGCTCCAGTCTGCTAGCCCAGTAAGTGGTCCCTTCTGCTCCCGAGTGCGGCCGTGCACAGTTAGCAGCTGGCATCCTGCAGCCTCCAGCATCTTTGCGTATTTTATCGTCTTCGCTCTGTCGCTAAATACTCGCACTTTGCAAGTCACAGGCACAGATAACTTCTCATGGAGTGTTTTTACTAAAATTTTATTTTTGGTTCTTTTAGTAAGAGTTTTTAATTGATAATATTCAATATCTCTCAAAGCAATAATTCAATACCATTCTACTGAATTTCTAAATGTAGCTATTTTTCTGTCTATTATACGTCATAACGTTGTATATTAGTGCTATAAAGCATTCGGATATTTCAATATCCGGATATCCGAAATAATTTCGGATTCAGGGTCAGAAATCCGCCCTATTCAATTTTACTCGTGCCGTGATGCGATTTTAGGGAAGCGATTACATTTCCAATTGCCGTTCTGCAGTAACTTGGTTCTACTATTATAGGACAAAATGTAAATATTTTTTTCTGGACAGAGGGATAAATCGGAATCAATTTTTGGTGTGCCGAGTTAAAAATCTCGCCTGCATTCTCCTGACGACGGCTAGAAGTAATGAAATATTCCGAAAAGTGACCTTGAAGTTGATTTCGAAAGGACAGTAAGTTTTAAACAAAAATGAGATCGCATTTAGTTTAATCGATATGTATTTCATGATATCATGATATCCGCAACACTATCCGGAACCTAAAACTATCCAGATATCCGAAATTATTTAGAGCCACCGAATCTCAGCTAGTCGGATAAGATTTTGATAACATTTGTATCACTATTTTAAACTCGTTCTCGTAAGAATAGCGTTATTTACGCTTTTGGTCCAAGCTTAGGTCTGTTGAAAAAACGAGACATACATACATGCAATTGGTTCATTGAAACCGTAGTTAGTACGTGTTAGTGTTAAAAACGCTGAAGAAATCACGGTTCCTCTGGGAGCGAGAAGGAACAGATATTTTAAATGATGACAGCAAGGTAGAAGAATCAATACGTCCTTGTAAACAATCCAAAATGATAATAACTAATGTGGTTACGTTCATCTTTTTTTTTGTTCTTCGTATGAGATGTACTTTTTTTTTATTTGTTTAATAATAGCTAATCACTAACATGAATTTCTTTTGTTTCACATCTTATCTAGATATAAGATATGAAGTACCCACAATTCCATAGCTCTTACTAAGCATATTGGAGATTTTCATTCACTATCAATTGTATTAAGTAATTGGTAAACAGAGAAAAGTGAAATTCATAGAGTATTTCGGAAAGTCTTAAAGACTTTAGTATTTTAATATAACAGCTAAAGGTACAAACTTTTGATTTTTTATTTAATCCATTATACTGTAACAAATTTTTAAAACTGTTCACAATACAATATTTTGTATACTCTTCAAACCTATTTTTCTCAAAAAGATGATGTGATGGGACATATTCATTTATGAATTCGTAATCTACGGAAAAAACCTTATAGAAATGATACCTATATCATTTATTTAGGAACAAAATTATTGTAAACCAGTGTTATTGGTTTAAATTAATACTGGGTATTTAAAAATTAGCCCAGAATTGAGCAAACATTGTAAAGTCAAATATCGGTCATTAAAGCTTCGTCGAAGCCTGGTATTAGACTAAAAAACCTAAACTAGCTTAACATTTCTATCTTTCGAGGAGCAGATTAGCCTTAAGCGAATGCTAGATAATACAGAATTGGGATTTAAGGTTTCGCCAGAGCTTGGCCCAAGAGCAATAAATCGAGCTTCGAGTTTTAAGCTTTGGTTAAGTCTTGACAAGCTGAAGTTTCGCGCGCAAAATCTGACAAACCCTACATGGGTCTCTAATAAATATTTTTATAAGTATATGTAGATAAATATACTATACATATATGTATATATTGGGGTTTATAAATGTATGCCTGCTTGAAGCTACTGGCTTTGTGAAATTTCAACTCCGGATTTGCCCATTTAAATCTATATTTCGATATCCTACATATCCAGATACAAAAAAAAATTCGGTCAACCGATGTTAATTTTATTTACTAATTAATCACGTAATTAATTTCCTTTTTAAATTCTAATTTCAATTTGTTTGCAATTAATAGTCTTTTATGTTCCTGTAGAGTTTCCGGCTTTCTATCTTGTATTTTGCTTTAAGAGAGGATAAAGTGAGATTAACAACTTATTGGAAAATTGTACCTGAATACATTACCTACCTGCTCCGTACTTATTCAGTTCAATTACTTTTGAATTAAACAAGAGGAATGGCCAATCGCACTAAAATGTGTAGAATACGAAGATATTTGTTTTGGATCTTTTGTCGTTGCACGATTGAACCAATAAAACGTGCACTCAATATTTAAGTTAATTAAATTCTTTCAGGTACTCACTCCTGTCTTATCGAACTATTGTGGCTTGTACGACAGTCAAGGACGCTGCTCCCAATTTGCCGCAATTATTAAAAAATTGTTGGAAAAACATTGAGTTTTATAGAGCACTCGATTGAAGATTTGAGCATGACTTGGCTCTCAAAACTTGAACTTTTCTCTCAATGCTTAGCACACGATTGGAGACAGCCAGACCAGTGCGGAAAGGCTCTTTTGAAAAAGGGAACTTCTTCAGCATACACCTTCTAGTCGAAAAGTTAAAGATCCAGAGCAAATTTGTATTCAAGATGGGACAGAATAAATTGCGAAAGTTTTCCTTTTTTCCCGAATCCGAAGAACTCCCTGGAAATCGTGCAGTGGAGTTTAAGTGGTGGCTTCGGTTGGGCCCTCTTCGAAAGAGAACCGAATAAAAAAAATCGATGAAAGGTTTAATGCCAACGCCATGCCTTAAAAGTGCGAACGAACAACTTCCTGAAGGCACCCGCGTATTCCGACGGCCGCGAGGAGCACCACTTTAAAGTTTATTAGCGCTCCTCACTGCTCGAGATGACGTTGTTGGGAGACCGGTTGGCGCCAACTAAAGTTCGTTTCTCGCAACAAGTACGAGGGTAAATGAATAATAGAATTAGCGTCCCAAATCTAATAAACTGGCTTTGTGGGGATATTCACTTCGAAGATAATTCCCAAAAGGTGAGGGTGGAGATCTCCTTAGCATTATGCAAATCAGGCGCATCATTCAGTTCATTACGAATGGTATTAGTCGCCAGTAATTTCTTGAGTTGACAAAGAGTGCGACTGACTGGAAACTTATTGCAAGAATTTATTGCAAATTAAGTTGATCAAACGAGAGCGCGATATATCCACACTGCCCAAAAGGACATGACGTCACAAGCATAGCTCATTTCACTTTAGGTTCTTCTTAATGAAATTTACATAATTTACAATTATGACGACTGCTCTCTGTTACAGAGTGACATTGATGCTTTTAACGTGTGGTGTAAATATAATAATTTTCAGTATAATGTTAGCAAATGTAAAATTTTTGTCTTCAACCTTTAGCCGTAAATTATTTCCAGTTGCTTGTTAATATCGTATAAATAATAAATACCCTTTTCGATGTTATAAATGAGGCAAAGAACTTGGGTATAATTTTTGATTCCAAGGTAACTTTTTCTAGTAATTTACACTATATTATTAACACAGCGCTCTCATGTTCGCCTTTGTCAGGCATTGGACAAAGGAATTTTGTGACTCCTATACGATAAAGTCCATTTACAAATCGCTAGTAAGATCTGTGCTCGAATATGGTTGCAAAGTTTCAAATCCTCATTATAACGTACATATTAAGAGGCTTGAGACTGTTAAAACAAATTTATACGTTATGCACTACGACGTCTTCTGTGGAGTGATCGACTTGTGCCTCCCTCATACTGAGCGCTTGAACTTGCTCTATGTCTATTATTGTATAAAATCTCGACCGGATTGACAGATTTTCTTAACATCAATCTTCTTAAGCACGTGCAATAAAGTCCTGCGTTCGCTAATTTTTTTATATATTGAGGGTTATCGAACCAATTATGGATTTTATGAACCAATATCTGACATGTGTAGGCGTTACAATAAGTACTATGAATCTCTAGATTTTAACTTCGATATATTAAATGTGAAATGCATACTGTAATTAATATTGTACTTTAGTCAGATTATGTTTAATTATATATATTGGCCAATAAATAAATAAATAAAAAGAATAATTTTAGAAATCACCTATAATTGATCTTCTAAATCAGTTCTCTCCCAGACGGCAATACAATTAGAAAATTCAAACAATGAATTTTTTTTTTATAACATGATGGTATTATACAGGGTGTTTTGCTAAGGTCTGAACAGTGGTATGCCAATCGGTTCCGCAGTCTCCTGATCAACGTTTGTTCGGAGACCCCCGCTAAAATCGGTCCTTCACTCCTAAAATTGCAATTCAAAATTTGGAGGGGGTGAACCTAGAAAATGCTTTATAAATTCCGTTTTTCAGGAAGCATGATTTTCGGCATTCATTTGATACCCATGTCAAGGAGGTGGTTATGGAAATAATGCATCGCCATCTTGTTGTGTCCGCCATATTGAATTTAGAATGACGTCACTTAGCCAACCGTGCATTGTCATCCAACCAAATGTGTGTGCAAAATTTTAGCTCAATCGTTTGGGCGGGACCGGTTTAAAATTCAGTTGCAAAATTTGACTCAAGCTTACTAATTAACTAACAGATGAAGTTAAATAAAAGTTTGTAAAAATATGTGCTGATATGTCAGTTATTTTGCAAAATTACAGAAATAAGGACATAATTGTCAAAGTTCCAAAATATTTATAACACTACTAGCCGTGTGCCCGTTAGGGGATGAATTTTTAAAAATCCTTTCTTAGTGCTTCCCTACGTTATATATATAAGGAACTCCTGGGCAAAATTTCATGCTTCTAGACCCACTGTTTCGGCTATGCGTCGTCTGTCAGTTAGTCAGTGTTGGAGTTTTATTAAGCAGGTTCTTTCCTTTTAAAAAAAAATCCCCGAAAATCATATAGCCATCACAAAAATTGCCTAAGTCTAAGTGCCTTTTTATGCCCTTTGAGTGGAGTTTCTTTAGATAAGTTCCAAAATGTAGCTTTTAATTAGTACATATAACGAGTACTTTCAATTTGTCATTGCAGTAAAATTATTTTCGTATTTTTGTTAATTAGTATTGTTTTTTTAAACGGCAATTTATCAAGCTATTGCAAAAATCCACATATAATTTAATCTATCTTTCCATGTTATTTTTCATATTCTATGTGCATGGAAATCGTTCTCAATAGGAATCCATTTGTTGAAAAATATAAAGGAATCTATAGAATTTAGTTTTAAAGAAATTAAAAGATGTTAATCAAGCTTTGAATTCTTTTCATGGAAACTCTTCATGTCTTGATGTTATCTTTTGGAGGTGCTTTAAATTTCTTAAGTGAAGGCTTTTGTTCCTAGAATAAAAGAATTCATTGAATATGGAATCTTACATAAATTCCTATGCGGTAATCTATATGGAAATCTATTTCCTGGCGTCAACATGAAATAGCTCTTGATACGTACGTATTTTAAAAAGACCTTTCGGCGGCAGCCAGAAGGAAGAAGAAGATTTCTATGTAGTCATAAAAAGACGAAAAGAAACTGCTCCCGGAGAAGGGAAGAAGATTTTGATCAAACTTTATTAATGCATTAATGAGGTCAATACCTCAGTCGAGTTTGGGAATGCAAGGAATTGGTCAAAGCGATGAGGGTCTATATACTTTCTTTTCTTCTGCACCGTTCTTGTGGGCACGATAACTCCCACATTTCTTAATCTATTGTATTTCGACCAAATTGTGCGCATATATTCATTTGGAAAAATTGGAATTATTACTCAAGAAGATAAGGGATGTTCTTCTTTGTGTATTTAATTTGGTTTTTTTATAGGTTATATTGTCTGAAAATAAAATGTTTCTCAACCGTTTCAAATGAGTGTCGTTAGATTTGCCTCAGTTTCACATCATAAAATTTGGTCCCAAAATCTTTCCACTCTGCTGATTCAAGTGTCATTAATTTAATGGGTGATGCTGCTCCCCCACTCACCCAATGGACACTATTTTCATACGCGACCAAGAAGTCAATGAATGTATAAATAAATAAATAAATTTCGAGTCCAAATGATAGTAACATAGGTGAATATACTGTGTAACCGATTCATCCCATTTTCGAAATTAGCTGAGATATTGCCTCGAAGAATATGTGCCAAGGTTGATCAAAACCGATTAAGAAATATACCATCCTCAAGACAACAAATAAAAATAAATAGCTAATTGCAAAACGCTTCTCCAAATCCCGCAATTTTTTTATATGATCTAGAAATTGAGACGATAAATACACTAGTATAGTTTAATCAAAATTCATTAAGAAAAGCTGTAGCTATCTAAACAAAATCATTTATAGAAATGGGTGTAGCGCCCCAACCATTTTTACCAATCACCACTATTTTGATACACGGCTTAGAAACACATGTTGTAAATATACGGGTTAAGTCTGTTTGGTAGTGGAGGAGAAATACTAAAGATATTTGGTCCAAATGATTTTTACATAAGGGAACTTAGCGCTTATCCTCCCTTCTCTTTAACCGATTTCTCCCACTTACGAACTTAACCGAGATATTGGTCCAATAAATGTAAAGTTCGATCAAAATCGATTAAGAATTGAGGCGGTGGGTGAGACTTTAATCATGAGAGTTTATTATGAATTGACTTTAACTCGTATTGAGTTAAAAAGTTAGTACCACGACAGTCTATTTCCAGTGATTTTTTTCTGATTTGGAATTGATTTATGCATTGTGAAAATTAGAGTCGTTAACAATGGAATCTCAAGATCTTAAATAAGTATAATAAATATTTTTGTAAATATTATAAATTTTTCTGTTTCAATTTAAATTCTTTTATTTACTCAGAAGAGGATTATTCAGCAACAAAGCAGTTGGAAAGAAAGCCACTGGTGGCAAGAAAAATATGTAGAAAATACGAAAAAGATAATTACTGGAATTTTGTAAATAAGGAATTAAACAGTTTGGGACCTCCGCTAAAAACTATCAGCAAATGGTCGAAGGTTAACATTATACTATTTAAACATATCATATAAAGTGATATTTTGCCATAATAAATTATTATTTAATTGATCTAAAAGCGAAGCTAAGGAAAAATCGATTACAAAATAAAAAAATAAATTATTAGCTGAGGTGGTGGACTCAATACGCTAAATGTGCTCACTTCATTATTAATTTTCATACGTTATTTATTAGCTTCAACAACAATTTGGCTAAAATAGTCGATCGGTACACGCGATTGACTTTTCTCCATAGAATCCAAAAAGTCGAGTCGATTTTATTAACATCGAATCTTATTGCCCTTAGTGAGAGTGGCTACGGGAACCCTATCATGTGCGTGCGAAGCGTCTTATCTTAAAGACACACATTATTCTACCCACCTTTAAGACATGTCTACGAATCTAGAAGAGATCTTGAGATAGGCCTAAAAATCGTCAAAATAAGACTTCACTATGAATACGAGTCTTACTCTAAATTATTCCCCTAACAATTTTTCCATTTGTTTTACTGTCCCAAAACAGCACTGAGCCACGAAATATTTACAAGACCTCTCCATTGCTTCTCTAGGCTCACAATAAATCATCGTGCTCGTTTGCACGTTTTTCGGTATATACGTGAATTTACTTAAGCCCAGTACCCCAGACATCACCCTTTTTCCTAAAAAAGTGCAGACTGGGTCTTGTAGCTGCGTAAAAAGTTCCCAACTGAATACTCAATAAGCGAATTTGCGAAATTCTCAGGAGGGCTATGAAAGTGCCTTCCATTTCATGTGGTTCTGAAACCAAAGTATAAAAGCAATCGGAGCTCCTCACCGATATCCGTCAAGAGGTCCCATTCGTCTTGCAAAAAGGCTCCGTAATGTCCCCGCTTTGCAATTGCCTGGGGGCAGCCCAAGTTTATGTCGATGGCGTCGCAGTGGTCCTGGGCCAATAAAGCCGCCTCGAGAATGGTGCTCGGATCATTTCCGCAAAACTGAAAGAAAGAAACCGAATCTAAAGGTAATCGGCTTACATGCAATAGAAGCGAAATGAGCGCAATGGGAGCATTTTTAGCCGCCTTCATGGGGGATAACGCTCCCAGAGGGCCTAGGCAGTTTACCTGTATAATTAATGGCCTATCCTCCGGACAGGTCTGAAGGGCCTCCTTTCTGTACTTCGGATCCTTTGAGAATAAATTGCTATGAAACATTGGCGAGTAGCACAACTGCGATCCGTGTCGACGGCATAGCATTCGCCAGGCTAATTCACTCTGGTCTACCATTGGCGCCACCTGGAATTGAATTTTCACGAAATTTCATTAACTAATTTAGCTCATATTCGGGTGTACATGCAAAGTGTCGCTCTTCAGGGCTTGGCTTAATCAGGCCCACTGTTTGAACACATGCTCCAACTCCAAGAATAATAAAGCGTGATAGAATCACGCGTTTACATATTTGCTAATAAACGAACGAAACTACGGGTTCAAGGAAAGCATGCATTAATCGGATTAAAACTGGCTGCAGTGAAAAGCACTTTGTTCACGAAGACATAATTGTGGGATTATTAATGATTAAGGGTGTTATTATGAGAGAATATGCGATACTTTTATGCCTTTTATTATTCTTCATCTGGGCTGGGTCGATTCATGGCAGATGAGACCACATCGCTTAAAAACAAATTTGCAAAAATATTTGCTTAGGGTTCCGCACCTCATAATGGAAAAACGGAATTAATATATTAAAATTACAATTTTGGTAAAATAACTTAATTAAAACTTTGTTTTTCTTGCACAGAAGAAGCTTATGTCGCAACTGGGGCACATCCGCCAGGTTGTTAATTTCTTTTTTAATTAATCTTATCTTCAACAAATTTTTATATTTGTTAAAGCACCTTAGTTGAAAATATAATCAACTTTAATAATTTAAATAACCTCCAGAAAATAGTGGAAAACATTAGCGTTTGTCCAAATCAAAGTCTCCTTTTGTTATGAGAGTCGTGGCAACACTTAGAGCTAAGCTCTAACAGAAATGTTTTGTTATTTGTTACTGTTCTGACCGTCACAATATTTGAAAATTTGTAAAAAAAAAAATAAATGTTTTTGAAAAATAACAGTGATAATACGAGTACTGTGGCATCAAATACGAAAACTGCTGATTTCTAGGATTATTATTTTGTCTGAATTTCTAAGTAGTTTGTACTTAAATCGAGAGTTTAGGGTCATTTAGGGTCTTCACCGTCAAATTTCTTTGACTTGATAACGTCTTATAAATCGATGAACGGCTGCACTCACGAAAAAGCAGAATCATTTTCACGTTCCGCCTGAGCCGAGCGTGCAAGCGAGAGCGCAGAACAAGCGATAGAGAGGCACGATCGGCCTAAGCGTTTTGAATAGAATCTCAAGTAATTTGTCCTGTTGGTTTATAGTGGAATATTATTTCCAATTAGAATAACTGTTATAAACTTCGTGTATGCTTCTATTTGTCATCAATTATTATCATCAATTTAGTCTTCTTCGATATAGTGGAATATTATTAGTCACAAAGTAGGTTTTATCTAATTAGAAAATAAGAAAAATGTCTATGAAGTATTTTTTTGGTATTTTCTTTGTAGGAGAAATCGGTTGTAACATATTACGGCGTAAAATTACATTAGTTAGTCAAAGCTCATGTGATAGGCTATTTTGATAGATTGGTTTTTCTAAATTTCGAAACTAGAAAAGAAAATGCTCTACCACCGATTTAAAAAAAAAAAAAAAAGAAGTGAAGTGAAAAGTTAATGTGGTTTCCATTGTTTATTACAACAACAATTGCGGCAAAAAAGGTAATTAATTCTTGCATTTTAAGAATTTGACGTGAACTGTTTTGTCAACTGTTTATAAAGTGAAGTGAAAAGTTAATGTGGTTTCCACAACCATCGATTTGACTTTTTCAAGGCACATTACACTTGAAACACTCCCCTTGATTTCCTACTTTTCCTATCATCGTCCTATCCTTAACAGAATAACGCAGATTCGAGGATCTTAAATATCACACATGTATATAAGTTGTAAATAAATTGTTAATAGCACATTGTTACTTGTAATTAATCTGTATAATTTAAGTAAAAAAATATTTGAATTAACGAGTGCAAATAAATGTTAATTTATCGAAAAAATTGTAATTTTCAATTAACTCCTTCTTTGTATTATACAAAATAATGATAATTCAGTGATAATAATTCAATTCAATTCATAAAAGTATGCAATTTTTCATCAATGTTTTCTTATGACGTTATCACGTAAAATTATCGTCCGTAAACCGACTTTACAGACAACCAATTTTTAATTTGAATTTAACAACGTTTCTTAGTTAATAACGTCCGAAAACATTTTTTATAATCGCATTAATATATATTTAGTTTGTAAGCATTTTATAATAATAGAGATATGTTCAGAAAATGAGTTAAATTGTACCGACACGGAATTATGGAATTACCCATTTTTAGAATTAAATGCAGCTCTGTAGAAAAGTCGTGTTTTTTAGTTCGCTTTCTCTCATTTCACCATTAGTGGATCGATCGATTTAATTCAAAAGCTGAGTTATTAATTTATAATAATAATACTCGTACATACAATAATATAATAATAATACATACAATAATATTAAGTCTGAAAAGAGATCTTAGGGATTTTTCTTTACCCTACTTATAAATTAGAACTGATAAATATCCGTCTGTTTGAAAGAAGTTTTGCATATGTAGATGAACTGAAAGTTATGGTGCTGATTGTTGAGGACAAAAGCTCGTGATTTAGTGTGGCTGAATAGCTAGTGCCCCTGCCCTACCACAGACGCCACGATCGTGCGGACAACGCCGCGCCGGTCCCCACACTTGATTAAAATTTCAAGTGTGAATTATGACGAAAGCAAATATTGTAACAATATGGTTGTTGATACAATATTGAATTATGTACAGGTGCAGCTAATATTAATAGTCTTAATGAGTATGTATATAAATAAAATAAGAGAAATTACTGCAGTTTTATGTGCCTCAGAGCTATTTTAAAAGTTTGTAATTTTCTTGTTGGATTGGTAACTTAATGTTTTATTTATTATAAAAAAAATTAAGTTTTATATTTTATCTCCCTATCTCGAATTTTTACTTTCTATGCCAAACAGCTTCTGAAATAAACGGTGAAGGTAGGCAGACGGACGCATAAATAATTATTATGTATCAGTTCAGTTTTTTTCCTTTTTGTGGCACGGATCCTTAAACATGACTGAAAATGCCATGCATAATTAAACTTTGACATTTTATACAACTTACTCTAGAAGAGGAATACGGAAATTAATTGTAGCGTTCTATACGTATTCAGAAAGCTTAAAATCAAAATGACCTTTCATATAACCCATATTGGCCATACATATTTCATCATTATACCAAAAAGGGTTTTTGTATACATATGTAGGTAAGAAATCAGGGGTTAGTTTATCGAAAACAGCAAACTACACAATATATCATATGTTAGGATATAACTAACCCAATTTATGATTTTTGAAATACCCCCAACTCGTACTTAATTGCCCCTGTTCCCTGGATACGGCCATGGTATTATGTATTATGCATTCCGAGCCACTCTAAGTAACGTTGAGATCTTAGGAAGATTTCCTAATTCTTACTATATCTTGAACGCTAATTCAGAAAGTTTGAATCATGTATGCAATTAAATTGGTCGTCGAGGAATTAAGACGATAAAATAGTTTCGCCAAGTTTAAAAGTTAAGTCAAAATAGTTTAGTGAAACTCACCACATACTTGGGAGATCCCAAAACTTTTGTGAAGAAATCCCATGCTGACAATTTCTCTTTAGTAGTTTCCATGGTATATGTATCTGCAAGAAATAAAATATCGCATATTGTAATCGTTGGCCATAAATTTAAAATAAATTTAAGAAAAGGGACCCATTTTCAATGTTCACGCTTAATTAAATAATTTCCATAATTTTATGCCGCTTCCTTCTGATTGTCGTACTGAAATTGTTTCTCGTCCTTCGTTTATGCGCTCCTCGCCTTCAGAAGGAAGAAAGGAGTTGAGAGTTAAATAGAAACCCTCTGCAGTAATTAGGGCACTCTTAAAGCCCCTGCACAGTCTGAGTGCCAAGAAGTGCTATTTTGTGGGATTAATTCCTCTGTTGGATGGAAACAAAGCCCTCTTAAGCATTTCTGTAAAAAGCGGCGAGAGAAAAATTATAATACATAATAAGGGAGGACTGGTGTAAATTTAATTTGCGGCGCGGCGCGTTCAGCCGAGAAATCCTTTCTCCTTGAATTCCTAGGAAAATAGGTTAAAGCAGTTTTTGTGGCGGATAAAACGTGTGATTCTCTGGGCGCATTTTATTGGAGGCTCACTGCCGCTGCAGCTGAATAGTTCCAAAGGCTTTGCGCACAATGGAGGCCCATTCAGGAAGCTTGTTAAGATTGTATGAGGCGGTAAATGATGAGAATTGCTGCTGCAGCGCTGCGATAGGCGTCTTATCCTTGTAAATATGCTTCAATTTGCATATAAAGACTGATTCAGAAAAAACCCGACCACCTTTCCGCCCCCACTACTCAAGCCCAGGTAAACAAAATTCGGGAACGCAGGTAGCCTTGTAACTATAAAAGGGTGTGCACTTATATGTGCAAGTCATTAATTGCAAAGCTCTTGTGTAGTGAAGATGGATGCCAGCCAAGAAGAACGTCGACAATTAATTGTTTCCGCACATGTGGAAAATCCGAATATGTCGCAAAGGGACCTCGCAAAGAAGTTGAAAATTCCGAAGACGACCCTTCAAAATGTGCTCAGCAAATTCCAGGAATCTTGTAGTGTCCAGAGAAAGTCCGGGTCAGGAAGGAAATCTGGTTCGGCAGACCAAAAATTGGCCAAAGAAGTGGTAGCCAAATTTAAACAGAATCCCAACTTATCGTTGAGAGATGTGGCTGATAAGGTTGGAACATCATCTGCTACGGTCCATCGGATCAAAAGAAGAGAAGGCCTACGAAGTTTCCATGTTCAGAAAACACCGGACAGAACAGCAGAAAAAACACAAGTTGCAAAATCCAGGAGTCGACTTTTGTATGAAAATTTTCTAACGAAGTACGACTGCTGTATTATGGATGATGAAACTTACGTGAAAGCGGACTTCAACCAACTTCCAGGACAGGAATTTTATGTGGCAAAGAAGAGGGGTGACGCGGATCCCAAGTTTAAGAATCGTCAATGCACGAAATTTCCCGTTAAATATTTAGTTTGGCAGGCAATTTGTTCGTGTGGTCAGAAATCATCACCTTTCGTGACAACAGGCACAATGAACGCGGATATTTACGTCAAGGAGTGTCTTCAGAAGCGTCTTCTTCCGTTCATTAGAAAGCATGATAAGTCAGCTTTCTTTTGGCCGGATTTAGCAACTTGCCACTATAGTAGGAAAGCCAGAGATTTCTATGAGGCACAAACCATACCTATAGTACCAAAAGAAGCAAATCCTCCAAATTGTCCAGAACTTAGGCCAATCGAAAAATACTGGGCTAATATTAAGAGGAAACTAAAAAAAACGAAGAAACACACCTCTAACATCGACACATTTAAAAGACAGTACAAAAGAGCGTCCGATACGTTCAATACTGTTCATGTACAAAACTTAATGAAGAATGTAAAGCAAAAAGTTCGCCAATTTTATAGTACGTAATAATTGTTGCATATCGGTTGTAAATAATGTAGATGACTAAATAATAGACCAATCAGTATTATTTGATACAAAAAAGAAAAGGTTTTTCTAGTTGCTTTCATTATTAATAGGTGGTCGGTTTTTTTCTGAATCAGTCTTTACTTAGAATGAACATTTCGTTGACAAACAGGACGGAAAGCGGCTGTTTTTACACACAACTTTATGCCAGGAGTAAGGTAGGGCGCGTCCTAGTTTCTACCAGAAGTGCATCTTACCACCACTTTTCCTTCTGTATAATTTGGAGAACATTGAGGATGTTGGCCTTGCCTTGTTTTTAAGAAAACTATACTCGGAGACTCGAATAACTTCATAACCTTGGAAGTCACAGTAAAGGTCTTCCACGACTAAATCATTAAATAATTCTTGAAAAATAATTTGTTAATACATATATTACCCAGTAAGCACTTTTCCAATTTTGGGAATTTCGACTTTATGCTACTAAGTGACCGTTTGGCGTTTGGTTCCGTTTTTTTGAGACCTCTACTCGCTAATAATTTGTGAAAAATCAAAATTAAATAATTTTGTGTTTGTAATATTGTATAATACTTCTACGCAATAAAATTGCTTAGAAAAAAATTTGTGAAACTTGTCGTTTTTTTCGCTCAAAAAATGAGAACCCTTTAACATGTTGTCGCAGAAGTTTCTCCCTTCACAAATCCTTTCGGACAACGAACTTGATTTAATCGATTAAGAAATATACGGTATACATAGGAATATATATATACGGAATATATAGCGAAGTGAAAGTCCAATTCCCCCTCCTCCAAATCCCGTAATTAATATTACTTAGAAATCGAGCCAATAAATGCATACATAAAGTTGAATCAAAATCCATTAAGAAATGTGATAGTTATCGGTTATCGCGGTAACAAAATTATTTTTAGAAACGGATGTAGCCTCTCACTCCTTTGACCGATCACCACTATTTTGATATACACAACTTATAATTATTCGAACGATTCATGTCAAGCTCTAAGTCCTACAAGTAAAGAAGACCTCTGGACAAAACTTCTTCAATGTTGGAACGAGATGTATTGAATATAGATATATTGAATAAAATGTGTAATGACCTTAATTTATGTATTATTTAGCTTATTATTCTTTTTTCAGTTAAATATATCTTAAGGAATACAAATGTGCGCCACAACACGATTACACTGTTTTATTTAAAAAAATATCCATTCATAATTGCAAACATATGAATCGTTCGAATAATTGTGAGCGGTGCATATTGTCAATGTGTACGTTAAGTTTGGTCAATAGCGGTTAAGAAATACGAAAGATATCGGGTCCAAATGATATATTATATAATTTACGTAGCCCCCTATATTCCCATTCCCTTGACCGATTCATCCCATTTACGAACTTAGCCAAGATTTTGGCGGCATATAAGCGAAGTTTGATCAAAATCGATTAAAAAACACGGGCGCTATTGTTTCCACAAGATTTGTTATATCCCATACATTTACAAAAAAAATTTATTTTTAAAGTCTACGACCTCTAAAACGAGTTTTGGTATCATTCGTTTTCCAAAGGTAGGTAGGCTGCAACTATTTTTAATCTATTACTTTTAAATTTTTTGGATTTATTGAGACATCATATATTCTATGACACAAAGAGTACCAAGACGCATCAAATAACACCTTATTTGCTAAAATACGATAAGTACTTTAAAAGTTATGAAAGAACAGATGAACATATCAACATATGCACATTATGTATATGTACATACATACTGCTAAAATCATAATCCTCCTTTGGCCTTGCCATAGTCGAGCATAAAGTCCATGCACTCAAAACAAAAGCGAATTAACCCTGCCATTCTGAAAAAAATGTTCAAACAAATACTGTGTGATTTTTCACGGAAAATAAATTCCCACAATACAAAGTACAGGTTTCGATTAAAAGTTGACTTTAAAAGAGCCTTTTAATGTCATTCCAAAGTCAAATAAATACTATCATTCAATTATTATTAATACCAGGAACTAATATTAAATTGTGAATACATATATTTTAAAAAAACCAGTAATTGTACTAGAATAGATCTAATTTAAAACCCACTCTCCATTTCAAACGTTTTGAAACATTTTATCAGATAATTTATTTATAAGGTACATGTATGACTGAAAATCCGAGAAATTAGTCTTCCTTCATCCGTAATTAAATCTTTTCCCGAGGCACAAGTGCATACCCAGAGATATCATTGGAGTCGTAAATCGAATCGGAACTTTCCGCTCCGAGGTGTTTGATCAATGCCGCAGTCAACAAGGAGTCCCCCCAAAATTCAGGGATTTTCCGGTCGTTATTAAAAAATTCCAATCGTAAATTGGATTATTCGTACGCATGCAAGTCTGGGGCCCTTGGTGTTGGCAGTAACCTGGTGAGGGCCATCGCACACGCCGTTAATCAATATTTGCTGCCTGCTCTTCTGGAAGTAATCTTATTACCGCAAACACTAATTCTGTGTGCGGAAGAAAGAATCCTTGTTAAACTCGAGTTCGAGCCCTCAAATGGGCTAACTTAGTGCGAAAAGAAAGTTACTTTTCGGGATTGATGACTTCAAAGAGGATTGCTATTGCAGTTTTTCAAGCTTAAGAATGTTAACAGATTCAGTTTACAAAGCGAGCTTCTTTACACCTGCTAAAATTCACTTAGGCTTTTTTTATTTCCCTCGCTTTTAAGCGTTAAAACTCTTAGCCGGGCTCATATTATTTGAATATAATAATAAATAAACTGTCTTATTTTTCAATGAAAAGCAAATGTTGTGAATTTGTATTTACGAATTGGCACACGGCCTTATTGTTATTCCTGCATAAAGTATGGAAAATTATATGAAATTTGGAAATTCTGAATTAAAATCACGATAGCAGTTAATATAAATTCAAAATAATTTCGAGATATAACCTTTAACTTAAGGTTTACGATTTTCTTTTGTCAAATAATTTTAAAAGTGTTTTTAATTGATATTCATGATTGTCAACAATATCTTTGAAACAAGTCTTAATCACGGTGTAACTTCACTCAGTACACTTCCCTACGCATATAGCAACGTTGCCCTACTAATTTTATGGGTCCTATTAACTTATGTACTTCCTTCTTTGAATGGGTAGCTGGTAGAAAAAACTTTGTTTAAAAATTAAATCCTGAAAATTAAAACTAACTTCTGTACTTGTAATTGGTATCGATTCGATAATATTATCAATCTTCACACACCAAATAGAAATTTCGGATTGTGAAACATATAATTTTCTACCACCCCTCACAAAATCGGGTAAAAAAAACCGGTCAAAAGCGAGTCGGGCTCAGTTAATCGACAAAACAGTATTTAAATATATATTAAACGACAAAAACCTGTATCTATAAAGATACACATATTTTTGGTACTATCAGTCACGTTCATGACAAAAGTGGAGATTTTCACCTTTGCTTCTATACCCCTCATATAATATAATACATATACATATATGTATTTAAATATTATCCAAATTTGCCTGTGATTACTGAAAAAATACCACCTTGAACTTAAAATTTGTAGGTACATTTGATATATTTTTTGTCTGAACATAAATGCTATAAAACAGTGGTATTTTGTTTAAATTGGTAGGCCACCCAGGATCAATTTGACCCTTACCTCGAGTTTCATCGTAAATATCTGGAAAAACATTTTGAAATTGCGCGGGCCTGAGATTCTCTAATTGTAGCTTGGGGTACTAATTATACATTAAGATGCTTCCTTTGAATAAATTGAAAAATTAAAAAATAAAAAAATACAATTTTATTGTGAAGTTTTTTAAATACAGTAAATAATTCCAACGGCACTTTTTACTTATATCAATTGATTAAACAATATTCCAGGTGTATCTTGAAATGTTTTCAAGATCGTCAATTTAAAATGGTGGACGATCAAAGCGTGTGTAGGGTCAGATTGACCTAGAGTGTTCTCCATGAATGGAAAAAAGGTGTGTTCCCCAGGGTTCAAAAAGCATTGTAAAAGACGTTACATTATGTTAAAACGGGAAAAATATGTTTCACAGCCCATTAGTGTCTAATTTTAATAATATTCAATCAACAGACTTAAGAATGCACTTATAAGAGTTGGTCTTATTAGTAAGAGTGGTTTTACAATTCAACATAATCCAAAACATTTATTTTTTCTGCAACTATAAGACTGACTAATAAAGCAAAATTTTTCTGTTATCTACGACTGAATACTTACTAACTCTGATAATTTCGAAATTTTATCTTTATACTATTGATTGTCTAAATATTTGCGAGTTTTGAATACCTAAATTAGGTCAAATTTCAAATTCCTAAGTAAGGTCGTTTTCGAGAAAAACGTCTATGACAGACAGATGGACGGAAGTAAAACTGATTTTATAAAGGTTTAATCTTTCCTTTTGAGGTACGGAACCCCACAAATTAATAAAACTAATAAAAAATAAGCCGTCTCAGTAAACATAAGTTTCTTTAGATATTTTTGCAATGAAAGTGCTACTTCTATATTTTCATCAAATTCATAAAATTTTGGAATAAAGTAATAATAAATAAAACATTGATCGGAATCAATATGGAATCACCGAATAAAATTAATTTATTTTCTTCAAAATTGTCATATTTATAATGTTCAAAATATCAACTCTCTAGGTTATAAAAGAAATAATTTACGAAATATGATAATTATGTGGTGCCAGAAAATTTATAAATTTAAAAATTTCTTATGGCCATTTCTGGTATTGGTAATAAGGATTTTTGCTGTAATACTAACAGTTAACGAGATATGAGCAAAACTCCGACTTTTGACTCTAAGACTAAGGGCCTGTCCGAATCCAAGTCTATGTCTACGTCTTCGTCTCGTTATGATAGTTTACGATGTCAGCGAACAAGCTGAGCTATTATAACAATTAAGACGAAGGCAAAGCTAACCTGTCCGAATTGGTTTGCTTAGCTTGAAATTTGACGTTTGAAGTTAACCTAACCTAAGTTATTTGTCTGTGCCTAAGAGGAGGACAAAAGTGTAGCGGTCAAAATATAAATTAATAAGGGAAGGAAGAGTACAAAAAAATATGAATGCAAACATGTTTGTTATGCAAGTCGTGAGCCGATTTTGGTTGAACAGCAGTTCAATTAATTTTAATACGTTTTCTTTAGTCCCTGCAATAAAAACATTATTCTTCAGAACATGTCTATAACAATTGCAACTCATTTTACTTACATTTTGTACGTGACATTTTTAATTTTTCTTAAAAAAGTCCTATTTCACAACCAATTGCACGTTGTCTACTTCACGAAGTCAACGTGAGCCTTGACTCGCTAATCAAGCTAAGCAATTGACTTAACTGTTATACTACGTAGCTAAGCTCACAGTCATAGATATGAATTCGGACAGAGCTTAGCTCGGTGTGACGTCACGAACTGTTATAACGAGACGAAGACGTAGACATAGACTTGGATTCGGACAGGCCCTTAGGGTCTTATTATGACAGTTCGTGACGACACACCGAGCTAAGCTTAGCTAAATAATATAACAGTTTAGATTGCTTAGCTGAGAAAAACTGTATGACCATTTCTTGAATACTGTCGAATTGTACATTTTTGGTTTCTTTGTTTAATTTAAAATAATATTGAGCTTAACAAACAAATTCGAACAGGTTAACTTTGTCTTCATCTTAATTGTAATACTAGTTCAGCTTAATTGCTGACGTCATAAACTGTCATAACGAGACGAAGACGGAAACGAAAACGAAGACTTGGATTCGGACAGGCCCTGAGTAACATTTTTAGCGGAATGCCGATCGATGGCGACTTTTAACATTTCATTTAGGATAATAATACGACGGCCTATACAAAAAATCTGCTCCATCATAATTATGGCTATGATTGATGATGTCTATTTCGTCTGGACTATTAAATTTTTTTACTTTTGTTAGTTGAAGGTCATTCGATTGTGGCAGGCGAGACATTTTGATTCATTTACTGACAAATTTTCAAATATTTCTAGGTGTTATTAAATCACATAATACATTTTGTATTTGCGTTAGTGCTCCTAGATAAATGTTTCTATTCTAAATATAGCGTAGTGACATTCTCAAATACATAGATTTTCATGACTGACGGATAGGATACGCATTACCCTACCCCCTATTGTTACAATTTATATAACAATTCAGATCAACCAGAGCTTTTTTTAAGCCTTAATTTTGGATTAGTAATATGTATGATACTTGATAAATGTAGCTATTGTTATTTAAAAAGAAATGAGTGGATACCAAAATCAGTAAGAAATGCGCATCAGAGCTTGCAGATCCTTCGTTAATTCCTGGTGCACTATTATATTTAAATCTAATCACCTTCCTTTGCAAAATTCAGACTTACATATAACATAGATAATGAGATTAAAACTTAAAAACAACTTAAAATTGTTTAATCTTGGTAGTCTTCGAATACTTAAAATAAAACTAATCACCTAAAACCATTAGCTATTAATACTTTTTACTTTCTTCGACTAGACCTGAGCAAAACCAATAGCCGTTTGTTTTGTTTATTGCTTATATTAAAATTATTATATTATAGTTGATAAAGTGTTTCTAATATTGATAAATTAACAAAAAATAAGTAAAAATAAATCTTGTAATCCTAATAATCGCGGGGTTATTGTGAAAATGTATAAGGACAAAAATTCTTACAGTCAAATCGCAAGGACGTTGAAGTGTCCTAAAACTATGGTATTTAATGTGATCCAACATTTTCTAAAGAAATCTACAAAAAATAATGTCCCCCGGAAACGTAGTCTGTGTAACAATTGAGAGAGAAGACAAGGCGATCATATGCTAATCAAAAAAATATCTACATAAATCTAAAGAAATTAAGGTATTAGTTTTTGGTGGAAATGACTGTGTACCTTCTACTGATACTATTAAACGTCGTTTGCAAGAAGTTGGTTTATTTGGAAGTGGACTATCCAGGAATGGAAAAATATTTTGTTTATAAGTCAGATAGTAAAACTCAAAAACAAAAAAATTGCTCGAGAGACTGTAGAGAAACGAACATATAATCATTGAAACTATGTACTGGCTTTACGAACTTAGTCGTGAGCACCTATTTGGTAGAAAATTTTATTTTTAATTTTTTCAATTTTCAATTCAATTGTTTTATTAGCTTAATTAATTCATTTACATATAGTAGAGGTCTTATTTTAGGGTTCAGGATAATCTCCTATACAACTATAATGACTATTTTAGCTAGCTGAAGGTTTATTTGGTTTAATGTGATTTTTGAGGAAAAATAGCTATTGAAAAACCTCTATGAATTTTTAATTTAAATTTTTTTTTAAACGAGTTATTCACGTTTATGTAAAAAGCTAATTTTTCCGATGTAAATTCTGTTTGCGCCGTTCACAGGTTTAATTTAGGAGTCTGAAATTTCGGGAAGACTAGTTTTAGATCTAGAGCTAAAATATTGACCTATGGGGCCGAAAAAAAAATACTATAGTACATACATACATATAACGAACCCATTTAACTAATACATGTTTGTTTTATGTGACATACACATAAGATATACAAACATAGATCTACTCTTATAACAATAAACTAAAAACTATTATATATTTTTGGAATTTTTCTTCTAAAAACACAAACATGAATAATGACTCTTATCTCCC
This sequence comes from Eutolmus rufibarbis, assembly GCA_963920795.1. Taxonomy (NCBI): domain Eukaryota; kingdom Metazoa; phylum Arthropoda; class Insecta; order Diptera; family Asilidae; genus Eutolmus; species Eutolmus rufibarbis. The sequence goes on along the minus strand of OY987207.1, from coordinate 16,180,584 downwards.
ATTTTCCTCCATCACAATATCTTTAGTATGCAAATTGGCACCAACTCCCTAGCTGTACAGTTTGCGAAGCAACCTTAGAAATAATTTCAATAAGTAGATCCATTCTTTGTTTTATAAAGTAAATTAATTCGATCGCCTTATTAAATGAAGCAGTCTCCGAGAAGCAGATAGCGCTCTATTGACTTGAGAGTATTCTAATAAAGATAAACTTTCCTCCTGTCTAAGGGATAGCATAAATTATGCAACATCAGGTATAAAACGCTTTAACACATTGCCAATTTGGGTGGCTTAATTTCTAATAACGCACATCTTATTAAGTCGGTTTTCATTATTGGCCTTCCGATGGCCTAGCGCTCCGCCCCTACCACTGGATGTCTCATGAAATTTAATTAATACGTCTGCAAGCGGTCCGGTGCGATGGTTTCAGGAGCGGCTGCAGACTGCGGAGCCGGCGTTTACTTTATGGACTGCATTAATAAATTAACAATTAATAATAAACTCGAGTGGACAGAAGTTGCGGGCCATCGGCTGAGTGGAAAAGGTCAGCCGGCGCTCCGCCAGGAACGCTCTATTTAATGCGCCTAACGGCCATCGAACAATCATTCCGTGGCCAATTAGACGCCGAGAGTAAAATTTATTAATTGGAGGAGGAACGGTGAATAATGGAGAGTGTGCCAGTTCATACCGGCCGCGGCTGCTCAGCGCCCGGAACGAACCACGGCGGCGTTACTCACATTTATTTTGCCAATAATGGCTAAAGCTGTCGAATTAATTATCTTAATTGTGGCCGAACATGAGGAAAGTATGCGTGTTTAGCTCCTTTTTCATTTTATAGCCTTTAAGACGTATAATTAAATGGACCGACTAATTGCTTTATCGCATTTTGACGAATAACCCTCACTCAATTTGTTTTCTGCTAGATTATACTTTCAAATTGTCACCCAGACAATTCAACCTATTCTTTCTTTTCTAATGCTGTGATGAAATAAAATCCAGGCACAAACACTACCTTCCGAAAATTACATATACCATTCAAATGAAGGAAATGAATCATTGATTAGTTTTTCCTATTTTGAAAAACAATTTCTATTAATCTTATCAAATGTTTTTCAAATCAAATAAAATTTTACTAATTTTTAAGTATAGAGCTTTCTTCCTTTTAATATCCGTCTTACTTATTTCAGGGAAGATAAATAAGGGAAAAGTTTATATAAAAGAAAGATAAGTCAAAGAAAATCTTTAAGTAAAACGACTTTAATTTTATGTTAGTCTCGCACTAAACATTATAAAATAGCTTTCTAAGTCATAGGATATTATGTTATAGGTGTTTCCATTGTATGACTCAAATGTGCTATTGACTATATATTTAATTTGAAACTAAGTAAGACATCTGACAATTACATTAATTCACTTTTCATATCGATGTCATACATTTGGGCTCCGTAATGAACCCAATCGCACCGTTCACCAGATTTCTTGCGATATTGATATATTGGCTTGGGTTTAGATTGACGCCACATAGCTTATTGTATTCTACTTGTCCAACTCTTTTATTTGATACCCATATCAAGGTGATTGTGAGGAAAAAAGTAATCCGCCATCTTGGACGCGTCCGCTATATTGAATTTAGAAAGATATTAGATATGCTATATTGCATTGTCACGGGACTTGCAAAATTTCAACTCAATCGGTTAACGGGAGTTGGGTAAAAATTCGATTACAAGATTTAATTGCTAGTCAGCTGTGAAACTAAATAATAGTAATAATAACATAATAATATAATCACCTTAGCACTTGGGTAACCTATACAATTGGCATTTCTATACTATTTAACGTGTTAGTGTGTGGCAACACTTGACTGGAAATAAGTTCTTTAAATTTTCACTCAATATAATTCACATCTCAAGTTGAAAGAGTCAGTTTAAAGGCAATATAAAAATTTTGGAAGCCAATTCCTAAGTAGAACACACATATGTACATATGCTTTAATGAAGTGCATATCTACGAAGTAAGAATTTATTACTTTAAATCCCTGCATTTATCTTCTATTCATAAGAAAACATATTAATAATTGTAAGAGAATGTAGATTCGCTTTAAATCAATAACTCATAGTCATAATAAATCATATTAAAGAAAATCATATCATATTGCTTTAAATTGATGCATTTATTGCCTAATTTATTATACGAAACGAGGACACTTCTTAATATCTAAGAACTATGTTAATGAAATATGTATAGGGCCTCATCATTAAAATAAAGCTGTTTTTCATAATTTTTGGGCCATTTTTTTCTGAGTGTAGTATGATAATTTTTCATTTTAATTAATTATCAGATTAAACAGTAACAGGACATGAAGGCCCGGTGCGACCATTAAAATTGCCATTAAACAAATTCTAAAGGCATTTAATTAAATGTGCTATGTATATATTTTAAGAAATATTTTTCTATTTAGAGGAAAAGAGGGAGGAGTATAATTGTAACAGTTTGTATATACTTATATCCCTTAGAAATAAATATTAAGAAATTGTCACCTATATCAAAATTTCCAATTTTGCGAAAAGCGAATCAAATTGCTATGATATTTATCCATTCAAACTTTTTCGATTAAGTTTTTGATATAAAGTGGATTTAAGTCAGGCAATTTGATTTTATTTTCGTGAAATAAAAAATGTTTGATTTGGGTAATAATTGATAATGTCAATTCAGTGCAAAATTTCCTGCTAAACTAGGATGCGGACGCGATTGAAAAAGAAAACACCGCTATTAAGAAAGTGCTCTTCCTCACTCTTCAGTAAGGGCGTTAAAACTTTCTAGAAAGTTTGTGTCGTCGCTGCGACAAAGAAAAACGACCGCCATCATAACAAATTTCGCAGCATTGTGATTTTCATATCTTTGAATATAAAGCCTAAGGAAACACTGTATCGTGTAAAAGCCCTTTACGTGAGCGTAGTAAAAACGGGGGTGCCCATAGAAAGAGAAATATGGCTTTAATAAACGAGAGGAAAAGAGCGAAGTAGCATGGGCATTCGTTGACTTCGCACGGTTAGAGGTGCTCTTTTTACAGACGGCGTTGAAAAAGAGTTTTTGGGGGGGTTTGTGCGTAAGAAAATTTGTTTTATTCCTGTCCCCACTGCTGACTAATACAAACATTGTCTGCACTAACACTAGTCGGACTTTACTACGTTTGGAGAGTGATATCGCGCTTCCTTGGGCTTTATCTTCAAAGTTTCATATGTTTGTAACTTGTGATTGGAGTAGGTGACTCAAGTTATTTTTTTCTGATCAAGTATGTATGTTTATGTGATCAAGTATGTATGTTTATGTTATAGAATAACCCGCAAAAATGAATTAGGTAAAGGGACATCTACTTCACATATGTATGTAATAGGCATCTATACTCCACCACAAAAGTTACTTTATTTTAGTTATTTTGTTGTTTGTACTTGTAGATGATATATTTTTAATTTTTTATTTTTTATTTATTTCTCAGTAGTATAAGGATGGTTTTGATTTTACATGAATTGTTTTCAATTGAAAAAAATCATTTTGGACAGTATATTTGATTTTGTCAAATAGGAGTATGGTATAGTATGAAGTGATGAAAAAAATAATGGGTTAAAATGAATAAAAAACCGAAAAACTTCGCACAATGATTTAAATAACATAATACAATTGAAGTACTAATGATAAAATTTAAAATTTTTACATTTTGGGTCCGCAAATCTCTCGAAAGAGTTTTTATTGGTTTAAGGTTTGACTGTACAGACTGAGAAAATTTTTGGTTTGCAGGGTCCCTTATAAAGTGCTATCAGATCTAAAGAAAAATAAAAAATTAAAATTATATCCTAAAAAAATAAAAATTATATTCTAGTTCCTTCCTCGCTAGACGAGGATGATATTTAAATCTTCTTCAAAATTTTGTTGGCAGCGATAAACGGATTAATCTGATAATCATTCTGTCGGAGTAGTTTTTCGTTTTCTTGTTCTGGTCCATTGCGGTTTCTGACGCGTTAAGGCATTGGTGACCTGGCCGTATTCGACCAGCATTCAATTGCTTCTGCGATTTTTCTAAATGACACTTCTCTTTACTTAAAACATATTGAATTATTCGAAGGTGTAATTATACCTATTTAAATTTCTTCAATTATTTCAAATTTTAGTTTCAATAATCTAGTGCACCTATTTATTATATTTTTCAACTTCGCTGCGCTTTATGGTAAACAAATCGTTTTTCTTTCTTTGCTTTATGTTGGAGCAATCAATTTCAGGAGTAACTATTTTCGTTTTAATATGTTCATTGAAAGTGTTGTTATAATATATCAAACTTAAATTTTTTATCTTATTACTTCCACTGCTTTAGTACCTAATTATAAACGTTCTCGAGACACTTAAATTTGAAATTTCGAAAATGATATTTTTCCATCACGATTTTGAGCATATTTCCATACATTTTCTTTGCAAATTGTGTAGATATCTTAAGTAAAAGTTTTTTTTAGAACTCGTGTAGAAGTACTTACAAAAATCATGCGTGGAAACATCTTTGATTTCACAATTTTCGTTAAAACATTGTTTTGTCTAAATAATTTAAGATTTAAACTTTTTATTTGAGACTACATAGTTGGTTATATGAAGGTATGTATGTACAATCGGACGTACAGCTGACGTATACCAGTTTTCTAAATCTAGTGAATTTTTAAATTCTTATTTCCTTGACTAGGTTAATGAAGTTTTCAGAATGCATGCAACCTTGCATGTTTGTTTATATTTACAAGCTGTCCCCAGTAAGCTTTTGCATGCACTAATAATAATTATTTAATTGCAGGCAACCAAGCCTACGTGTTACACTGAATTCCGGAATTAGTAAAAGGGCAGCGTATAATTAGACATGCGAAAACGACAAAATATCTAGGCGCAAGAGAGGACTAAGCAAACAAAATACTTTCCGTAAAAGATGTTTTTTAATGTCAAGCTAATGAACACTCGAGCGAATCTTCAAGTATTTCCCTAATTGCAAAAACTCGGGAGCCTACCTTGCGTCCATTGCTCTTGCTGCGGGAAAAAACTCAAGCGGAGCTGGAGATTTTCGTCTTTTTCCCCGTAAAATGGTTTGGAAAAGGCGTTTTATTTGAGTGCTATAATCGAGGTCGATTACCACACTCGGCGGAAATCTTTCTCAGTTTTTCGTTAATTGCTCTTGGATGAGTTCACTGGGGCAAGTGGGCCAAAACAAGGAAGTTTATTGCAGCCGGAGGGTGTCATTTATATCTTCTTTACCGGTAGCATGATGTAGGAAGCGTGGAAATCATAAAAAGATTTTATGTATTTTATACATACGTTAAAAGGTAAATGTCTTCTGCTTGTTGAGAGTTTTATTGGCTTTCCCTTTTATGAAATATTAATTGCGAAAATTATCTTGCGACATTTGTGCAATTATGTAAAAATAGGGCGATTGATGATTTTTAGTGTTCGTTAAGCCTTTGTGGAATCATTCAAGCATCCGTCTATCTTTTTCTACCGTATATTTCGACATATTTGCAATTTATTTTATTTTTCATTCTATGGCCAAATGAAAGAGCTATTTATAAAGATGTTCAAATTATTTTTTCCAAAATTCACATAAAAAGCATGCCCGCCTATTTCCAAAACGACTACAGCTAAAATTATTGAAAAAAATACAGTGCTACCACAAGTTTTCTTCTAGCTTTCAGAACAACTATATAAATGATTTTAGACCTTGTAGTTTTGGAGAGCATTGCAATATTCTAAACAAGTTTGCCAATTTTGAATCGTAAAACTCAAAAAATTACTGAACTATAAAGTCGTCTGTCTATCCACTGGGCTTCCACAATCATTTCATTTAATTGTTTTTTTTTTCTCCCTTTTCGTTTAATAACTAAAGTTAGTTTATGTTTTATAACTTTAGTTTCCTCGTTAACTAATAAAACGATATATTTTTACGAATTTGTTTTTTTGATTTTTGAAAAGTCGTTTTAATATTCTTTATTTAAGCTTTATAATCATTCTTTTGGAAACATTTCATTAAAAAAGAATTTCACTTTAAAATTTCTAAGCATGAAATTCTGTTATGTTCTTCAGCATCATAACAATTTCATACATTCGTTTAGCCGATTTTTGATATTTGGAAACAGTTGGAACAGTTTGGCTATTTTAATTGATTTTTAATTATGTATATCGAAAACAGAACGTCATCATTCACTCAGAAAATTAAATTTTCAAAAATCTCTACGTGTAATCGAAATTACATTTTTATTGAATAAAAGTATGTTGCCATTATTTTCCCAATCACTGAATCCAGAAATTTCGTTACCATTATCAAAAACTTGCTCTGACAGGGTGTTCGCTTTTCCTCAAGAAAAAATGCTCATGATATTTTTCGGTCTTGCATGTGATATTTAAATTCCTTCCCTGACTTTACGTTGTATCATGATGATGATTTTTTTGGGTCGGACCATTAATGAATGATCAATAATTAAATTATGCTCTACCCAAAACGCATACTCATGCCGTGAAGTTTGAAATGATGAGGGTAAGGTTCGTCACCGTCTTTTTTTGCGTGGAACTGGGACTCTCATGAGAAAATTATTTGAAAATTATAGGTAAAAAATTTCCCTGACATCCTCTGACTTTTTCTTGACTACATAAGTTTCCTGACTTTTGTAGATTTAATTCTGCGGAATATATTATGTAATATTATACCTATGGGGTAATCACGCTTTGTTGTATATCCTATTGCATCGTTGCACTGAGTGCAAAATTTTAAGTTTTCCACTCATATTCTGTATTCCGAGTGAAATGAAATTGAAAAGAGCTTAGAAAGCTCCTTTTGAATTGAATTTCCTTAATCAAATTCTTAAAATTGTAACAAATTCATTTCAGTTATCTTTGATTTAAATTAGTTTTTCCACAAAAAACTTCAAAATATTTCGATTGGATTTTTCTAATCGAATTATTTTAACACTTTGAACGACAAACTTATGTGAAGTCAAAGATTACTGGAATGATTTTATGAAAATTTTAGTAATTTTATTAAGGAAATTCAATTCAAAAGGAGATTTACAAGCTCTTTTCGATTTTATTTCGCTCGAAATACAGCCCATGGGCGTCTTTCTATTTGTATCAAATTCGACATAAATTTTATTTTTAAAAAATTCTATTTTACAAGAAGAAAATGAATGTGAATAAAAAAAAACATTTATAGCTAACCCTAAAGTTTGATCTTAGGGGCAAATTCTAAACAAAAAATGTTGGTAAAAAGATGGAAGTTAATTCAAATTCATTTTTAGTGTTGCGTACATCGAAATGAAAAAACAGTATAGGATCAATTTTGAATTCGTCTGTCTGTCCCTCAAAAACCTTTTTTTAGGAACGGTTAGAGGTATCATTGAAATGGAAAAACGCCGAAAATTATTAATTATAATTCTAAAAACGAAAATTATTTGCTTAAAACACGTTTTTTTAGAGATCACAGTTGATAAAAATTATAAGAAAAATAAAAAGAAGTCTGTGGTTATGCTTGTTTTTGAAAAATTAGAAAATAAGTAGTTCCACTCTCACTTGACTTGGTTTTGTCGTTGTTGTTGTGATAATAATCAATAATAACAGTAAATTAATTTAAGTAATCAATAATAATAACAAATAAAATAATTCACCAATACTAATATTATAAATGTGAAAGTATGTAAAGATGTTTGTTACTCAATCGCGCCTAAGCGATTGTTTGGAATTTTTTTATTTTTTAACTATTTTAACTTAAAATATAGGCTACTTTTTATATTCATAAAAGAAAAAGGTTTGACAATGGTAAACAATTGTAGTTTTCGAGGAATTGCCTGGAAATTGGTATTTAGGAGATTTTGGAGATGCTGATTGTGAATCCGCTTTCAAACTTTAAAAATTCAAGATGGCGACAAACATTTTTCGAAATTCGACAAGTTTAAGTGAAAATTAGTATTAAAGGTATTTTGAGGTCACTAGTTTCGAATTCACTACCATAATTTGGAAATTAAAGATGCGGATCTAATATCGGTTTTTAATTTAAAGTGTTTCCATGAAAATTAAATAGAGTTTTTGATATTTCATATAAAAATTTAAAAACTAAAAGTTGGCAAAATGCAAATCCAATATGGGGACAACATTTTCCACGATTCAAAGTAATTTCATGGCAAAATATATATGTGTATGTATATAAAATAATACATATGTATATTGGAATAGGGTTGTTAATTTAATACCCGATAACTGAGAATTGAGCATATAGATGTTTGGCGATTATGTTTAGGTAGATAATAATCACGAATAGGCAATTAACAAGTTTTTAGCTTTAATGTTCTCCCATAATGCAATGATATAATAGAAAATATAATACAAAACCGCGGATACCTTTATATACTTAGTTAATATCTAACAATAAAAATACATTAGTAAAGATGAGGCAAAAACCCTTAAGATGTGAACCGTGGTAGCAAAATGACTTTTGGTTCTATATCACATACTCATGTTTTAGCAGCACTCATAAACTGGGCGAAGTATTAAACATGAGCATTTCATAAATCTTATGATGACACACCGAGTAAAACGGAGTTGATCAACTAATAAAATAATAATTTAATATCAGTTTATTGAAAAATAAGCACTAAATTGATCGATCGCGATGAGAGACTATGTATTTATCGAATAAAGGGAAAGGTTTTTGAATTTGAATAAAACAATAATAAACGCGCTTTCGAATTACATTTAAGTCTAGTTAAATCATCCATTCCTTCAGGTTTGCTTCCTGTGCACTTCAGAATTTTAGTGGTGCTTTTTAAAATTGGCACCCACTCAAATTACATTGAACGAGTGATTTAACGTGCACTCGCGCGAAAGATGGATTAAATTTCGAACTCATTAACGCCTAATCTCCGGTGAAATTTTGAATTTCCGCTCTGCCACTAAGCGTGCTGCTAATTTCCAAGCGTTGAAGCCCTTGGCAGATGCTTTGCAAAACGTAAAATATTCAGATTATGTTTGAATACCTTCCGGGTCACGTAACCGTGAACAGAATTCCAAAAATTTGCAATTAATTTAAGTTTCCCAGAGATTTAAGGACTTGGCAACTTTTGAAGCGTGCAACCGTTCATTTCCGCGCAGATTGCGGCTATTGAACTCAAAACTCACGGCGAAATTCCTGCGCCCAAAATAATGCATGAAACTAACGAGTGGAAGAAAATCCACCGATCGATTCGGGGAAATCAACGAAAATGTAATTCGTGTCGTGCAATGGAAGCAACAGTGGCCTCACCCCGGCGCTAAACAACGTCTATAAATAGGCGCAATTAGGGCGCAAAAAGTGAAGTTATTCACCACAAATAAATTTTGAAATCTCCCGTGCACCTAGCTTTCTTTAATTCCAAATTGTGACTCCTCGTTTTCGCGGAGTCAGTCAGGGAATGAAATATTAAAAAGTTTGGGCTTGACTGACGGCTCCTTTCGAACAATCTTCCGACATGCGATGGCTTCGATTTGGACTCAACTTAGAGCAGGCCTCCACTGCCGTCTCTGTAGAAAGACATTTTGCTCGTGAATTTCCATGCATTCACTGATTTCTTTGACAATTTTCCAATTTCACGTTCCCCCTAATTTCCCCCTATGTTCGGTCCAAAGCACGCGACTGGAGTGCATTTAAAATGTGCATCGTGCCGTGGAGCACCTCCGTTTAAATTCTGATTTGCTCCAGCACCGTTTGGCTCATCACCTTGAGTATGCTAAAAACAAAATTAATCACCGTATGAATCAGATTCAGATTTAATTGCATTGCATCCGACTGCTGCTATTATTGCCGATTGGCTGAGTTCTGTCGAGGGCGCGTAAAGGCGTTAATTTTTAAATGTGGCTCTACTTGCCAATTTTCAATTAAATGGTGAACTGTGAAAGTTTCAGATTGGCACGAGAAGAAAGCCTTCCTTTCCATTTTACGGACATTTGAATACAGAAAAGTTTTCTACATGAATTTCTGTTAATTTTAATGGAAGCCAACATGCGAAAATTACCGCGAACATTTTCCGGCTTGTTATTTTTCCGGGAGAGCGTTGGAATTGAATTTGAAGTTGCGTACAAATACTTTTCACTGCCGGAGCCATGAAATGTGAAATTATACTTCTGAGCAGAGTTTTTAAGGTTTAAAATACTTTCAAAGTCCTAGTAGAAAATACAGCAACCGCTTACCTTAAGAAGGGTTAATATAAGTACTATTTTAGGTTTGGAATAATCACGTCGAAACACTTCGCATGAACCGATTTTAGACCTGCTTCCTGAGAATCGAGTAAGTACCTAAGGAGCTCATGCGATTTGATTTTATTCTTTTGTGCCAGTGCGTATGTAGGTATAGTATGCAGAAAAACAAGGATTCCAGCCAGAAGGAAAAATGAGATTCATTGCTTTAAAATGTATTCCATAATTTATAGAAAATGGGATTGATTCAATTTCACATTCCTTGGAATACAGAGGAGAACCACTTGTCTGACAATGGAATGTATCCACATTTTTATTTCTAGATAATTACTCGTATTGCACGGAACAGTAATAATTATGTTTCCTCGTTTGTAATTATTCTATCATCACTTCTAACAGAGCTGTAAAATAATGCATTATTTTTGGAATGCATTACTATACCCAGTGCATACTACAAGCACCGCTCACTAATGCAGTTCAGAAAAAATAAGAGAGCCATTATTCATCATTATCACCATTATTATACTTCAGAAACATTACTTAGCATTATCCAGCATTACTCAGCCTAACACTGTTAGGCAATACTAATGCTGAGTATTTATAAGTAATGCCAGATAATGTGAATAATGTTAGGGAATACTGAATAATGCCAGGTAATGCTTCTGAAGTGCCGTGATGGTGAAGTACCAATACCCCATTACCTCATAATGATAATTAAATTTGTTGAAGTACCAATATTGGTAATGGTACTGATAATTTGTCTTGCTTGCATTCCTTGTAATGGTAATTGTAATGGCTATGGTATTACTTTTCAACAGCCCTGCTTCTAAATAAATGAAAAATGAAGTCGCTTTCCTCCCCTCTTACCTTGGATAAAAAAGAAGAAGAAAAAGGATAGAGTTGGGAAGTAGTTCTACCTCCCTAAGAAGTGTTTACGGCATTGCTTTTTAGACCTGATTTTTTCTACTTGGATTTCTATGTTGTATATAGTATATATTTACTACATAATTCAACTTTGCTGTATTTATGTAATTATTTTATATTGTGGAGCTATTTAGGTATAGTAAATTAGATATTTGGAATCCCACAAGATTAATAATAATGTTAAATAAATGCCCAAGCTTTCCTATTATATTATCTTTAATTTTCGTAAAATTTATATTTAAGCGAACTTGTGCATAATTCTAACTTTAGATATTGCAACTTATAAAATGATAGTTTGTACCTACTTTTAACTATGGTCCTTATTGTGAATAACGTTTGCGGCCGTTGTGTTCGATTGTAATCGTTTCCTTCATTCTATCACATTTTTTTGTGACGAATGTCAAATTTTTCCTTTGAAAAATTGAGCCGGAACCATTCGCTGCGATTTATGCGATCGAGCTGTTCATTTGAAGTCAGTGGAGTCAGTAGTGGAGCCTATTTCACAAGCCCGAATTGCGAATCCGAATTATTTCAATATCTTCCATTTTATATTTTTTCTAACTAATTCTTATGTAATTTCCAACCATACAATAAAAATTTTACAACGATATTTTTGATTTTCGACTTAATTTAGACGGTGACTCACAATTCCCCAACTTTTTTGAAAATCTCAAAAACGTATTTTTTTGCCAACGCTCAGATTTTTTCAGCAGATAATAATTTCAAGAAACTACTCAAGCTAAAAGTTAGGGTTTCCTTCCTAGTAACATACATCATTATGAAATTTTGATTTTTGTGACAGTTATCGAGCTTGGAAAAAGTGTGACTCACAATTCCCCAATTTCCCCTAAATATTAAAAGGAAAATTGTCACTCAATAAACATTTTGTAAACGGAAAATATTCAGTCAATAGGCGTAAATAAAGTGTAAATTTTCCATTTGAATGTACAAAACATCAAAAGTGCATTTTAAAATTCCTTTTATTAATCTAAATGTTTTTGGTTCTTCCTAACTTCTCATATTTTCTGCCTCATTTATTTTCTCACGAATGAGTAATGAATCCCGGAATTTCCCTCAATTTTCCTCTTCGTAACCAGCGTTTGCGTTTCTTTTAGAAATCCAAATATACAATTTTCCAACTTTACTGGCACATTTTTTTGAATCTCATTTTCATCCATTTGTTATGAGGGAAAGACTTGTTGACTTGTTGCAATTACATAGAATTTGTTAGTTTACACCAAAAAGGAATATTTTGCAAAAGTAGCATTCTTTCAAACCACACCAACTCGTTTGACTAATTACTTAAGGGTTACGGGGTGGCTTTGAAGAAAAATGACCGCAATTAGAGTGATTTATGTTAACTTTAGCAGACAGAAGCATGCTCGGCTTCCAATTATGTAGATATATTTATATGTATAGTTGTTGATAGCTTAGACAGCCGCACTTACTCTTTGTAGGGCATGTGCATCTGGAAAGTGCGACGCGTATACACCTACAGCTAGAATATTTGGAGTCCAAGGCCTTGAATTTTCCTCTCTTTACGGGAATGACGCGTTGGCTCCTTCCACGAGCCAAAACTATAGTCTCTAGGCCGTCGTTACAAGAACAAAGCTTGAAGTAAGCTCCAAAGGCCTCGGAACACCGACCAATTGCCAAGGCCATTTGATGGGCAACAGCTGAAAAATCAATATTCAAGTTTCCTGGACTCGTTAGCCTGGCCTCCACATATATCACACGCACTCTAAAAATCCTGTCGACTTATGGCGACCGCGAATGGTTCTTTGACCCGTTTCGCAATGTCCTAATCGACGTGAACCCATTGACCTTCACCTTAGTAATCCTTTAATTCGGCTAACATGAGGGCCCTCTAGTAAATATAAATTTACTCCCATTTTGTTCGACTTATGGTGGCGACGCGTAACTGAGGAAATATTTAAATTTTTCCATAGAGAGTTATCCCCAAAATTCAGAATCTATGAGCTTTTTTTGGTGCAGCACTCTAGGCAAGTGGTTTTCTACAGAGTCGCAGCAGCTGAAGAAACTTCTCTGCACCATTTTTGGGGCAGAAATGCCTTGCAGATGAAAGCACACCGAGGACTTTTCCTCGCCGTATTTGCAGAAGTCGAGGTATCTTAAAGTGGGTTACTGCTTGTCGAGTTAATTTTATAGAAACTTTGCTTTCATTGTTTTCAAGTTAGAAATCAATGAAAGGAATCAGGTGCAGCAAGCAGTCACTTGGGTTAAGCTAAACTCGTCTGGAACAGAATTGGAGATTTATGGTTTTGGCTGAGATTTACATGAGGGTTTCTTTGATAATTGGAAAGTTTAGCTTCTGTGGAGTTAACTTTTCGCAAGTACTATTATAATATGTATAATATAATATAATAACACAAACGAATTTAATTCACGCATAAAGGGTTCGTTTTATGATATTTTTGTCTGCGATCGAGATATTGAAATTAAATTCGAAATTACTAACCCTCAGTTCACCTTTCCACACTTTCCGTAAAACACATATTACGATCACTATTTTGAATTTCGATATTATTCGCTCTAAAATTCAATAAGATTTGACTAGATGTTTAAAGTCGGTTCGTAACCAAAATTAATTGTCAATGATTTTTTACAATGAGGAATTTATTTCATACAAGTTTTCGCGAAAAGATCTTTTTTTACGCGTACAAAAATATCCTCATCATGCCTAAAAGTTGTGTACAAAAAATGGGCTTTCTTAGCTGAGTCCTTGAGGTCAATCATGCTTGATATTTGACATTTCGCACAGTACAGACACTCATTTTACTTTTATTAGATATAACAATTTTTTTAACTATTCTAAAATTGTTGCTTAAAAACACGAAAATTTCTATAGCTTGACCAAGCTGCGGTTTAATGGCTTTAGTTAATGTAAATTCGACCAACTTTGCGGATCGACTTGAATAAACTCTACCTAAAATTGATCCGAAGTTACATGAATTTTTAGTCTATTTCAAGTTTTAATGTATCTGTTCCATAGATTTTGCAAAATTAGCAAAATTCTATATCAAATACCGAACGTTTTGCGTGCAAGTTCTACCCGAACTTGACCGGTTTTTATTTTTATATTGCATTTCCGAATTATTAAGATGTATTAAGAATATTAGAGATAATTTTCAATTTTTCTTAAAGTGTTATTTAAAAGTTCATGAAATTATCCGATATTTTGTTTAAAGCGATGCCTTTTATTCGAGTTTTATTCATGAGTTCAACATCGAAATTGTTGATTCGATACTTTTCAAAAAATGAAAGTTATTTCGTATTTTTTTTAGCTTAGCGGTCAAAGGTAATTTTATGCACATTTTTAATGATTGATTACAAGGTATTTTGAAAAATTATTAGTATCAACAAAATTTTCGAAAGTGGATTATTTGATGTAATGTTGTAATGGTTGATAATGCAAGCAGTTTGTGTTGATATTAGGTAAAGTTGATCTAAATTGGTTTATGTAATGTGTTTTTAGTTAATTATACCGCAAAACGTACAAAAAATCAATACCTCTAACAACGATTTCTTTTCAATGATTCAAGTTCAGAGAAAGCACTCTTCCAAAAAATCAAGCAAAACTGAATTCTCAATAGAATTTAAAGAATGAAATAACGTCAAGAAAAAAATTTTCTGTTTAAAAAAGTTAATGCTTGTAAGAAAGAGGAAAGTGGAACAATTTTTAATACTAGACCTACATGTTTGGGAAGCCTTTTGTAAGGCTTTCAAGGATCAGATCTGCCGTCCCTTGTTTACCTGCATTATTTTAAAAGCAACAATTCCAAAGGGACCATAAATTATTGAATAAACTTTTTTAGTAATTGAGTTTGTCTTGCTCAAATAAATGTTATTAACTTGTATACGACTTGGGTTAAAAATATCCACGTGGTTCTTTTTCGTAATGCAATAAGTTTAAACAATTTTCAGATGAAGATTAAAAGGGAAAATTAAAGATTAAAGGACACATTTTTAAC
This sequence comes from Eutolmus rufibarbis, assembly GCA_963920795.1. Taxonomy (NCBI): domain Eukaryota; kingdom Metazoa; phylum Arthropoda; class Insecta; order Diptera; family Asilidae; genus Eutolmus; species Eutolmus rufibarbis. The sequence continues at coordinate 16,165,435 of OY987207.1, read as the reverse complement.
CATAAAAAATCTTACCGTCTATTCTTTTGAACACCCATGAGATGAGAGAATATTTTCTGTTAAATTGAATACATTTTTGGAGTTGTCTACGAAAAGATACAATATTTGAAAAGGTACTAAATGAGGATATTTTAATCAATGATGATAATGTAACATAGCATTATTCTGGAATTCTGGAATTTTATCTTTTAATAGTATGCACACTCCTCCATGTTTCAATGTCAAGGAAAATGTTGGAAGTACATGTTTCCAGATGAATTGGTCTTTACGCTTGACATTGAATATTCTTTTGAAGCTTTGATCAGAAGTACGATGAAAAGGAGAAAAATATTACGCTACACATTTTTGCATCAGTAACTTCTGTAGAGCATTTCACTTATTTCCATAATATACTCTCAATTTTCTTTCATGGAATTTATAATATTACGTTCGATAAAGCTAAAAGTGATTTATTCATCATTGAGAAATATCATAGAATGTTTTGAGTGCACGTACTTAAACGAAGCCTAGGTCGAAGAAGACGGCTTGATAAAATATTCATTAAATGAAGGCGGTTTAAGGTATATCCTTCAGAGCTGGCACAAGTCCTTCTAATTAATTTGCCGAGTTCTTATTAAAAGATTCAATGATAACGGCCGATATTTCGTCGAAGGAAGTCACGTTTTACCGGGGTCCCTTATCTCAGGTAGGTTAGCCAGACAGTGAGTGGCTTGAAAAACATTTGAGTTAACTCTGAGTGCCCCAAGATAACCACTCCGTTTTTGTGACTATTATGCAAATAGCGCCAGCAGGCCCAGAACCACAACAATATCTTACCACTCTGGTTGTTGTACGAAGCTGCGTATCGGTGAAATTAATTTTGAGGACTATGATGGTAAAAGCTATGCTTACATCCCGAAGCTTTCCTCTTATTTATTCTATTTTGGAGACCACAGAGGCTCGATGGTGCGTCACGTCCTAGATTTTCATCTCATCGAGGCTGCCTTGTTGATGTATCGGAGGGCGTGATACGTCGAAACATGCCTTGTCGCCTTTTAACATTGGGGTGCAGCAGGCACTTCGGAGTCGAAAGTCATCGTTGTTCAAAATTTCATCAGGGTATTCCCCTTTGATGTAATGTAAATTCGACAAGCTTTTATTGTAAATCACCTCAGCCGTGACGTTGAAGCGAGATAAATTTCTACATACACGAACGAACATTTCTTTTGGGTGGTGTACATATGTATGTTCGATTTATCTGATTGAATTTCATGCTCCTTTGCGAAGTAGAAATTAATCATAAAAGTTTTATAGATATATCATTCAAGGAATATTGCCAAAGTTTTTGAAGAATCTATAATACAATATTTATAGACATAATATGATGGCAATATGAGGTCATCTACCTATGTACCACGTCCAAACTAGGGTATATGCCCAAAATTTAAAGAAAACTTAAATTCAATTGATTTTAAAGTGATTCAAGTCGGCACGACCGCGACGTACGTCAGTGTTCCTAATCTTAAATCTAAATAATAAAGCAAAATTAATTGTATAGTACGCGGAGCGATAATTTCAAAGGCGCGTACTTGCATTCGTTCGCACAGGAGCGTGTTCAAGAACTAAACTATAGTTAACTACGTGGTAAGTCATAGTTATGCTAATCGAAGCCACTTAACTACAGAGTTAGGCTTAACCACGAAGTATATTTAAACGAATGGTAGTTAACTACGTCATGATTATGTTCTTACAGAAGAAGAAGCACCCGCTGGCTGTGAAAATAAGTTCTGTTTGGAATAATATTTTGTAACAAGTTTTTATTTAAAGTGGATGTTGTATTCTCATCGAAAATTAGCAGTAGCTATAAGTATCAGTACCTAGATCAGTTTCATAAATCTGGCTGTTCAATTAATATCACCTCACAATTTGTCTCATCTGTTTAAATAGTTTGAAGAGTTTCAAGGAGTAGGTTAAAATTAAACTGAAACTTAGTAAACTACGATACTTTATGAACGGAAAAAAGTTATGCTCGTGGTTATAACCTCCAAGTTTTTGAACGCCAAATACTAACCATACTCAGCTAAGTTAAGGTTTTGCACACACCTCAGGTGGCGCACGTTGTGTTTCCTTGTATAATATAATACATAAATACTAATTACTAAATCATATTATATAATGCATATACATATATGTATTTTCCTGTGAACATTAAGTATTTTATAAAACTTGAAAAATACCTCTAGCTTTTGGGCTGCTGTTTAGAAATTAGTCCTATTTTTAAAATTCAAAATAGTGAACGTTACTCCCAAAGTTTTATGCAGCTTTACGAAAATTAATAACCTCACTTCATTTTTTTATTTAAGATGCTATACCGTCTTCTAGGAAGCCCACCGCGGAACAAGACAAGTTTTTGACAACGCCCATAATTTTTGAAATAAACAGTTTTTTTTTTATAGGAAATATGATATTACTTCTACTACTTATGTATTTTGTAACATATGAGATGTAGTTCCTTAATACACAAAATGAAGAAAGTCTGACTCAAGATTGTTGAAAAGAAAAATTCAAATTTGCCTTGCAACTAAGGATAAAGCAAATAATTTTTGTTTGTTTGAAGTACATCTAAGGGACGAAGTTGTATTTATATACAATACATACATATATGTGTTATAAATTGTATAAATGGTGCAAACATTGCTCAAGATCAAATGACTAATTTTTCACTCCACTTTACCAAATATGAAGTTCAATAAAATATGTATGTATGTATATTCAATGTTTTTGGCATGATGCATACAATTAATCAAGAAACTTCAAAGATTGGCGCAATAGATTGTTGCATTCTTTTTTTCCAAAAACACTTTTTACATACTACATATATAATATAGAGTACATATACTTCTAAGAATATACATCTGTTAAAAAAATAATTTGGGGAATATGAAAAATTTAAACTTTAATAGGTAACCCACATCAATGCCTAAATGTTCATTTTTGAATGAACTATGGATATTTTAATCGTGAAAAACTTAACATCGTCTACCTCGTGCACAACTCCGTAATGCACTATTGCATTTTAGAACTTTCCCAAGTAGGGCCATTTTCTTGAACAAAGAAGATCCGGGAACAATGCACTTGCCTCAATGAACTGCGCCCTTTTTAAGGAGGGCCTTACTCAATGCAGTCAAGCATCACCGAAAAAAGTTAGTCTGCAGCTTAACCGGTCTGCATTATTTACTGCATTTTTAACTATGCTGATGAGGTACCATGGATGTGAAATGTGGCTACGAGTTGTTTAACGAATAGACGGATATTCATACCATGAGGTTTTAACTGCGACATGCAGATGATTTCGTTTCAATAAGCAACACCGAAGAAAGTTTATACATATAAACAAATGTGAGTATGTTAACGAAATTAAAAATTTTAAATTATTTCAAAATATGTGCATAAGTTCTCAAAATTGTACCATAATAATAATTTTTTAGCGTTTTCCATTAATTCTTCTTTCTTAATTTTCAATACTTGAGGGGTATAAAAACAAAGAAAGAAATCTACGTCTCTAGTATGTAAAAGCATTTAGTTGTAATTATTGAAAGTTTTAAAAGTTTTATTTAATAACATTATTCTTTATTCTTAAGAATATAAACATTAATTTTAGGTATACTTGTTGTAGTTTGATTTGATTTACATAAGAGAAAATTATTCATACTAAAAATCAATTATTCTTAATTAGGAGCAGTTTTTTCGAATATGGCTGGCTTACAGTAGAAAAGCGTTAAAGTACTTCATTAAGTTTATAAAAACACATATTGGGAAATAAAATATTAAGTTCATGAATTATCCAAAATTTTGTTGAATATTGATGTTGATGTTGAATATACATGTGATAGATAATTATGCTCTCAGTCTTTCGAACTAAAATTAATCTTCTTTCTGATATTAATTTACTGGTCTATTGCGAATTTAAGGTAATAAAAGTTTTCACAATTTCATTAGACATTAAATCATAACTCTATAAGCTGCTTGGATTAAATAATCCACCATAATGAAAATATTGCGAATGGACGAATACTCACGGTCTTAACAATTTCCATTATTTCATTGCTTAAATGTACTTATTCAACTTTTAATTGTATCCATTAAGCTGCTGAATCGATGTGAGGAGAGATCATTTAACTTTTAAATAGGATCAATGTTGTAATTACGATTTTAATTGTGAAATTACAATCGAGGGAATTTTGTTTAGCACTTTATAGATCCGTGACGTGATTTTGCATGCACCACACTAAAGTGGGATTTTAAGGCTAAACGCACATCGGAAGCTCTCATTTGTTTGCTTCGGTTGTGTTCTAAAGTGCCGAGTCTATTATTAATACAAATTGATTTTGATCCTGAAGGCAAATTGGAAATGCCTTTCTTATTAAATCCCATTTTGTAGCCGCATAAGAGATATCTTATTTTTATATTTATATTTCCGCGTAACTTACGGATTCGAAAACGAAAATCTTGCATTATATCATGAAAGCAAAATAGGGTTAAAATGTAAGAAAAAAATATTGGAATATTAGTTATTTTTAAAAATTTGTTTAAAATTAACTAAGCTAGCGAATAAAAACTGTGTTTTTTTGTCTATCCAGAACATAACATTTCGTTTAGATTTCAAATTTATCTTGAATAACCTATAAGATTTGAAATTTAGAAATAGCATCAAATTACAATGACTTTTTCCACTTTTAACTCAAAAACTTGAAGTTTTGCATGAATAAAAATCATGACAATACAACAATACATCAATTTATTCTGGGAAACTGGGGATAAGTTTGAATTTAATATAAAATTGCCTATTGTTCTGGACATACGAAAAAAACAACCGCTGATAATCAAAGTATTAAATTATAAAATGTAATTTACTTGTAATTCTTATTGACATTTTTAAACGAAACCGGACCAGCTGTGATATTTTTCATTTTTCATTATAGTCATTTTAAAAAGAAATGAATTTTGCGCATTTTTGTTTTTAGTGCTTTCTAAGATTTTAGTATTAATCCTAAAATTTTATACACTTTAGTCGGAACAAATAAGGACATTGGATTACGTTTCGACGAGAACTTAATAAAATTTTATACAATCTTTCCCTTCAAAACCTATTTTGATATTTTCTAATATCTTTATTCCTGTCCGAGCAATCATTAAATGAAATTTAATCACTAATTTATCAAAATCATTTTCTGTCTTGTTGCCACACACTAACACACCTGTCATTTTTATAAATAATAAAGTGCTAAGGTGAATCAACCGGTCATTTGACATATTCCATATGATAGAAGAAACATATACAAATTTTTAAAAAAAATTACCTTCCTACCTACCGGGATGAACTCAAAGGCAAAATTATTAGCGAAAGTGTATCAAACTTGTAAACATTATACAATTGCTTAGGAAAATAACCTTAATTTTGTATAACATTTTACCAAAACGACTTGGATAATCTACCTTAGTATTTTGCAAAATATCATATCAAAAGGTTGCGTAAATTATCCAATTTCGAGATCGTTTTACCTAAATCTTGGACAAGAACTTTTGCAAATGCTAAGACGAATTACCAAAGTTATTTTAGATAATTTACTCAATCTAAGGAAACCTAAGCTTGGTATAAAGCACCCAAATAAATACCAGGGCAAGTTTTACCTATGTATAAGTATAAAATATTTTACCCAAGCTTGTTTGGGTAATTTTACAATAACTTTTTCTCTCGGTGTACACGGAATCAAACCTTGTCATGGAAGAGGGTGTAGTTGCCGTTGATAGATAGATATTGGATTTACGGAACCCCCAATTATACACTTCAGGGTATTCACGTGCCCATTAAGTAAGAATGGGCTTTATCGCTTCTAATTAAATTCCGAAGAAATTTAGAAGTTTCTCCATTTAAGTGTTGAAAACGAACTGTATAATTAAGACGCAGTTTCATGATGAATTTCCTGAATCTTCACTATATTCTCTGAAAAAATTTAGTTGGTTATGTAAAATCTTCCAGGACATTTGGGACACCCGACAAAGCAGAAACCTCAAAGCGTATTTTAAGAGGTTAGATAGGTTGGCAGTACATAAAAACATTTAATATAACTAAAATAATATTCTTTATTGCATGCATCATTCCGAAAATTTACATAATAATGGCCACTGATGGTGAAAGGTCCAAAAGTTAATTACTCTTTGAAATAATGCTATGATAAAGCAAGCCCTTTACCCTAAACAATTATGTCCGACAGACCATGACACAATTCTGTTAATTATTGGCAGTTCCTGTAGATAACGAATTCTCCAGAGTGGAGCTGGGCATAAAGTTATTTGAATAATCCGGCATTCCGCGTCATTTCTATCCACTATAATGTCCCGCCCTAACCAGTCAAGCATTTTCCCGACCATCGGTGGAGTGGTGAATTGGTGAGCCGCACCTATAATCCGCCAAAATATCGACCAAAAACCATCGCACGAAATCAACTAGAAATTACATGCAGCTAAACTAAGAGCAATAAATATTGAAAAGGTATTGATTTTCTGCATGGTCACTCTGCTGGCCCTAATACTTGAATCAGCGGACAGAAATATGCATAACCACAGAAATGGCATATACAAGCGTTCATAAATTTTAACGGCTGTCCATCGTGCCGAAGGGTTGGACAAGGCATCTATTTCGCATTGAGGTCACGCATATTCTTGTGAGTGAAGTGATTCGTTTATAACATCAGATGAGGCGAAATTTGCACGACATCAGGCATTTTAATTTCGTTTTGGCTAATTGAGTTTTCCGACGAATAAGCGCTTAGGCGGCAATTTAATTTTCCTGGAACTTGTCAAAATAACCTCAATTCGAAAGCTAATTTGGTGGTTAATTAACGCGAAATTATATTAGCACCTACCCTAAATAGAGCAGAAATATCTGGAAGGCAAAATAATTTTATATAGCTACGAGTATTTCTGCTCCGTGTGACATAGATGCAACCTCATTTTTAAAGCTTAATTCTGTTCAGGGACTTCGTTTAATATAGGTAACAATGGTCGTTCGGAACTTACTAAACCAAATATGCTTTTATATAAAATTTCGATTTTTTTACAATATTCTACAAAATAGTTTAATTTTTAAAATAATTTTTCTGTAAATTCTTCTTAAAAGTCAAGTAAAGTGATCAGATCACGCTTAAAATGTATTCGAAATAAAATTTTTCTTGAATCGAATGAAATGTTAGCATGATGTGGGTAGTTCATACATATGTACATATGTCTTCCGAAATTCAGAAGACGAATGAAAAACAAAAATCCAGAAAATGTTCATGTCTGCAAACAGCTAAGAATTAGTTTACATATCATAGGGTAATGTAAATGTTACTTCTGATCAATATAATAAAATCATTCAATCTAAATTTTGTCTGCAAACAAATTAAATTAATTATACCCTGCTGTATGCCAAAATAATTGAAAGAGAATATTTTAGTAAAAAGTTGCGAAATCCTTCCGTAACGTAATTACAATTTAATAGGACTCAGAGATATCAAAAATTGCTACAAAAGCAGTACAATTTCACTTAGTGATAGAAACAAATTTGGTTCCACCTACATACACTTCTTCAATCCATAATGATCCCTTTATCCAAACTGAATCAACTTCAAAATTGAGACGCACTTGTTATTCCAAGTTACTCTAAAAATGAAAGAAGAAAATTTCTTCTTATTAATTTCCAGCACCATATTTGAGTTCTCTTTGATAAAAGAAAACCTCCTGGAAAAGCAATTTCCAATTTGATTGTACGACTAAAGGGGCAGCGTTAAAAATATTTAAGATATTTGTTGGGAACCGAAACAAATTTCCTCATTATTTTAGCAATCTAATTTGGTTGTTTGCCTCATCCTCGAAGGTCAATATTGTTTTAACTTGACGATAAATATAAATTATTTTAAAGCATTGGGAGTTTTATTCCAAGATTGTACACAAGGCAAATTTCAAGCATTAGCGATTAAATCTATTTTTAATTAGACATTTATACAACAAACCTTCTGCGGCATTTGCATGTGCTATACCTACCTACTGTTTAATATTCATGAGAGGTAGATCGAGAAATTGACTGGACGGGTTTGCATGCAAAACAAAAGGTTGGCAAGGATTAATGGATCCATTTCCCGCAGGTTTAACAATTATCACTTTCAAGCCGCACTAATCTACTACTATTGACCTTTTGTAATTTACAATTATTCTTTTATTGTAACTTTTAACATTTAAATTTTTGCTTCTAAAAGTGAGTTTTTAAAAAAATAATATTTTTTAATATTTAATTTTAATTAAATTTAATTATTTAATATTTTTTATTTTTTTATTTTTTTTTATAATTTATGGTGATTACTAACGTGAAACAATAAAAAATCTATTGTATTATAGTTAAATCAGGAAAACCGAAAATCCAATATACCAATTATCATGAAAATCTAGTGAAGTATGAAATTTGAGAGACCACGATTTTGAATTTCGAAGAGATGGTCGATAAATCGGTCTCGCCCCAAAAGCCTCTTTCTGTAAAATTTATCAAAATCGTTAGAGCTGTTTTCCAAAACCCCGCTTAATAGTATAATAAAATTACTAAATATAAGTTATGGGTACAACTATAATTATTGGTATAAAAAACTTTTTGAAAGCCAATATTCATAATTATATGTTTTTTTCCAAACCCAATCTTAATCATTACCTTACTGTGAATCTTATTTTGAGTCATGTCGGTAAGAATTGGATTAAACTTTTGCAAAAGGAGCAGACAAACTATTTTGATAATGACGGAAATTATATAATTGATTAAAAACTAATAATGTGGGTTTTTATATTTATTTAGAAATGCTAAATAATTGATTCCTAATGAAGCAGGTGTTTTTTCAGACGAATTTAACGACTAATGCAAACAAAATGACAAAATATGATAATTTGTATTTTGCTGACTGACATATGTATATGTACAATTCATCGAAATCGACTAATTTGTTTAGGTTTTGCATACAAGAGCGAGGACTTCATCGTAAACGAAATATTTTATTTTATGAAAAAGGCATCGAAAATAAAATGTGATTTTGGGTTCAACCGCCGTAATTTTCTATTAAATCAGTTTCACAAGGTTATCATAATACTAATAGGAATCTTTAAGTTTTCTGAATTCAGATTATCCTCACCTCAGAGAAAAATCGTGTTCACCACTTAACAATATAAAAGAAATGACTTTAGAAACAGCCTTTACTCTTTTATTTTTACAGAATAAATAGTTTCAAACATACGTACTTACTGTTAAATGAAAGGGCTGTTTAAAATATTAGAAATTTTTGGAAAAATTACTTGAAAGTGCATTATTACGAAATAATTTATTATTAATTTAGCAAACAATATTTGTTATCACTTAAGTCCAAAATTACAAAATATTTGCTTCAAATAAAAATTTAATACAATCTTGTTTTCAAAAGTAGTTTAAAAAAGTTTCATACTTACATGCAAGCAACAACAAAACTTTTAGAATGTCATAAATCTGTAAATAAAAAATATATGGTACAAATTATAGCCACAATAATTGAAAGGGTATGCAGGGTAGTCATATTTTGTGGTATATTACGCACACAAATTGCTAGAAGCTATGAGCTTTGAAACAGTTTAAATTTGCATGCAATAGTAATAAAACTGCCTATTAGAATAATGGGTTTGTAATAATCGCTTTAACTTGAAATATGCACCATAAAATGTTTAAACCCATCATATTTATAGTGATAAAACCTTTTATAGGTCTATAATCAATCGCATTTCCATAAAATTTTCAAATGAATCTCTACCGATAACAAAAATGTTTAATGTCTACCAAAAACCTTGAAAAACATTTCCTTGAAAAAAACAATCAGAAGAGAAATGTATCGACTTTAATCTAGGGCAGAATCAAATAAATTCTGAGAATGGGTGAAATTTTCAAAAAAAAGCAATAGCTGCTTTTAAAATACAGTAATGTCCTGATTTTATGTTATCGGAAAAGCACGCCTCTAGCAAGAATGCAGCTAGCACCACTCTAATGGCACGTAAGAACCGGAATATTTAGACAAATTTGGCAAAGATTCAAGATATTTGCACTTTGGGGGTTTTTCTATATTTGCGTCATCTTGAATTTGTGCGGTAATGCAGACAAAATAAATGCTGTGTTATTGCAATCGTTTTATCTTTGTTTTCCAATAGATACGACGATTCGGTATGGTAATTTTTGTTGTTTAAAAACTGAATTCAGTATTTTGTGTAATAATTGTGTAGAAAAAATTGCAAGATTTCTTTAATTACTTAATGCGACCTTTCTTGAATTTCGTTCATCTACATAAATATAATGAATACAATTTGTATGAACGGTCAAATATCGGAGAGGGAAATATTAAGAATTTTATTTTTATGGACGTCGCTGTCAGCAGAATTTAAGAAGATGATTTTATTGTGTTTAGAAAAAGATTTAATCGTTTCAGTCAACAAACAAAAGAAAAAATCGAAAATTCTCAGCAAACATCTCGATCTAAACTCAATTAATTTTATTATTATTATTTTATTTCAGTTTATCGTAACATACATGTATTTACTTAGTAGATGTTTATGTTAAAACAGTTTAGATTTACTTATTTTTATTTTGTTCTCTACACCTTAAGTTTCTAATGAACGGAATATGCTTGAATAATTCTAGAAAAAGCTAGTTAAGAATAATGTATGTTTTCCTCATACAGCTTTGATTATAAAAATGTGAAATGCAAATAGTTTTGTGAATGATTGAAACTATAAAAATCTCAGAACAAAATGTTTTCTTTCACTTCTTATAGTACAAAAATTCCCATTGCATGCAAGGAAAATAAGAGACCAGGCACAAAAGAAATGATGATTTTCAGAATGACTTCCTAAGGCATAGTACCTCATAATTTTTGATTAAGGCGGTTTCTATATAAAGATATTCTTTTAAAAATACGAGAGGTGCTAAGAAGCAGCTCTTTTTTTTCTGCTATGTTACGTTCTTACTTTGAAAATACCAGCATAGCAGATTCACATCGCAACGTTAAGTGCATTATGTCGTAATTCCATAAATTATAGGATAAATATACCACACAAAAACTACACCCTCAACCTCAACGTTATCCGTGATCCCAGTAAACAAATTATCTCCAACCAGGACCTGCTGACTATCGTCGAATGGAGCTAAAATGGATGATAGAGGGAATCACGGCAGCACAATTCTACCCTTCGTTTTTCTCCTGTAGAATGAATTCCGGGCGACCCACTTTACCGATTGAGCAGGAAATGGCACGTGCTCCCGTAGTGTTAGTTTTGAAAATAAGATAAAATTAATCCCACCCGGTTCTAACATCCCCGGTGAAGAATGAACCCAATTTTCGTTAGGGTGGATAATTGCAATGTGATTGTTCGTCTAGGGGCTGCGAACTGCTTCTTGAAGCGGAACTACCTACATACAGCTAAATGCATGTCATGATGTATTAAACTAAAATTATTATCTAAATACTTGTGAAAATTAAGCATGGCTTTTTCCTTGCAAACTTTCTAAATGAACTATACTAGCTGTGTCTGCGACTTCGTACACGTGGACCACTAAAATACGTATGTACTATTAAATTACAAATTGTTACAACAATAAAATAACTAACAACCAAATTTATACAGTCTTATGCTAAGCCTACCAAAATTATTAAATTACAAATATTTACAACAGATTCAAATTTTAAACAAATTGAGGAAATACAATTCAGCTTATCGAATATAGCATCGAAAAACCGATGAGCTTCACAGCTACATTTATTTAAATTTAGATACGTAAAAGTGGTAAATTATGATTTTTAGTGTGCTAATGGATGATTCGACTTCAAATCGACAATCAGCTGGAATCGACCATTTTTAATTTGGATGAAATTTTGTTGATATGTTTGTTATATGATTAAATAAAATTTCACCAAAGTATTTGGGACATCAATTGTTTTTTTAAATTTATAAGAAAAAAATATGTTTGTCGATTCTTTGCATTTTTTAAGTTTATTTTTTAAATATATCTCGAAAAAGGTTGAAGATACAAATTTGGTTTCGAATTGATTTCAAAAAGTGGGGAGGGTGTAATAACATAACATAATTATTATGTTCCAGAAAATGATTAGTAAATTTATTTAGTATTGTGGAGATATGGGATATTTTTTGAAAATTGCTTCCAGGGAACAGTACAAAGGTTTTCTACATACATATTACCATAGAATTGGATATTATAATACATAATTTATATTGTTTCAGAAAGACAGTATTTTTGAAGAAATTTGGATTTTTCTAAAAATTGCTTGGGACTGACGAAAAATTTCATGCAAAATGCAACAAGAATAATAACATAGGATTGATGAATTTAGTGAAAAATCATAATATTTTTTCAACATTTAGGAATATCCTACTGTGTTTGACATATTATAAAATTGGAATTTCGTAATTAATTAAGAAATTACTTGCGTGGAAACAGACACTTTGACTGGCCTGCGAGTAGCTCTACGAAAATTGATTTACTTTTGAGTTGTATTTTTGGTGGAGTGTTATGTTGTATGTTGTTATAGCTCGGTTTGGACAATTGCGGTGGGAACATTCAAAACCTATATTTTTAAATTCGAATCGAAAATTATTTTGGAGCCAGGAGAACGACGTATTTAGCATTTTTTGTGATTCTTTTCAAACTTCTTTAATGAAACAACTGTTTGAATTGAATGCCTAATGCCAGAACATTATGAACTTTAATTTTACATTGTGGCAAACTGAAGTAACAATGATTTAGTTGTATTAAGTTACTCAATTTTCGTGTACAAATCTAACGAAAGGATTATTCAAAGTTACTACAAAAATTAAAAAAAACACGATTTCTGACACAAAAAAGTTTTGTTAATTAATGCAAAAGTGTTAATTAGTGTAAAACCACCGTGGAGTTATAAGCTTTCTATTTATGAAATTATTATCCAAAGCGGATCAGTAGTTTCCGAGATCACCTCTTACATATAGACAAATACTTTGTCTTTATATATTAGTATAGAAGTATAGATTTAGTTTCTACATGCACAATACGACTATTCTGCTTAAGCAGTAGACTCCTCAAGGCGCCTCAGCCCACCGGGCTTAAGGAAAATGTCTGCATTGCAAAGTTAGGGACCTCGTCATCCATTCCTCACATATTTCATTTTGAGTGCTAAAATTAGTCCCTGGCTCAGTACATCTTAATTACAGCAGTATTCTTTCCGAATTGCTTTTTTGCAGGCTGTTTTGCCGTCTAGACTTGTCCCATTAATCTATGTAAGAAATGTCTGCTTTCATATGTGCATTTTGAAGAAGTATTTTCATCTTTTGCATTTTGCGCTGTGTTTTAAGGTATTTGGATATTTTTTTGTATGTCTGGAAGGAAAGCATTGAATTATTTATAGCTGTCTGTCTAATGTATTGCAAAGTGTCGCCTACCATGTGAAAAAAAAAAAAATTTAATACGTTAAGAGACTATTTGTAAAGACATACACATTTCAGTTTGAGAGAAATAAATATTACTTCTAAAGCGATACCAATTTTTTGTCAAATCCATTAGGCTATCTGAAAAAGTATTGATTTTCATGAATTTTCTCAGTCTACTTCTCTTCCAAAAATTATGGTTTTTGGTCAGTACGATGAAACCAGCCATTTGTTGGTGGGAAAATAACTCTAAGCCCGGAAAATGTACAAGTTCTGAAACAAATATCTAAATGCAAATGAGCTAACCCTTTAGTTTCAGTTCATTCGGTTTTATACCAAATGGATATTTTTATCGCGGAATTTAAAATTGAACTTTCGAGATTTTAAAGCTTCTTTGCGGTAGTGCAGGAATCTATAAAAGGAGGTGAATTTCAAACAAGTCTTTTAGGGTCAAAGAAATTTTATGAAAACATAAAAACTTTATTGATTTTATACAATGAAGCCAAAGCAGATTGGATACTTCACTGAATGAGAAACTGTAAAACACGAGAAGATTTTCAGTAATGTTCCACTATTATAACTCTATAAAATTTACAACTTGTTTACTATTTCATTGATTGAAATGGGTATTGGAATAGGGGTACTTAATATAAAAATTGTCAGAACTGTAACATTATAGTAAACTTATTTAAAGAAACACGTGAAATAATGCATTCATTTTGATATTAATCATTAACTAATTACACAGCAAATGTTCTTTCGTAAATGCCAACCAGATCAATTCTAGTCTAATATTTTATTACAATAGTTTTCTGAGGAAAACCAAACAAAAGTAATTCAAGTATCAAGTATATGAATTACATGGTTAGTTAAGAAACTCGTTGCTCGCTCTATCTGGTATGGAATTAAAAAATAATAATATTTGTTGAAAAAGATTTATTATTTAAAACATTATTTGAAAGTGATTCGGTACTGAGATATAGGTAAGTGGTGGCTATTTTCTTGTAGTTTAAGTGTCGAAGTGCTTGTTACAATGAAAGCAATACTTTTTCAATAATTGTGATTTTCGGCAAAAGGTTTTATAGTATGTAAATATGACCATCAAGATGTTTGAATCGAAAACTCCCAAAATGCTAGGGTTTAGTTCCATTAAAACTAAAACAACGCCTCATACAAAAACAACCAAAGGAGAAGCCAACCAGTAAAGAATCCTAGTATATACTGTTTTTAGTGCCTAAAGGACAAAGTGGAATTTCGGAATTTCCGTTGATTGTTTTTAAATATTACATATACTGTTAAAATAACCACTATGATGGCCATATTTACTACCAGGTACGCAAATATGTCCATTTGACACTTTTTTTTAAAAACATTTATTCCAAAGACAGTGATAACTGAGAGTTCGTAGTTTGTCTTATTATATTCATATAGTCTTTGATTTTATAATTATAATAGGCCAAACGTTAAGGTGATCATATTACACTTCCGTACCTTAGTATACTTATTAAACAAAACATAAGCTTTTAATATCTAGCGAATTCTGCAGATTTTCCGGTAATTTACATACCTACAACTAAATTTCACTAGAAATTAAGATAAAATTATCACAAATGAAATACAGAAATTTTATGAAGGAAATGTCGCCTTCTTCTTCTGCATTATCTTTAAACTTCCTCGGTCATTGATACCCAATTTAAATTATTATTATTAGAATTTTTTTACAATAATACGTAGGTACCAAAATTTTTTGCCATGCATTATTGTGTATAAAATCAATCAATATGCTGATGAAATGTCGAATTCAAAATATACAGATAACATATGCCTGATTTTGTTAGATTTTATTGCCATTACGGAGGAAGTATGTAATAATAAATTGCTATTTGCCTCACATATTTACATATGTATTTGCATTAAACATACATATAAATTGCGGCGCAAATTCCGTCCAAGAATTTATGGAATGGAGTTAACAGAACTTTCTGAACTGCGGAGTGAATAATTTTCGATGAAAAGGCAAATTTAATCTAGAAAATTAAAAAATTTCTCTAGTGCTACAACGCCAGCACTCACTTCTCACTAAGAAAATTCTTATAAAAAGCTAATAATCGATAAAAGGAGGAGTAAGGAACTCTATTCGTCTGCGGCTACTTTGCGCTGCTGGCGCCATGGCGACCTGCTTCCCTCCACCTAAATTGTTTTTGCTTTCACAATTTGGCTTTGACCTATTTTTCGTAAACTTTTTTATTTATCCCTAAAACACTGAAAAATGAGACATATTGACCGTTGAGGGACAAAGCAGCTTTTATGTGATGACCCCTGGAAGGTTATTTTTGATTGGTAGGGTTCGCGTCTTGCAGAGTTTTATTTATTGTCAATAAATACCCGGAAGGATTACTCAAATCCTTTATATCAGTATAACTGAAAAGATAGATGGTAGCATCATTCTCGAATTGATTTATCGGACTTGAAGGGAATGAAAGGTATTGTATGGGTCACTTTTTATAATTGGAATGGTGCCAACTCATGATATCCTCCTTAATTTGGCTCTTCAGGAAATTGTAAAGTTGTTTATATGAACTAGAATTATATAATTTTAAATTTAAACTTTAATGCAATTTTTATCTTTCTGTCTGTTGCTTATAACTTAACTTTTGCTGGACAAATTTTTATGCGATTTGCATTGTTAGGGAGAAAAGTTTCATATATACGAATTAACATACTTATAAAGAAATGCACATATGTAAATTTGTCATTTGATACAAATTTATTATATAATCGAAACTAATCATTTAAATATAGAACACGTTTTTGACTGATCTTATGTAAGTATTTTGGCGACGCAAACGTTACATAAAAAATGTATATTAATAGGAGAACTATAAGGAAAAAAAAGACATTTAGAATTTTAAACTAATAGGGAAACCGACCGCACTAACTTCCTCCAATTTTGTTATTCTTTTACAATAATATGTTCCATAAAAATCCAGGAGACATTTCTTTTAATTTTTAGCGAGCAAACGGTTTTTATGAGTGGAGATCATACACCAAATTCGAATGAGTTCAGTTGCAAAATAATCAAGTGCAATTCTAGTTACTAGTACTGAAGATTATTGGAGGGAACACAATTTTTTGTTATTATTTTTTATACATACGATATATGTACGTATGTAGGTATATACTTTAATTCTAAATAGCTTCAAATACTCTTCTTCTCGAAAAACTATAACTTCCGAGACAGATATTTCATTTTAAAAATTGTTTAAATTCAACTTTTCTGACAAATTTGTTTTGCATATTTAAAAGAGATTTGCTACAACATTTTTGTTTGTAAATTATAATATGTAGAACAAATTTCAATTACGTAAAACACTTAATTTCAACACAAAAATATTTCAAAAATTGTTGTTTTTACCTTTCCCCTTAAAATTTGTGGTTATAACTCACTTATGTAAGTTACACGGATTTTTTTTTTTTTTTTGAATTGCGTGCACAAAAAAATTTAAAAATATCATTCTAAACATTTACAATAGTATTTTTTTAAAATTTGTTACTCAACATATGTACATATATCATATATCGCATTTTGAAAATCCAAAAATGAATGCCACTTTATATTATACATACTTTGGATCCTGTTCCACCTTAAGAGCAGAACGTTGTAAAGCGATTTATTTCTAAAACTACTTTTTGTTGCACTTTTTTTTATAATTTTTGGTAAATATCTTTGAATAAATGATTATTTTACAAGTTTTTGTTCAATTAATTGCCATAATTGTTAGTTCTCTTCAAAACGCTTAAACAGTTTTCGTGATTAGGTCTAAAACAGGTAGACAGACAGAATTTTGAAAACATCATTTAACTGTTTTTAATTCTTTTAATTACAACTTAAAAGAAGCGAATATAAAAGAAAATGCTGCATTTTTATTATATTAGTAAGATTACAATATTTGAATTGCTTTTTAAACTGCTGTTTGGGAAAGTTTCATTAAAAAGAAGCTGAGCTATTACGATTCTTCTAAAGCCCTTAAAACATTCGTCAAAGTCCGAAATATATCTAATAACAATTCGATTAAACTGTTGTATCTTCGAACCCAAAATTAGAAAGGAAATAAATCGGTTTCCATAGTTCAACAGAACCATTATCGCAGCGGACACAGGGAGGAATTTGCTTAATGTGCGTTTCCTGAAGCTTTATTGCATTTCTTAAAGCTATTCATAGGTCACCAGAATTTCCTCTTCAATGTGGAGCGGAAGCTACTGAAGCTGTTGGCGACGGCCGCGCCGGGAGAGTAGAATGGAAATAGATTACGACAGCAATAGGCATCATTCCCAGAGATTCGCTTCGAATAAAAGTCCATGAGAAGCCTTCTTTAGCATCCTAAACATTTTCCCTCCAGCTGGGAACATGCCACCGTCTTTGGGGGTGGTTTGGATACCGCCCGAAGGTTTATGGCGTTTCGAAATGGTATCATGTTGGGAATTTTTTATGCATGACCCATGGGCTTGGAGACGAAGTTAAAAGTGAGAATGTTTTCCAAAGGTGTGGAGTGAGGTGTTGAATGGGGAAAGCTGAACGGAAAATGGAAAATACTTTTGCAAATACTTTTACTTCGGCCAGACCAAAGGGTAAAGCTGTCTCCATAAGCCTTAACGCTAGCTAACTGGGGTTAACTTTTTGCGCGGGTCATGAACAATTTCTCCAATTTTCCGCATCCTTAAGCAGGATATAATCAGGGGGAATCTTAAGAGTTTTGTAATAAAGCTAGTTCTTTGATGAAGGTTAGTCGACAAATAAGTCAAAGATAACCCCTGTTTTGTTAGACTTTTCAGAATGTTTTTTAGCCTTAATCGTTTCTAGCTTTCAACGGTCCTTCCCTCCATTTAGTGTAAATTTATGTATTGGATAAGCAGACAATATTTGAAAAAAACCATGGACCATGGTAGTATCTTGTGGCATTTAGATGCAAAATAAAATAAAAATTGTAAAACCGTCTGCATACATATATGTATTTTGGAAAGTGAATGTCGCATCATAAAATAAAGTTTTTTTTAAAACCATTTAAAGGTCACATTATCATTCTAACATGTTTCGGGCATACATATGGAACATAAAGAAATGCTTAAAAAATATCCGAAAATTAATAATTTTGAAAATATTAATAAAATATATAAAAAAAAAACATATATGCTTCTTACCATTTTGTACAAATACCCATTTGATACAACTTATAAAATTATTACAGTCACTGTTGAATCACGAAATATCTTTATACAACTAGGGGGGGTCAAAGAGGTAAAAAATTGCTTGTTTTCACATATTTTAAAAACATCGGTTTTGTGAGTTTATATCGTTTACATATTATACAAAAATGAACCTAATGCACTATTATATTTTTATTTACTTATACAACTCACATTGCAAAAGTTTTTAGCTACAAAGGTAAGACATGAAAAATTATCGTAAAAAAATACAATTTTCGATTTTTTTAATATTACTTTTCAAGATGTTGGACAGCTGTTTCTCGAAATAGTCTAAAACAATAAACTTTTCGTGCCAAAAAGTAAATTTTTAAGTATAACGAACCTAACCTAAAGAAATACTTATGATATTCTGGCTATTATAGGACCTGCAAGGAATTTAATATGCTAAAGGATCCCCAAAATTTTGAACGGTTGAAAACTCAGACTAGGACTGCACATCAGTTTACTTACAGCACAAAAAAAAAATTATGGGAAATTTACTTTAAGGTTCGGAAAGTACATATGTACACAAATCACACCTTGGTTAAAATCCTCGAGGCTCATTGGACGCGCTAGAATTTGCATTTTGCATACGGTTTGCGGCGTAGTTCGCCGGAAGGACCATAGAATTTTTTGTAAAAAGAGATCTTAGCTGCATTTGAAAAATAGATATATGTAGGTGTATGGTATGAATATTTGAAAACAGAGCAAGGTGTGTCCCATAATTTTTAAGCTATTGCATAGCTTTTATCGCGGGCTTTGAGCGCGGCGACCGAATCAAGAAATTCCGTAACGAAAATAAACCTAACACCCCCCACTCCGACCGGCACAGCGGTGCGGCGTTGAAAGCCGTGCATCGTCTAACGTCGTTTCAGTTCGGCAGACTTCGGCACGGTGTATGTGCACGGTATAGAAAAGACAAGGTATGCCATTCCGAAACGAGGGTCCGCCATCTTGCGCGTCATTTTGGATAAATATTGTGTGAAAAGAGTATACATACATACATCTTCACAAAGCCATACATACATTTTTTATCCAAGATGACGTCACGAGCTGTCAAATTGCCGGAATGGCATACCTTGTCTTTTCTATACCGTGGTGTTTGTGTGCGACACCGTGCCGAAGTCTGCCGAACTGAAACGACGTTAGACGATGCACGGCTTTCAACGCCGCACCGCTGTCATGGTAGTCATGGTAGCAATTTACATTTCTCCGAATCGAAAATTGGACGAGGTACGAAAGTGTTTTAAATATGAATAAACAAAGTGCATTTATTAATGAAGCAAGTGATGAAAAAAAGGATTGTGTGGTTTTATGAAACCACGGTAAAAGTGAAACTTTTTTTCACATTATAGACATTTAACAAAAAATTTTCGGAATAATATTCCATTAAGGGTAAAATTTATTTTTAAATTAAATATTGTCAAATGTTAGCACTGAAAATATAGGTTTTCAGTTGTTCTGATGCAATGAATCCTCCCTCTCCACCCCAGAAACATTTAAATTCTATCTGTATACCGCTATATATTTTCTATCTTGAATTTCTAAATTGCTAGCGTAGATTCGCAATCAGGACCTCCAAAAACCCCCAGATACGAATTTTCACGGCAATCCCTTGAAATTTACAATCTTTGGCCGCCATCTTGGGTCCGCCATTTTGAATTTCTAAATTTTAATAGTAGATTCGAAATTAGTGGCCTCGAAATATCTATAGTATTAATTTTCAATTGAATTCATTGAAGTTCGAAAATTGTTCGTCGCCATATTGGATCCGCCATTTTGAATTTCGAAATTTCGAGGGTAGATTCGCAATCAGGACCTCCAAAAACCCCTAAATACCAATTTTCACGGCAATCCCTTGGCATTTACAATCTTAGGCCGCCATCTTGGATCCGGCATTTTTAATTTCCAAATTTCGAGGGTAGATTCGCAATCAGGACCTCCAAAAACCCCTAAATACCAATTTTCACGGCAATCCCTTGAAATTTACAATCTTTGGCCGCCATCTTGGATCCGCCATTTTGAATTTCGAAATTTCGAGCGTAAATTCGCAATCAGGATTTCCAGAAACCCCCAAATACCAATTTTCACGGCAATCCTTTGAGCGCCTTTCACTTTATCCCTACTCCGCGGGCGACCGTCACGCGACATGCAACAGACAGCCGAAAAAATTTGAGACGATGTAATAAAAGTTTCACATTAAAAAATACTGCATAAAAAAATAAATAAATAATTATAATTGCATAAGTTGATAAAAAATACTATGCAATAGCTTTACCGCGGCATTCCCCGAGTGCCACACGACTTTTTTTACATAAAAGTTTTTAATGAACAATAAACATACACAAAATTCAAAAAATTGTTATATTCACAATTTGATGTATTTCCTGTGGTGTCGTTGTTTTATAACTTAACTGAGTGTTAAGTTTGGACATTTTCAAAGATAGTAAATTCACCTTATATTTTAAAATTAAGATGTTGAAGTTGTTATCAAAAAGCTCACCAAGATGTCACTCTCTTGGAATTGTTTAATTTAATAAAGAAGAATAGGCACTTTTGGACCTGCGGTGTTCATGTTTATTATTAGTCTCACGGAATAGATATTTATGAGTACATAGAGTCCAAGAAACGAAAACAATAGTCAAAACCAGTTGAAAACAGCCAGAGGTAAATCGCACAGTACGCAATGTAACAAAAACAATTTATACGGTTTAACGACCTTTTAATTATTACCGTAAACACGGGTTTCTTTAGCCCTGGGGGGTAATTTTGGCCCAAAACGCAAAAAAGCTTGAACAGCCCGCTACTCTGCAAGCTCGTGTGCGAGCGCAGCAGTGTCAATCTTAAATCATAAATGGCAGTATTGGTTAGAGACTCGATGCTATCTTCACGTTGCTTACGCAGGTATTGACTTGTTAGCCTTGATCAACTGTAGGATAGTGAAAACGTGCGTAAATTGTGTCTGCAAACTTTCTGTTGAGACTGTTAAATCTGGTAAGTTTTCGTTAAAATATCTATTTGATCTTATCAGACGTGTATTTGGGGACATGCCAATTGTATTTTCAATTTATTTAATCCTTGTATAAAACGAGAAATCTTGAAAACAATTGTGCTGTCAACTTTGTACCATGTTTCATACAACATTGGCCCGCGTTCATCAAAAAGTTGCAGTGAGACAAACATAAGTCTGGCATCGTCAACAGACAATGAGTTTGTTGAATCAGAGCTTGAGGATGAAGTGGATGAGTTACGACAACCGAAATGGAGCATCGATAAATCCCAAAATGGGTCCCCCGCTAATGATACGAAATTAGTGCTGCCCAAACTTAAACTAACTGCCAAAAAAACCCGAAACTCAGCTCCTATTCAATTTCAAGACTTAACCAACTCTGACCGACCACAAAACAATAAAACAAACGAAGAATCACCTATCCTTCAAGTCGATATATTACGTAAAAAAGAGGTTCTTTTGAAGGATTTTGATTCGATACCCATTGAAAAGGGGCCAAGCAGCTCGCACTCCTCCTGTTCCCAGAATAAACCAGCAGAGTTCAAAGAAAATATCGGAGCTGGTGATCATGTTATAGTGCAGTGGAACCAACATTTTTATCCTGGTCAGGTAATATCATTATCTGAGGAGGCAGTCCTTGTTAGATGTATGAAGAAAGAAAAAGATTTTTGGCGGTGGCCTGTTATTAAGGACGAACAACTATACAAGCGGGAAAATATAGTACAAAAAATCAGATTTCCTAAATTCGTGAGAAAAGGCTGCTTTTCTGTCCCGGAGATAAACAAATATAAGTAGAAAACTATCTCTTAAGACACTAAGGTTTAAAAAAGAACGTTCTAAACCTAATAATGTTAACGATGATTCTCATAAAAGGCTGTTGAATAAGGAATTAGTTAAGTGAGGTTTATTTTATTTGAAGAAATGTTTTGTTATGGTTGATTTTTTTGTTAAAAAACTATGTTTGAAGAGACTTAGATTTAGAAAAGAAAAAAAGAAAAAATATATGATTGTTTTCTTGTTGAAATAAATGTTTATTTTTGATTAATAAATGCTCTAGTTTTATTCTTTCACACCCCAAATAGTTTTGTAAGAGAAAAATGCTGCGGAGCAAAGAAGCCTTTCTTTAAGGACAACATTGGCCCAAAAAAGAAACAAAAATATATGTACCATTCAGTATATATTTTTCAGCTTTTTCATTCTCAAATAATAACTTACACCTCTGAAACCCCGTCAAACCTAGTCTAACATTTATATCTACAAAATTCATAAAATGACGCGTCTTTTAAAAATTTGTTTAATAAAAATTGGGTAAAGTAACCCGTGTTTACGGTATATCTTTAATAATTTCGTTATTTTTAGACATCAGCTAAGTGCCCATAGTAAAAGTGAAACAACTCAATCACATCATTAGTTTCATTGATGACCGCTTCAAGTCCAATTCTCATATTGTCCTTTCCCTGCATTAGCCAAAAGTACCTGGATGACCGAGCTTGCTCAGGAGAGTTAAAAAAAAACTAATGAATATAAAATAATAAGTAAAGTCGGTTTGAAATCACTGACCCTGAAAACCCCCAAGTATCAATTTTGGTGGAAATCCATAAGCTTCAAAATTCGCCAGTCCGTCATCCTGAATTCATAAATTATGACAATCGATTTAAAATCAGCAACCCCGAAAACCCTTAAGTACCAATTATGGTGGACATCGCATAAGATTTAAAATTTAACAGTCCGGTCGTGAAAATTCAGAGAAACTCCTACATATATATGGTAAATTTTATCGAAATCGTTTGAGCCGTTTTCGAGAAAGCGATTACAGATATGTATATTTATACATAATATTATTTATATGAAACAAAACAATATACAAATATTGCTCGTATTATAAGTATAGGATACAAAAGAAAATACATATTTCAGAGCTAAACTCTTCCCAATTTGCCAGGAAATTTATCTTTAGAAGTATTATACATTATGTAATTCCCCTGATACACATTTTTTTGTGAAAATTAGGTAATTTGTTTTTCTGTATATAGCAGGTTTAAAAATAAATAGACTAATATCCGGAGTCAAAATGTATAAGAAAGTAATAACCAATTTTCTGAAAAATTAAATTTTTCATTCGTGGCTATATACACAAAACATACATATAGATATTTTATGATATGCAGGTTTTTCCTTTAACATTGACGTCATTTTTAATACCGATGACAAAAACAACGACGTGCAAGGAATCTTAAAAAATAAATATTGAATTGATGTTCCACTAAAAACGAAATTCCTCATAAAAATGATGATGATAGCTATTATTCAGCACAAAAACAAAGGGATGCCTGCAACAATTTGGTGAACAAAGGCGTCGTAATTCCAATCACACAGTCGAGTGGTTTTGTTCGCCCCGAAACAGCCCAAGATCCGGAAACTAGGATACACTTTAATTGATTAGAATACCTCAAGGAAGCTCCGTGATGGTGATTACACGCAATTTTCAGAAGGACATGTCTGCCTGCTCCTACCGAAGCTGTCCAAAAATAGTTAACAAGGACGACACCAATCTAGATATGAACTTAATGGAGGGGGCATGCTGATAAAATAAGGTCATGAATGTTTTATTACTTACTCATCTTGAGCACCCGATATAAAAATCCCGACACCAGAACCTACATACATAAGTTACAGGATCTATAGACGTAGGGCAGAAGGTGCTCGTCGAGATTTCACTTAGAGGACCTTCGCCAGCAGGAGTGAATATCTTATCTGCTTATTTGCGATACTTCAAAAGAAGTGTCACGTCCTTTGAGATGATTTATTACTTCCGGGAGATTCAGCCACGGGCGGCTGATTGCACTAGTGGGCTCTTTTTGGTAGCGGAGTGGAACTTGAGCTCTCGAGTGTTTGCCACTTGAATGAAAGCCAAAATAAACCAGTTGCTGGTATTTTAAACGATTTTAATATGGAAATAACACTTTAAGGGATTACTAAATTTCCACTTTATTTTTATTTGAATGCATAAACAAAACAAAATTTAAATTCGAAATTCTTATCTGTGAATATCGGATTTAATTTGCTAATGCCATTGAAAAACAAAAATTTAGCCGACATTTTATGTGAGATATTTAATGACTTTAAGTTCGATGTAAAAGATTGGTATCTACATAGTTTTAGTAAAGAGACCTAAAAGTAAAGTAACTTTTATACAATAAACTGTTTAACGTTTATCTGTATTTCTATACATATAGTCTACTTTTCCAAGTTGCTACAAAGGTTTGTAAATTCAAATGACCTTTTGAAAAGACATGGATTTTTAAGGGAGCAAAAAAAAAATGCAACAAAGAATAAATCCTATTATTATTTTACAAATGAAAATATTTCAGTTATCAAACTTAATGAAAATCATATTAAATATTAAAATTGAAGTATTCATTATGTTAATATTTCGTTGCATAGCCGCGAGCATCAAGTACAGCTTTGCACCGATATGGCATCGAGTTAACTAATTTTATAATACTATCAAGAGGAGTTCTTTGCCATTCAACTGACAGTAGTTCCATTAAATCATTTAAATTTTTACAACGATGTGATTGAACCTTCTTAAATAACATCTCCCAAGTATGCTTAATACGGTTTAAGTCTGGGGATTGTGAAGGCGAGCTTAAAACTCTAATTTCTTTTACTGAAAGAAATTCCTTAATGACCCTACTAGTGTGCGTAGAGTCATTATCATGTTGAAATACCCATCCTGGGGGCACTTTTTCGGTGGTATAAGGAAGCATCGTCATCTCTATAATGTTTCTATATTTAACCCCATCCATTATACCGTTAATTCGAAGAAATCTTAATTCAGAAATCGTTCACAGATATAAACTAATTGAAGAAAGTTTCGCTACATCTTCACCGATTACAATCTCAAAAATGGTATTACTTCATCTATATTATATGAAGGCCTATACAAGGAAAACAAGGCAAGTCAGAATCTTAAAAACAAAAAAATTAAATGTTTAACAATTAAAACATGAGAAAAATGTTTGCAATACAAAAATATTCTTGAATTAGATC
Organism: Eutolmus rufibarbis; assembly: GCA_963920795.1. Classification (NCBI taxonomy): domain Eukaryota; kingdom Metazoa; phylum Arthropoda; class Insecta; order Diptera; family Asilidae; genus Eutolmus; species Eutolmus rufibarbis. The sequence goes on along the minus strand of OY987207.1, from coordinate 16,139,637 downwards.
ACTGAAACTCATGGTCGCTATTTTTAAATTAGAAAGAAAAGAATATAATTTTCCTGTTATTTTTTTGTAATGATTGATTTGCCTGGCATTTTCGCTGACACCAAGTATTTAAAGGATAATTAACAGCACAGTATTGAGCTCTCAGTTTTCTCACTTTTGTGCTTTTAAAAGTTACTTTTCAACCTTAATCAATCGAAATACACAATTGAATTGCACAAGAATATCTTCAGATTATACAATGCTGCTGCCCAAACCCGATTTACGTTCTTATTTAACAATTTATTGTGAGTGCAAACTGCTTTAGACTAGGAAAAACTAAGTTTTCTTAAAGTCTAGTTGGGTCGGTAACATATACGCCATTTTCATTTAAAACTATGTATATCAGTTTCTAATTCGGTGGTAACAGATTTCATTACATTCGTATTGTTGTGAGTGAAATAAAAAATGATATTATTATTTCAAATAAAAAGCTCTTCTTCAAAAGCTGTAAACAGAACTTGTGGTATTTTCAATTTTTACAAGTAACGCCTATGGCATAATATTATTCAGGATTGAACTGAAGCATATTTATTGCAATTAATCAAAAAGTGTTTTATGTAAGCCTCTATACATATTAATTATAACATATTCATTTACTACAATATCTGCGAAAAACAAGATGTTTTCATGGAAATTAACAACCATTTATAAATAGGCACCAAGAATTTCATATTGTGTTTGAATTACTTTTATTTGTAAATTTAGCAATATAAAGACAAATGCAAAATGTATTCACTGCATTTAATAGTAAAATAAACCTCGTAAACAACAACACCTTTTTTCCAATAATTCGTTTTGGTTAAAGATTGCATTGTAGATGAATAATTCAATTCATGAAAAAGTATTATAATGCTATAGATATTAAAGCAAAAAACAACTTTTTTGGATATTCTGGACATAAATTGAATCTTTTTCGTTAAGGCTTAATTCTTAAAAATGAGAAATTATTTCCTAATCATAATTTATGTTACAAAAGTACAACTAACAACAACTTGCATATCTCCTCAATTTTCTGAATTTCGATTTTGTTATTTGAATTATGGGTGATCTCAAATCGGCAATCGGTTGAATTTGACCATTTTTAATTTGCATGAAATTTGTTTGTTATATCATTAAACGAAATTGCACTAAAAGGCTTTTAAAAAGTTTTCGTTTATAATTCTAAAAATCTCATTCTATATTATTTTACTACTAAAGTGTGAAAATGGTTAAAATGAAAAATAACAATATATTTGGGCGATTTTTTTTACATAATTTACGATTAATCAATCTGAAAATACCCTGAAAATTTCATGAGGGTGTTTAAAGGAGAACAAAATTTATTTACTAAATCATTTTTTTCGGGAGCTTTTAATTTCGTAAAAATTACCCGTCCCTTTACCTTAAGAACCAATTCTTGGAATAGGAAGGGTGGTCACACACACACTACATATTCCCATTATTAATTTAAAAATAAAAGACAGTTTGAAAACTTACATCCAAAGTTATAACAGCTAAATAGCTAAAAATGTGAAGCTATCCAAAACAAAATTAACCTTCTTCCTTACAAGAGGAAAAAAGATAACTTTCAAATAGTGCCTTAACCTCCAATAAATTCATGTTTCGAAGAATATGTTTTAGATTAGACAAAAATTTCGGAATACGAAATAGGAAAAGGAGATAACATATAATAATATTTGAATTTTTAAATTTGGACTGAAAATTAGTGACCTTGAAAACCAAATAAAAATTGTTTTATCATCCATATTTTATATGTAAATCCAAAGAAAATTTTAAATTGTTGGTCCGAGCGACAACATTATTTGCTATATATTTAGAGTTAACTGAAATGTTCAAGATATTAATAACAGCTTTCATGGTACGCGCACTTGTTCCTGAAAAAACAAATTATGGGAAAATAGGTATTATAAACAACAACAACATTGTTAAAAATGCACAAAATTTATTTTTATAATCTTTGTCCAAAAGAAAATAATGTTTTTTTCTTAATTCTATAAAAATGAAACTTAATGCAAATCTAGCAACAATGGAACAAAATTGTTCAAGTCTCTTTCGTACAGCTCATGTCCTTAATGTTTGCTTATCCTTAACAGTTCAAAAAAAATATTTAATTTTGCTTTTTACTTTAATAAATGGACACAACTCAATATTACACAAATTTGTACAAGAGCGTCATAGACAAGTAACAAATCACATATTGCACGAATTCTTTTTTATCGCAATTGTGTCTTTTTAATGCACCACAAAGTTAGGACATTTTTAAGTCTATATTCCTTTAAGTGTTAAATGAATATTTTCAGTTGTAATACCTAAGATTTTATGATTGCCAATTCTTCTGCTGCCGCTAAGCGTAGTGTTATTTTTTTACTTTAGTCAAATTTGGCACTAAGTCACCATACAATCTAAATGTTATACGATCGCAGATGAATAAGATATTTTCAGGTAATTGCGTGCCTTTAAGTATTATAGAATTTTAATTTGGAAGGCCTCACGGAGATGAGAACAAAAACACATTTATTTGTTTTTTTAAAGAACTGCGATGAAGTAATTTTTTCTCGGTGAGGTATTAAATTATCTGGAAGCCGTCATTCCTCCACAATTTTAACCTTCATGTACCACTTCTTATTAAGGGTTTTAAAAATTGTCTATCTTCTTATGATCTGAAATAAATTTTATGTGAAATGACGCGCTCATAATCAAATAGCTTTATGCATAAGAATGCGCAGCGTTCTCGACTTTAATATTTCAACTCTGTCAGTTCCCTGTTCTGACGCGCCTAATTTTTTTTCATTTCACAATGCCCTTATTTACAGGCAAAGGGATATTTTCTCATTAAAATCCACTGACAACGAAGGAAGGGCGTTGAAAGCTATGAAATGTATAGCAAACATAACTTGGGCAGTATACGACCCCATTTTGCGTCACACACTCATACGCACAACATAAAGGGAAGCGAAGGATATTGCTTTTTTGTTTTAACTATGCTTTTGAATTTATGATGTTGAAGGTAAACACCTTGGGGAGTAGACTTTAATGTTGAAACAAAAACGTTATAGTATTTAGCTATAGTTCTACAGTAACAAGAGATTGAGCTGTAACTTTTATTTTGAGTGAAATGGCCGAATTTACTAGTAAATGCATACATATATACGAATATGTACTCTATATAACGTATTAATATGTATTAATTTGAATGAAAATCCCAGTTTAAATGTCTATCGTCTTGAACTTCAAATTTTCAATAACAGATTTGAAATCAACATCTCAAAAATCTCTATGATCTCATTTTTATTATAATACATTGAAATTTAAAATTTAACAGTTCTCCACTTAAATTTGACAATAATCACGAACTATTTTAGATATACTTAAATAGTTTTGTTATTTATTATATTATAGGACGTGACATGAAGAGACCTAATCAAAACTTCTATCCGAAGTATTATAGTAACAATCATCATTCAGATTAGATAGATAGATAGATTTTGTAATGGCAATTTCTTAAAAATAATTAATTTTAAATTATTTGAAAATTAACTTTTTCATCTAAACTCGATGAGATTGTGACCAATCCATTCATTCCAATTATTATTAAAACATGTTTTGCTGTTTGTTCGGAACAGTGGTCAAGCGAATCGATGTTAGTGGATTCTTTGTTGTGCAGAACGTTAGAAATCCCAAAATTAATCTAGCCATAATTAGTAAAATATTAAAAAAAAAAAAAAACAATAATCTAATCGAAAAAGGACAATGCCAGTTCTAGTATAGATGCTGGCGTCTTTTTTTTTTTTTCTAGCAGCCATCGACCGGACATGGAAATATCGTTTCTAGGCAATGTGACAAACAAAACTTGTTATGACATGTATACCTCTAAACTCAGTCCGAACTGAGTTATAGAGGTTAGAAGTTATTCACAACATCATAACTTTTGTTGTTGTTTTTCGGATTGTTTGATACTTCTACGTGTTTTAATAACACATACAACTGAGAATGGAGAGAAGATGTTGTATTTATTGTGAATTCTATTTTATATAATAATGTTATAGGGGTGTAAATGCGAAACAATAAAAACCTACTAAGAAGTTGCTACTAGTTTTATTTTTATTTCTAACCTCTATAACTCAGTTCGGACTGAGTTTAGAGGTATACATGTCATAACAAGTTTTGTTTGTCACATTGTCTAGAAACGATATTTCAACGTAGGGGCGATGGCTGGTTTAAAAAAAAAAGACGCCAATTTTAGGCATTGGCTTTTCTTCATCACAATCGACAAGAATTGTTGTCAATGTTTAAATAGACATTTTTATTGTTTATCGAACTAAAACATTTTTAGGTTATACCCAAGATACACGGACCCGGTCGAATGAAGATCCGACGAATGAAAATTCATTCGAATTTTAATTCATTCCATTCATGATACACTGATACTGCGAATTTCATTCCAATCGATGACATTTCGTTTTGACGATGAAAAATGCAAACAGATGACTTGCTTCATTTCTTCAATAATTTTATAGTTTTAAGGAAAATATCATAAAGAGATAAACATTTAATAATAAAAAAAGGAAAAAATATATTATACCATGTAACTTGTTTTTGTTTTAAATGGAAAATAATCAGGATCAATTTTTATTTCAAACGTGGTAAGTTATTGAATTTAAAATTATAATATTCTTTCTCGGTGTTCCTCCATCGATTCCAAATTTCTTTGTGGAAAGAAGCTTTACGCCACGTTAGAGGTAAAGAAAGGCGGAAGTAATAACAGAATGAAATATCTTAAAAATTCCAAGATCAATAACTGAAGTAAGCTTGAAGACATGATGACTATCAGATATGGGGAGAAAAATAAATCAGCAGTATTTTGCAGACGTTCGTGCCGTAAATTTCATGTCAATATCTTCAAAAATGGCAAAAATATTTTGCGATGAAGTGGGACAGAAATTGCGGACTACATATTACATTACATTACAACATTAATGGCATGATTGGGCGGATATATTAATTTTTCAATCCTTTATTTCTAAGTTGTTTAAAAATCAAATCAGCTTCAGTCCATAAAAACAGCCTCAAACTTTTCTCAACTCTTTAAACTGTATAGAACTAGAGTTATTAATAGTAATTCAGGTCGTTAATTTCACTACTTTATAATATCACTTCCATCTTTATTTCCTGTTCATTTTGCTCTTTTGGAGTAATTTTAAAAATTCAGGAATCGGGGTGTTGCTCTTCAGGGACCATTTAACATTTAAGCAATGTTCGCCCATATGTTTAAAATAGTTTTATTTAAAAGATATCTCGAACAGAGCACGAATGCAAAAGTTATAAAATCTCTGTTCATGCGTTACGGTGATTGTCCATTTTTGGTCCACCATTATGTTCGTAAAGCATGAAATTCACAAAAACTGGAGGAACGTAAACTTAAAACAATGCAATTTCTGTGCATGTTTGTTCAATTTAATATACATATATACGATGAATATATCTCATGCAGAAAATTAACATCCAGCGAAGTATGCATGCATGTCCAGTTTTTGGTATTGATTTTTTACAGCTTTCTGGTAAAACACTAAAAGGACTGCATTCGAACATGAAAATGAAGATCGTAAATTTAAAGAGTAATTCTAGAGCATTTTTAGCTTTTATATTTTTTTATATACATCTTCATTTTTTCGGTGAAAAATAGGATGCAAATTAAACTAATGGGAAATGTTTTGAACTGGACACATATTAAAACGACGAAATATGAAGAAAATTATTTATACAACATAAATCATTTCTTGGAGGTCGCCAAATCTTTAAATCCAAACTATATTCAAAATTGAGAAGTAAAATTTTAACACCGCGAAGCGGAATCTTTATATTAACTTTATAAAAAACATTCCAAGTGAATCCAATTGATCTTTGTAAGGCGATATAAATTTTTGAATTATCAGAATAGGGATAAATTTGCAATCTTTAAGAGACCATTATGATTGCCACTGTTTCTGAAATAAGGAAATCTAAATTTGCTTCAAAATTCACAGAACCACCGAACTTTAAGGGATTAGTGAAGCGAAACTGAATACTGATACAGAATAAATAAGAATTAATTTATCAAAATGAAGATAATTAAAATTAAGTCTACTCTCATCGCATGACATGTTTTGCAATTACCAATTAAATCGAAGTAATATAATACTTACGCACGGATTCTTTATTACTATTATATTACTAGTATAACAATAAATGAAATAATATTTAAGTAATTTTTTTCTAACATTTTGACTGTTACTTTTGAATCGAACTTTTGAGATTAGTTGCTTGTTTCTCAATTAGACACATATCAGTGAAAAATCTCAAGAAAATATCATTCAAAATACGACAGATTTTTTTTAATAAGAATCGAACGATAAAATTACACAATAATCAAGCGTGAACCGATAAATGTGAAACAATACAGAAATATATTTAGAAATGGTAGCGGACCTTGGAAACAAACATATTTTAAATTGTTCTATTTAATTTTACATTTTCAAGCATGAAGACATGGTCCCTTAATAATAAAATTTTACTAATTTTTATCTAATCATGCAGAAATCGGCTCTGGGTAAATGATGTCTATATAGAACTATAGACGAATTTTAAAATTTTTTTTTCCAAATTAATATAGAATCAAGTATAAGAAAATAATTAAAGTTTTCTACACTCAAATTTTCAATTTCAAATCCAAAAAAGAAATTTATCGTCAGAATATAAACTTTTTTTGTTTTGTGTTCTGAAAAAAAAAATTGGAATTGGCTATTATTGGATTAAATGCGAACGCAGTTTATAATTATTTCAAACTAACAATTTGTTCGACTTTGCCCTCGTTAAATTAATGTTTCCTTCATGTTACACACAATTTGGATATCATTTTAAAACACGCTACACCAAAGCTAGTGTCAAGTGATATCTTACTCGTCCTCCAAGCAGTAAACCTCGAAAACGATTTAGCAGAAGAATTGGCACCCCTAAAACCACCTAAGGTCCATATTTATTCTTAGCAAAATTAACATAGTTTCGCATTAAAAGCTGCAGTAACGCTTATTCGCCGCTAGTAATAATGTTCAGACTTTAAAGTTAAACTTTGCACAAAAAACAGTTCTCAATCAAGATTCTACCTACAATTAATCCGGCGGACGAAAGCCTTTCTAAGGAGAACCGTCATCGTCTACTTTCCTTGAAGAACTTTTAGAAGCATTCGAAGTTGTCGCTGTGTAAGTGTTCAGGTCATTTCCGCAAATGTTCGAAACTGCTACAACGCCGGCAGAGCAGGCCGACGAGTGCCTGCAGGGCTGCGGAGACGTCGGATTGGACAGACCTGACTCATGGATTGGCGACAATGTTGGCGATCTCGTCCTTAGAAGATTCTTTCGACGTGGACGGCGATATGATGGATTTGTGAACCGATGCGTTGACAGCGTCGGTGGCTGCGAGAATCCTAGCGTTTCGGCCAGCTCATCTAAGTCAGTTGGATTCGGAATTTTTCTTCGTGACGGAGGTGGCAGAGCAGGCGGCATTGTTAGCTCTCCTGTGTAAAATTCCTCGCGGATGACCGACGTCGGCAGAATCGTTTGCACTGGTGTCATCTGTGACTGTAGATCATCTCCGGACGATTCATCACTACTAACTGGTCGCACTTGATTCTGTTTGACGGAACCAACGTTTGCGGTTGTTGAACCATGGCGACACCTCGGCCGGCGATAACGACCTATCATTCGCAGCATATGCCGAAATCTTGTTACTGGCCAAGGTCTTATAAGACGAGGGCGTGTCGTCTTAACGACACCACGCTGTGTACCACCCCCTTTAATATAACTCGCCGGTATTTGGGACGGGTTCGTGTGGGACGAACCATTGTGGATCTGGTGATGGTACTGCTGCACTATGCTGGTCGGTTCGTAATTGGCGGGAATCGCAGTTGATATACTTGTTATAATATCGTTCGGCACATCGGGGCTGTCAGGCACGTTCGAGCAACAGTTCCATTTTCTGCGCCATCGGTGGTGCTTTGTGATGGTCTTCAGGCAGCACCGCTTATCCTGCAAGGACATACTTTCGGACTTGGACGGTGTCTTAATTCGGAACGTGCAAAAAGTACATTGTTCACTTATGTGAAGATAGGACCTCGTTGTTGACTCAATTTCTCCGATAATAGGTGGCGACGACAGAGTCTTCGCTGCAATCTTATGCTGCTGCTGGAACTGAGAGCAGCAGTGAAAAGTCTTAGACTGGCATTTCTCATCTTTACAGTCTATATCGTGGCTTGTGCGGTCGATTGTTTTGGCTGATGAGGTCTCTTCGAGCATTGAACATAGATAGTAAGTTTTACATGATTCTACGGACGCCGTTTGATGGTATTCTCTAGAGTTTTCACAGCAGTGCAAGGTCTGGGGACGGATGCTACTTTTTCGATCACTGGTAGAGCTATCCGACAAATTGTTTAAAATCGAATTCGGGTGCTTGAGATTTGAACAGAAATATATCTGACTTGCGGGCTGGTTCTTAGGTGATTTGGACGGATCGTCAGCATTCTGTTCGGCATTGGTGGCATTCGATGCGGCTGAATTTTGCCGATGGCTCCGGATGTATTCGTAGGTGGTGAGCCCTAAAAATGAGATGTAGATATGAAAGAAACACAAATGCAGAAGTAGGCCGGCTGTAATAGCTGCTAGGACCCCAAGAAATCCAATGAACACCAAAAATATCGTATTATGCAAATCAAGACCGTTTGTAGCTGTATTCCCCGATATTGTTGCCGCTGTTGTTAATATGATTTCCTCTGTATCGTTCACCAAAATCGAAATTGTATCTATTGTTGTAAAGTTGTTTCCATTGACATCGTCATCAAAGGTCTGATTGAATAGCTGGGAAGAGATGGAGCTCTCCTCAGATTCACGGGCACTGATTGTTGGGTCCACCTCGCTGATATTGTGTGCGGCGTACCAGGAGCTTAGCCAGTCGGGGCTTACATGGTACAGAACGATTTGTGCTATTGCGGCGGCCAAAATGACCAATGCGGCGACCACTGCACTAACGACACACATTAGAAATGCAACATAATTTCTACCGCCGATACAATGATTTAGCCACTTGCAGTGGTGGTCGAATTTGCCGACGCATTTGTTGCAAACTGAGCAGTGTTTTGTGCGCGGGCTAGTTGTCCGTATATTGCAAAGGTGGCATCGTCCGTTTTCGATGACATGCGAATGTTTGGTACGATCAAATTCAGGAACAATGCGATCGTTTCGATGCAATCGTCTTAGCTCACGATCAGCAGGATCGATTAAAAGCGCAGCAACATGAGAAGCAATGTGGACGATATATAATCCAGTGAGTAAGCCAAATAAGGGTTGCTGTAGCTCAACTGAGAAGGACGGTATAAGTACAATAAATGAGGCTATCCCAAATATAATTAGCACAATCCAACCGAACAACTGAAGAGGATGCAACGGTAGCTGGAGTCCATGTATACGTCGACCGCGACGATGTTCGCTGTCGACAAGATTATCCTGGAAGGATATCCAAGGTACTCGCCGCTTTCTTGAATATTTCTTTTTCTCCTCCTCCTTGGTGTGAATGTTAATTATATGCGTCTTTTTGTCCTGGTCGTTCCTACCATTTGCCGCCGAAATATGCTCCGGGAGCATGATATACGGGTAAGGATAGCTGCATAAACGAAACGCGAGCGTCGTCCAAACCACATCACATGAAACATTTAGTCCGAGCACATTACAGTCCTTTTTTGTTTTTTTTTCTGTTTTTGTTTTTTTTTTTTGGTTTTACGCGGTAACAACACCAATCAACAGATAAAACCTCATCCGCAAAATGCGGGGCAAATTTCTATTTTCTACTATCTGACCAGGTGTATTCAGTGGACGCTAAACTTTGGAGAAAACAGTAAACAACACTCTGATTAACTGTATCACCTGGTGACCGTAAACTACACTGTTAAAAATAGATACTCTCAGCCCACAATATAGTCCTTCACCGCTCTCTCAGAAACAGCCCGCTCTGAGCATGTCTCAAGGTTAGAGCAACTGTTGTCCTCCCGTGGAATCTTCTGCCCCAGCGATTCATCACTACATGAGATCTAGGGCTAACAATTCTAACAATCCAACGGTACTATTGACGGATCCGAAGCACTCAATTGTCACAATCAAACCCTCCAGGCGGGCGAAAAGCAAACAGTCCTTGCCAGGACACAAGCAATTATGGCTCTATTAAGTGTCACAGTTTACGTCACTTCACCGAGGACGAGGATCCTCGAAGTAGCGCTCCTCACTATTCACGGATTCACCCCTTTCAAGGGCCTGTTTTTTTTCTGCATAGTACAACAATGACGTGGGTGAGCACACAAATCAACACTTGAGGAGGCCTCACGCCTGCTTCGACACGGCGCGGTGGTCTGCCCCGGGGCGAGTTCCACTGGACGTACGAGTTTCTTGCGAAAAAATAAAAACAAAAAAAAAACGGTGCCTATTGTCGCGTTGTCATGATTTTCGCGTTACCACCGCGGTGTATCGCGATTAGGAAAAGTCATTAAAGGACAACCAAGAAGACACAAGAAGAAGAGAGAGGGAGAGACACTTCCGACCACTCCGGACGAATTTTCCTCTTTCCCAACATTCACGCACGGAGCACCATCGACTACTGAAAACTGAAATCTGATTTTCCTCCGCTGGCCAGTCAACCAGTCTCTCATCGACTGTGCGACTTGCGAAGTGGAGGAAAGCGCACTTTTCCCCCACATTTTTTCGGGTGGGCGACAGTTTTCCACCAACTGAAACGGAAAGCTCGTGCTCATAAAATGAGAGACGATATTTTCATAGTAAAAGCTCAAGCAACACTGCCAGGCCGGACAACAACATTTGCGGATAAAAAAATATGAATAATACGCTTTCAGGGGCTGTTATTCCGGTTTTTTTCAGCAGTTGTGGGTACACAGTAAAAACAATGTAAAATATAAAATACATACATTTTTGACACATTTTACACTCAGTTTGTGTAAAATACCATAAAACGTGTAATATTGATAAACATAATCGATATTTTCACAAAATATATGCAATTATGTAGTTATTACCATGCTTGTCTAATAATTATAAAAATAAATTAGTAATAATGTATACATTTTATGGAAAAATACTGACTTCTATTTGAAAGTTCCTAGGTCATTTCACGCAAAAGAGGAAAAGGCCATAAATATTTATTTTACTCTAATTATCTCTATTTTAACAATAATCTGAAGTTGATGGTCCATACTCTTACTAATCCATAAAAAAAGATTCATAAAAATACGATGAATGATTGGAAAATATTGCCACGCTTTTCTAGCAAAGGAAAATTTAAAAATATTTTTTCTGTAAAGAAATACACTGCAAAAGTTAGTAAATTGTTGTTTTATCTTTCTTTAAAGCGATGAATGTCGTATTTTCCAACAGTCACACAAAAACATATAAAAGTTGTATCCTAGCCTAAAAACGTGGTTTCTATAATATGAGAGATTTCTATAAGCAATGATGAATCCATGCCGCACTATTTTTAACTACATATATTTATTTAATTTCGCTTAATACAAGCTATAACAAAAGATAAATTGACTAAAAACTAAAATATATATATGTACATATATATATATGTACATACATGATTTAATAATGCAGTTTGTCTGTCTGTCCGGGCTAATCTTCAAAACGGCTGAATCAATTTCAATGAAACTTTACAGACATGAAGAGGAGGTTGTCAGGACATTTGACATAGGCTAATTCTTTTTAATTATTTACTATTGTTAAAATTTACGAAATTCTCAACGCCAGTGATATGTTTATGGTGGGTCACGCAAAAAGTACGTATCCAATTGAGATGAAATTTTGCGGGCATGTCGCGTTTTACCTCCTGACTTAACCTAATTCCCTGAACATTTCAAGAGAATGTTTTTCTAAAGGGCAAAAAAATTAATTTTGCAATCTTCTAAATGTGTTTTTTTTACCTATAAAAATTGTTTCTTCTTTAAAAAACCAAAACAAAAAATTTCGACATGCTGTTTGCAGCGTTTTACTCCGACCATAACATTTTTAAAGCGAATAAAAAAAATCGATTTTTTGAACATTTTGACTCAGGTATATCAAATTAATTAAAAATATAGCCTATTTCTATATAACCAGGATGCAACCTGCAGTAAAAAATCCAGCTCTTTAATAATTTTTCCTGACCTGATGCCTAGAAATCTAAATAATCATTACTTACAAACTAGCCTGCCAATATCAAAAAAAAGATTAATCGCACAGCTGAGACTGTGTAACGTCTACAATACTAGACTTATAATAAAAGGAACTCGTTATAAGATGCATTGGGACGACTATTGTCACTACTGTTCAAAAAACAATACCCTGTTTCATATCATCAGTGAATGCAGCAGATACGAAAACGAGAGAAGAGACATTCTACCCGAACTGGAGAATCTTCAGGATAATTTCCTAAATATGTTGGCTGCGCCAACCAGTACCGAGATAACCAGAATCGAGCTCCTGGTATGCAGCCTACTTCACTTAATTTCAGAAGAGGGAAATATCATCATATAAAGTAAATATGTCTTACAATCATCAACAAATTAAACTTTGTAGCTTTAACAAATGGTAATATCTAAATAATACTTAAATGGTTTCAAATTATATATTTTATTAGTGTAGCTATGTAAACTTTGTAAATGTAAAAGAACACACACTCATTTGTATAATTCGTTGAATTGAGCAAATAAATCATTTATTATTTTTATCAAATTAATGTCTTTACTTTAATTTGGACCATATCGTTATTATTTAACTTGTCCATGACTATCAAATAATCCTCCAATCCTATCTTAAACTTCCTTTTATGTTGATTTTTATAGAAATCTGCTCAACTTGACAAAGTTTTGCTACCATAGCGTAAGGATCCCCATTTCAAATTTCTCTTGATAAATGATTCGAAATCAACGACCCAAAAAAACTTACAGATATACATATGTACATTTTAACGATAATTCCTAGAAGTCGAAATAATTTTTTTTCATCAGATTCGATCTATTAATATAAAAACTTCTACTTCAAATTAGGTACAATAAACCTTGAGCACTCTAAGTTATCAGGTTCACAACACAAATAATAAAAAGTAATCCAATTAACGCGAACGATTGGCCGAATGTGTTCTCATCCAAATTTGGTATCGCATTACGAAGATTATATGAACTTCTAGCCACGGATCCAATCTCATGAGAAACTCCAGAACGAAAATAAGTGGCATCAATAAATTCGGTGCAAAAGGTGTTTAAAACTTTACTAATTCTAACTTCGTTATCATTAGTAGAATCTGCAAATATCATCGTCTTTGAGATGGCACCAAAGCAAAATAAAATCATTCACCTCTTTCACCAATGAATAAATAGAGTTCATTGCTTCAAATGCATAAAATCCATTTACTCTTTTTACACAAAGGATGGTATTACTTTTGCACTTTTATTAAACACTAGCGGTTTGTCTCCATCTCACCTGAGCTTAAACATTACTGGATTTTACAAATTAATGGGATAAGTAAAACATCAATTCCTTTTTTACTTATATACTTACTAATATCTCTTTTTCTAAATAAAAAAAAAGTGGGAGATGCAATATTTTTTTTTACATCTAGACTACATGCGCCAACTTTTAGGACAATTGCCTAGTTAAGCTCACTATATTTTTTTTCGGCATGAATAGTCAAACTTAGAAATAATGTTGATTCACATAAAATTGAAAAAGGTTTCTTTGGTGTGAGCAAACGACAAGCACATTGGAAATATCTTTGCTTACATTTGATAAGAGGATTCTTCGGTAATTGTTTGCACAAAAATTGTTGTTTAAAATTTGTGTAGTTTATTGATAGCAAAATGTGATGGAAAAACTAGTTTGAAAAAATTAGTTTCGACGAAAAGTTTGATAAACCTGTTCTCAAGGCTGTCTCGAATATTCTTGCGATTTTAAATAAAGACTTTCGAGACAAAAATCTAAATTTTTTACCTACTAAACCAGGTTCCTTCTTCCTTAAGAAACTACGCTGTTTCTTGGTTTTATTGTTATTATCATGTAGTTTGTAGCATTGTATTATAGATATTTAGTTTTCTATTCCAATTTGTTCAATAAAATACTAACGTGAATTTTAATATAGTAGTAGTAACTCGTGATTTCCTGATTGGAGTTTGTCTGTTTCGTTTTGCATTCAAATTCTAAAAAAATATCTATTGTACCATTTTTAGCAACAGTACACAACAACAAAAAAATCATTTAACGCGGTGAAACATACTTTGTTAACAAAAACATGTTTAAACATTTTTTACATAAGGGAAACAATCAAAATTTCAATTGTATGGTCATTTTTAACAGTGCAGTGCAGTCACCATAGAAATACCTTTTGGTCTTTACTGGTAAAAAAAAAGGTTTAGTTTTTCAGCGACCTTTTCTATAATGTTAAAATTGTCGACGTTCTATTATTAATTACAGTCAGAAGTAAAATCGATCAAATAAAGCGGGTGTAGTGGTCATTAATCAGGATCAAAATGTAAAAATACTAATTAAACAAAAGAGGCGCACGTAATGTATGATTTTTTTGTCGCTTAAAGCCATGGGCTTAATTCGAAAGATACATTAAAGATCCAAAAATGGTTCATGTAGTCACAAAAATTATTGTTTTCACTTCTAATTATTGCATCCTAATATAACCATTTGAGGAGGGACGATATGAATTTTTTTATTTCCAAAATTCGCTTTTATCGGTCAGCTTTGCTAGATTTGTAGCGACCAGTTGTTTAAAAGACTTAGGAATAATCGTAAAACCAATATTTTATAATACAATACAATATCCGGAGTAGGATTGATAAGCGAAATTTAATAACAATTACGTGAAGACTAATTGTTCGAAGTTTATTACTTGAATGGATCTCAAGAGTTTAATGAACTATTTGCAAGTTTAAAAGTTTATGTGGATTTAAATTTAAAACAAATATAATAATAAATTCTATTCATTCATTATTTAAAGAATCATTCATTAAGTCTATTTTTGTACCGTTACAACTCGTTAATTATTCAAAATGTCGATTTATAAAATTAGACAATAGCCACACTCGTTAAAGACCCAATATTAGCCTACAAATCGGTTAGTAGCAAGCAGTGAAATTCATTTTATTTCATCATGTCCTAAGGGAGCTTTATTCGAAATGCGCACACAAGCCTTTAAATATCCTTGAAGCCCACATAAGCATAAATAATTTAACGTGCAACTAGTCTACACAAGCTGTAGGTAAGCTGTTCTTATGCTGTTCTGCCGAAAAATATACTTCTAGCACTTTGAAACAGTAATTCTGAATAATAGAGCACTGCCCTGAAAAGGAAGAAGCTTGTGTAACTATTTGTTGTGATTGCGTGCCTGTTACGACGTCACGTATGCTCATATAGGGGTGAAATGTTATTATCTTCGCGGAAGCCCTTCGTCCCCAAAAGAGCAGCAGGCCAACGTGTGTTTATTTCAAGCAGGCACTGTTGTCTCAATGGAAATCCGTCCAATAACAGAAATATTGACAAAATATAAACAAAGCCGACGAAACTCCCCATGTGGGTGTATTGTTCGGATAGAGGAGAGTCAACAAAACGTCTTCAGATAAACATAAAACGAAAGTGCTGACTAAATTCTGTAGTTCGAATAATGACCTCACTGCACTGAATGCCTGCCAGAAAGTAACCTTTTCAAACTCATTTACTTTCAGTTAATTAATTTTTTCATCGTAGTGAACCAGCACATTTTAACGCTGGAGAGCACGTCATTTATAAAGGGAAGTTAAAAATTAAGCCTTATGTAAAGGGAACATTACTGAATTTTTGAAGTATCAAATCTTAATGTAAAGAAAATGACGGAACTTCTTTCACTCAGGAAAAAAACTAGCCTAGAAATGCTAATTTCTACAATACCTCGGCCAGCGTCAGGTATACCAATCAATGCTCTTCCAGGGTGGGCCGATGTCCCACTTTTTAATAAGCTTCCTATGCTGAAGTGTCCGACTGATCAAATTATATTTTCAAAAAACAAAATTGGAAAAGAGGTAAGTTTAAATTTTCATATGTTATGAATTGCCTATACACCAAGGTGGAATGACTAAAAAAACCCTGTATATAAAAAGCCGAACAACATAAATGAATATAAAATTTCAAATTTGAAATGAAAGTCATTGGCCTTCACCTATTTCAGCTTTGAGTTCTGTGTTAACATTTTACATAATATGTGTAAATTTTATATCCGAATCACGTTTTTGGGTTGGGTCGTTGGGAACTAGATAGTGATAACAGGCAGATTGACAACTGATCACGAACTATATTGTTCAGACCCTTTGGGTACGGAGCCCTAAAAAATTAAAATATTGTGATAAAATAGCTTGTCCGCACGCAATGTTCTCCGGGCTATTATTTGACATAAATTTAATAATTTTCGAGTCTATGTTTCTGTATAGGGTATAGAGTTGACGGGTAACGATAAAAACTTGTTATTAAATTCTAGAAGACCTTTGCCACTTGTGTGAAAGTCTTATTAAATATTAGCAGTGTAAATTTCATTAAGCTAGGGCTGCCTGAACTTGGTTCAAGCCCGGCTAAGCCTAACTAAAGTCGACCTAAATCTAGTTTATTTAGTAGGCCATCAGTTTGAAATTTACAATGATTATAATAGTAGATTATGTAACAAGGGCGGTAAGTAACTTTGAACAATCAGATGTACCGCCGAAATTGCTCATACTATTCTTTATCACAAGTGCGACAAGTTCTTCAGATTTTCATGTAACTTTAAACTTTCAGGGTGCTCTTTTTGGAATGTCCGTGTCTTATTTCAAAGTCTTGTGTTTCATTTTTCTAGTTCCCGTATTTTAGAGTTGACAGCGACTTACCGCACGTAAAAGCTTGCATAAACTGATTTTTCTATTTAGTTCTACTCGGAGTCTTTTTATGATATATGTATGTATAATAATATTTTATATGTACATATTTGGATTCGTCCACTATCTTTTATTTGATTTCCCTTTCGACAGGTGTTTAAATTTTTTTTAATTTGTTCGCACCAACAATAATACGAGTATATTATATTCAGATTGTGGATACATTGTCACTCGCTACATCAAGCCGAATAAAACGATATATTCTTTGTCATAATCAGTCCAGTTATTAAGGCTACACAAGGAACTTAAGAATCAGACATGCATAAACTTGAAAAATCTTTTTTCGTTTTACGCAGTCGGTTAAAAACTAGAGCGCTGTGCTAGATATTTATAATTCTGAGGAGAACTAATAAAATTTCGCCCTTTTCTATTTGCAAACTTGCTGCTCCAAAAAATTCAGAAATGTTCATATCCCAATAATAATAATTTTGTCTTACAGTTTTCAAAGTCATTTCTCATTTTCCAGATAACTAGAATTGTTGGAGCTGCATTTAGAATCTATGATCCCTACATGCAATTACTTCCATCGGCTTACAACTCGTTGGATGATCCACACCTTCGAAAATATTACCAAAAAGAGAGCATCCTCAAGGTAAAAAAAATAGTAAAATTGATTACTTACTTATAACATTTATTATTTACAGCGCTTAAGAGATATTAAAAAAATTACAGAAAATAACGACGTCTTATGCACTTTAAAGGAGTTTAACAGCTACCGCTCACTACTACAAGAATATCACTTAGGATTAATTCACAATGAAATTAAAAAGAGGGTATACGAAGTACATAAATTAAAGGTGAAGTTCTAACAAATTAATGTTAGGAGAGTGAGAAACAGGACCGGGCATTAGTTTTTCATGCCGAATATATTGCCAACAAGGAGTGCAACAAATTTGCAAAGCAGCGAAGGCGAATTGAAATCCAAGATATCTTCAAACATAAAGAAGAAGCAGAAAAACGTCGCCAGGAAAAAATAGCTGCCTTGCTCAAAAGGTTAAAAATGTCTGTTGATAGAATTGAAAAAATAAGAGCATTAAGAAAGAAGATTTTAGCTCAAAAGACGCTTTTATACAATTTAATAATACAACAGCACAAAATTGCAGCTTTTGATTTGGAACGAAAGAGAATCATTGCACTTAAGAAACGATACTTTGAGCGGGAGAAACGATTGGCTACATTTCATAAGCAGTCGACTATTCAAAAAATAGAAACCGCAAAACAAAAGGTAAATTATATAATTGGATATGTTCGTAGTTACGGAGATTTTCTTAGGCCCTCCAAAGGTGGGAAATGCAATTAGAATCACGCCACAAGCAACACGAGCGCAATAATAATCTGCTAAAGGAAGCTGAAGAACGAGCACAGAGAAATATAAAGGTAAAACTATTTTATAAGACTGTAGGTAATATGTGATAAGCAATAGTACCCCTATTGGACCTTATTGTTTGGCACAGTGGTATGTATAATACTTGAGTACGGCTCCGTCATACAGACGGTTCTGCAGACATATCTCAAGAGTGAATTCCACGATGTTCCCGCGAAAAGGAGGTGTCAACTCCAGCTATTGAGAAAATCGCTACTAGATCGGCTGATCTCCCTTAATTACATATGTACATTTAAAAAAAATTTAATTTTCTTCTAGATAAAGGTGGCTTAAATACATCGTTTACATTGATTTATTTTAATCTAGCAGTCAATGTAAACTGTATATACATATTTCATTAAATAGCTATCCAAAATAGGGTTGGGGCTATTTGAGACGCCATATTTCCAAATTACTCTTTGTTTGCGATAGAAATACCAAATTGCGCGGTCCTAGCGATATTTAGGAAACTTCAAGAGTATGTTCCACTATTTAAAAAAAATTGCTTATCATTTTCTTCAAAATTAACTCTAAAATAATATAATGAAAAAACAAAACCAACAAAAAAAAATTTCTTAAAAAGAAAACCATTGGTTTAAAAATTACATGAAATCATTCCTTTTGTATACAAATCGCGCAGACCATTTATCTTTTTTGTTTTACTTTACGTCGTTTCTGTAGCTCTGTTAACCAATTTCAATCAACCTCGCAAGCTCTAGTCAAACAACAAAATTCTTGGAAACTTTTGTATTAAATGCTGTTTGAATTAGGGTAGAAAGGTGTTTTCAAAAATTCATACGGATGCGCATCCCCTGCAGTCAAATGCGCCGCAATTGTTCCTTCCAAATTTTTGCCAGCAACCAAATTTGTAGGTAAGCGGTGCAGCCAGATGATTTGACTGAGCTTGACTTTAAGATGTGAAATGTTGGTGCCGAGGATGATATGTTTGATGTTTACTATCGCACGCTTCAATTACCGAATTTAATAATAATCTTACTAATTCCATTTTCAAGAATATAAAGAATTCAGTGTAAACTGGCAAGCTTGCAAATAAATCGTTCGAAAATGCAGACAAAAATTTGAAAAGTCGGTTGCTACGACCAAACTTATTATGTGCCTGCGGCTGCGGATGCAACCGATGCGCAAGCCGATGAATTCTTGAAAACACCCGAATTTAAAGAGGGTTCGATACAAACAAACGAAATGTTCGTATTCAAAACAACTTCGATAAATGGAATGTATTATATTAAATAAATAGTACAAATAGACAATATTTACTCCAGAGACGTCAACAAAAGCTAGAAAAGCAATGGCGAAGAATCCAAGAGGCAATTGCAAAGAGATCCATGCAGCATAAGTCTTTAAAATACAAAAAGAAAAAGAAAAAATCACGCAAAATTAAATCAACTACTGAAGACAAAGTTGATTTTAGTGTAAGGAGTTAAACGTTTAAAATGAAACAAATTTGTTAAATTGTTTTTACTTCAGAAAGACAAAAATTTTCTAAGGTCTTTAAAACGAGAAAATATTCCAGAATTGGTAAACGTAGCTCTTGATATTGAGGATAAAATAAAAAAAATGGAAGAATACCCAAATTTCACAGTCAACTTGGCACAATATATCTTGAATGCAGTCATAAAAACTGTACGTATTATATGATATTACGTATTGCTAAATATTTTCTCTTTTATAATCCGTAAATTTTCAGTTTAAATGTGATTTAAGCAAAAATAAGAGAACTATGGATTTGCTTTCACATCGTATTGCTGCTTTATTTCAGAAGTTAAAAACTATCCAAATCGTGGTAAGTAAACTATACTCACATTCAAACGCACTTACAGGATAAATCTCTGAAACCTATTGTGAATGTCGTTTTACAGTCGACTCAATAGGATAGCCAAGACACCTTGAAAATGTGTCGTGACGTCAGCACGATGAATTCGATTATGATGCATAAAGTCTAAGGAAATACTTATACAATTTTACGTTTATATTTGACGTACTGCGTATTTTTGAAGAATAATTGCCGCGGACCCGAAAGCAAAATTTCGTGCAAGCTCACTTTCCGAATATGAGGGGCTGGGTTGTAAGATGTTGTCTCATCAAAATAGTACCCCTATATGCTCTATAAATTTGATAGTGGTATCTACCTTCCTATGTCCGAAAAAAACATTGTCTTATATTATATAGAAGCATTCTGTTGCTTCTGCTGACATTCAAGTAACAAAAGTGTGCTGTTCGCGAATGGAACTCTTTCAAATCGAGTGCCATATTTTTTTTCGTTAAAATAAATTTAAAAAAATAATTATTTATATGTACATACATATACATATACTAGCTGAACTGTATCCGGAGTTGCCTGAGCACAGCTTTCCATAAAAATGTGACGTTGCCAAATTCACTCAGGAAGTTAAGCGCAACATGCCCATAGAATTTCTTTTCAATCGCCTAAATACTTTTTGCATGACTCACCGTAAACATATATCTGCTCAACATTTATTTCTCCCTCTCTCTTCTCTTTCCCCCTCCCTTTCCAATTGTGATGCATAGCTTACATAACTTAGGAGGTTGTGCGCAACATGCCCATAGAATATCATCTCAATCGGATAAGTACTGTTCTAAATTTCCCCCTATCACCCCACCTTTTCCATTGCGATGCATAGCCTATGTCACTCTTGAGGTTATAGGCAACATGCCCGTAAAATGTCATCGCTTTTTCCGTGACTCCATAAACATATCACTGGCGTTTAGAATTTCGTAAATTTTAACAATAGTAAACAATTAGAAGAATAGCCTCTCCTAACAACCTGCTCTTTATGTCTATAAAGTGTCATCGAAATAGGTTCAGCCGTTTCGAAGATTAGTCCGGACAGACAGACAGACACAAAAAACGTAACCTACATTATGTCAGTTTACTCCTTTTAATTTCAATAATACGTGATAACATTTTCAGGATGATCGGTTGAACGGCCTAGGAGTCCATTCGTACCAAGCACACACACAAACTTTCGCTTATATATATGTATGTACATATTATAGATGAGATATTTTGTAAAAGGAAAATCTCCAGTTTATGAAATCAGCGACCCCGAAAACCCCCAAGTACTGAGTTTGGTGGAAATAGCATAAACTTCAAAATTTAACAGTCAGCCATCTTGAATTCGTAAATTCTGACAGCCGGGTTGAAATCCGTGACCCCGAAAACCCCCAAGTACCAAGTGTGGTGGAAATCGCATAAACTTCAAATTTTGACAGCCCACCATTTTGAATTCATAAATTCTGACAGTCAGATTGAAATCAGCGATCCCGAAAACCCCCAAGTACCACGTTTGGAGAAAATCGCATGAACTTTAAAATTTGACAGTCCGCCATCCCCTCCTCTCCTCTCCTCTCTCCTCCATTTACCAATTACAAAATATTGCCTATAGCACTCAGGAGCTCATGCGCAATACACGTAAATGAATTACAACCCTTTTTCTATAAAAAATCATTAAATTTGCAATAAAAAATATTAACGGACACATATCGAGATAAAAACTATACTATCTTTTAAGTTGGACCAAACAATACACATTTACAAAATTTCATCGAAATCGGTTCAGCGGTTTCGGAGATTAGCGTAAACGCCCATCGTGACACGAGATTTTTATATATAAAGATAGGGTGGACTATCTATGGGTTACTTTTTAAATTACATGTTATTAAGACACACACATTTTTTAAAAAGAAACCATGATAGCCCACCCTATATAAAATAATAATGTATATTGGTGACTGATTCTGCCTTAATCTGTATATTTTTTAATTACAGAAAGTTAATTCGATTTTAAAACATTCAATACGAGTTTCCAGAGATTCAACATTGGCCAGAAATTTCGAAAGGAGTGTGTCGTTTGGCATTTCAACTTCAATAGGTCTTACCCTGCAAAAAGTGCAATCTAACATCGAATTAAAGCGTGCCCGATCAAGAGATCCAACCCCTGCGGTTAAGTTTTAAGTTAAGAAAAATGCTGAATTATTTTAACATTTCTTAATTTAGGGCTCATTGGAATCTATAGCACCTGTAGTATACGCCAGACACTCTGAGGAAAGCGTGGATACTGAACCACATTCTGAACGCAATTCTGCTTTTTCATATTGCTCAGACGAAGAAAGAATCTTCATAGAACATTTCTATATTAAATTTAGGAGAGCCCTAATTGTGGGAGTTTCGAAAAGAATATTCGATGCTATCCGTTGTTACCGAAATAATCACATCCTGAACCCAAGAAAGGAACTGCTAGGTATATATAATATTTACTCTAATTATTAACGTCTAAAAATTACAAATTTTTAAAATGCAGATATAGACAGGCACTATCTTGTAACGATAATGGCTAAATCCATTTTGAGCTACGCAATCAACGAATATAATTTTGAAAGTAATTTAAAACTTTGCATAAATGCACTATCTGCAGATATTATATATCACCTACAACAAGGGCTTTTAAAGCCTTCTAATGATATCAGATATATGCGTCCACCGAAATGCAGATGTAGCTTCGATTGTTCAGGCTTCGCAGGTCCACGCCGACGCTGAGATGTTACATCCAAATGTGGAACACGCGGAGGGAATGTGTTAAAACTAATTTTTTAGTAATTATAACTTTTCTGACGTTCCCTGTTTGTATCAGTTTAAAATAAAATAATTGATTAATATAATATATAATAAGTTTATATGGTGGAGGGTAACACCTTTAGATACTGATATGTTTTCGGGTTCCGCACCAAAAATGTAAATATTAAAGTCATCAATGGTACTTAGAACTTGATAGATAGTCTGTTAAATATAACAAGGGTTGGTTGAAATCCTTCTTTGTTTGCTCTGCCTTTGATTTTAATTAGGTTTCGTCGAAATAATTCTATTGGATTTTTCTATCGAGTTGAGCTACTATTTTGGGCTTCTGCTAATTGCAATCCTTTTACTCGCCTGATGAAAATTGTGATAAGTCGAAATAAAAATTGTATACTGTCGTGGTGAGTATAAATGTTCAAATTTTACCTAGGCCCGAATCTAGCTATAATTATTATTCCTCGAAATAATTTTATGAATATCTTGTATGATAATACTCTTGGGTGAAAGTTGATGATGCCCTAAAAGCATTAAATAACCAAATGCGAAAGCAAATATAATAGATACACAAATGATTAACCGAACGGCTTTTTCTTCTATTTATATAGAAAAGCAACAATTTCTCGACAGAAATGGAAGCACTGTATGGCTCCATTAATATACTCATCAGCAGAGAAAAATACTTCCTTTGTATTCTTCTCATTTTTTTCGATAATATTCTTGTAAGAAACCTCTTAATATTTGACCAATTTGGACTGTCAAAATTTCCAATTAGCAGAGCACATTTATGAATAAGAAATTCGCCAGAAATACTTTTTTAAACTCAATTCACCTGGTATAAAAAAAATTCAGAAAATGAGTCAAACTTTTCAGAACATCCCCATCGAAAGATTCTTAATTACGATTCGAGAAATATTACTAGCGGCTTTCGAATTTGTTGATAAATAATGTCTAAATGTTAAACTTGTTTATTGTTAATCCTGTTTTATTCAGTCTCTTATTCCATTATAGTTAAACTATACTGCCAACATTTTTTATTGATATGAAATATCAGTTAGGCCGGGGTCACACGAGACAGTTCTAGCCGTGACTTTGCCATTACTTTTCATAGAACGAAAGAAAAAAATCGCGGCTCGAAACAGGTAATTTTACCACTTCGGCAGTCATAACAAAGGATTTTACGACTTTCACGAAATTGTCGCGGTCAAGAACTAGTCGCAAACCAGTTTTCCCCCCACAAACCTCACAAAAATCGGCCCTTAATTTCATCTTAAAAAGGGTCATAACATAACTCTTAATTTATATAAATTATAATTTTGGTGGCCTATCTTTTATATTAGAGTTATCTCAATCCGGCCACGCAGAATTGCCGAAATATATTATTTCTTTAGCAAGTATGCGACACCCATGAATACGAGGATTCGTGCAATGCCCACTAAAGACCGTTGCATACGAGCGAGAATAATCTCGGCTTTTTCTGTGCAACTAGGTAAAAAGCTAATGGAGCCCGGCGGCCACAGAAAATTTTACGTCTTTTACGAAGTCGGCACAACCTAAAATAAAAAAGTGGGCACCATAGAATCGTGACAGGTCTGTCACTCATTTGTGATCAGGTAGAAGTTACCGGGCATCTGGCACTGCATACGAACATCATTTACCCATAACGACTTTTGTGAAAAATATTCATATGTTCAGCGAGAGCACTTGTTTAAAGAAAATCTGATATTGCATATACAGTGGTGGAAATAGCCACAAAATTACAGAATTTTCGAAACATTAAAAGCTGACTATTCGATAGATATTGCTAGTATCCAAAAGATTAATTTTTTTTGCATAAAATGTGGCAACGCCGAAGAATAATATATTTTAATCCAGATTGTCTTATTTTCAAATATTTTTTTATTTACAGCCAATTTCAGATAAATTTATTTGTCGAATAAAATCGTCCCAATAATCAACTTGGTTGTAGTTTAAAATAGCTATCAGATGGATAAACTTATTTGCTCCTAATCCGACAGATAGGACTATTATTCGTCAGTTTAATTTTGACAAATAGAGTGAAAAATAAGTTTTCTATGAATAGTTTTCTATGAATAGCCAAGTTGATTTTTTATCTGAAGAATAAAATTATCAGCCTATTGAAAAATCGGCCCTTATAGTAATACTAGGTAAGTACATAGTCAATCCCATTAATTACTATGCAAAATCTACATCTGAAGAATTTATGCGCAGCCGAAAATGATAGACTTTTCTAACTCTTGTGGAAAATATGCTGTCATCATTGTGCATGATTACTCTAAGAAATCTTGGACATACTGACAACTCGAGTTTCAAACTCTGGATATTTCTACCACTGTATATGGGTTATTTTATTATGTTGCTCATTAATAAGGTCAGGCAATATCCACAGTTTTAAAGAGTTAATTTTAAAGAATATGGGAATAAGATGAAGAGAAAAGCTACATAGCTGCAAGAATTGAATATATCATGATTGTATTCTATTCTGCCTTCTAATCTAATGAGAGAACTTTACCGGCGCTAGTTGTAAAATTTCAGTGAATAAACAAGAAAAAACACCTTTCAAAATTCGGCGATTAATCATCCATTATTTCTTATTCTTTTAAATTAAGTATTTATAGACTAAAATGTAAAATAAAAACCTTTTTTCTACTGTACATATCAATTTTCTACAAAGTTTTTGGAAAACCAATTGACAATAAATTGAGACTGCAGTTTTTCTCGCCTCGTTTGCACTCTTTGTCACCGTCGTCGTCTTCCTCATGTGCAATCGGTCTAAATTGGCCGATAACTCTTAGTTTATTTGATATTATTCACCTGGTGGACGTGACTTAGGTCTTATTCAACAGTAGTCAAGTCACTCTGTTCTTTCCACTGATTACTTTACGGTTTTTTACCTTCACTGCTTAAAAACTAATAAAACTTTACATTAGAAAAACTGGATTTTGTATGAAAATGACGATGCATTCGGAGCAAACCGCTTTTTAATATAATATTTACATCTCTTCTAAAATGCGACGATTACGCCAGAGAGAAAAGTAAATTGAACGGTTATTTAAATGTGTTAAATTAATGTTAAATATTCCTGATTAAAGGAGGAAGTGGAAAAGTCTCGAAAACTCAACAA
Source organism: Eutolmus rufibarbis (assembly GCA_963920795.1). NCBI lineage: Eukaryota > Metazoa > Arthropoda > Insecta > Diptera > Asilidae > Eutolmus > Eutolmus rufibarbis. Next base: position 16,113,470 of record OY987207.1, on the reverse strand, counting down.
ATGAACCCTTTAGCATACCTTAGCAAATGGAGCGTTACAATTGAATTGAGCACACTGAGAAATAATTAAAAGTACTTTAAAGAATTTCTTTCGCACAAAATAAAGAAATTAAATATGCACTGGAAAGAAAATGCCACAAAAATGTAATTCGTGTTGCACCAACAGCTGACCCAAATGTCACGGCTTTGACATCTTTCTTTGGAAATGTCAAATGACCAGAACCATGTGCGTTTCAAATTCCGTCTCGTTTCTATCCATTTGCTGGTTATTCAGAGCCCTCTCTTGGTCAGAAAATAAAGTGCGGATCAGGGAGCGGTTAATATCAGCTGGCAATGTGCAAAATGTGGAAAATTTAAAAATAGTACGTTAATACTATTATAACTGCGTCTATCCAGAACAAAAGGAGATTTTGCTTAGGTTTGTATAGCCTATGGGAAATATTTAAAATTTTCGAAAAATAGCAGCAAATGTCTAAGGGGGATTTCTGGTGTTTTAACTTGAAAAAATCATTTATTTATTTTCTTTTGCATTTTTCGATATTCTGAAGCCTCTAAAATAACCCTATGTACAACTTTTCATCATATATGCCCTAGAAAATGAGTTGTACGCAATTTCATGACGGTCGATCGGATCGAGCAAACGCACTTTCAAAACTTTAAACGTGCTTTTTTCCAAACCATGGCTTTGAGTTGGCGTGCAGTACTTTTATATATAAAAATTGTTAGAATAGGACAAACTCCGTCTTAAATGTTCGGCGGACATGTGATTCTGATTGTGACCTAATTCAGATTTTTTGCTTTATTGAGGAAAAAGTTACGGCTCCTCAAAGATGAAAAAAACGTGGAAAATTTGTTAACCCTTTTTGAATTTCACGCCTTTTGTAGAGATTTTGGAATTTTGAACTTGAATCAGGTAAGAACAACGATTTTTTGATTTCAGATAACTGGAAGGGATTATACACTCCACGCCTTTCCACGTTTTTTTGGATTCAGGATTCCAAATTTTCTATTTTTCCGGCAAATTTTCCAATTTTTCTTTTCCTAAAAACCTTATTCGGCCATTATGAACACTTTTTTAAACAAATAGCCAAATCGGTCCGGCCGTTCTCAAGTGATGCGCTTACCAACGAACAGCATTTAATTTTTATTTATATAGATTACATTCAGTGATTGACTCTACATGATCATTAAACATATGTATGCACATCATTACAAAGTAAGTAAAGTTGTAATCTTCAATTCAAAGGAAAAAACCCATTTTTGCATGAGTGATTGAGATCGACTCTTAACAAATTGATTGCTCTTAAAAATTTTAACTCCGAAAGAAGATATAGAAAATTTTGGATTATTATTTAATGGATAACAAACGAATCCCAAGCCATCGAACAAATAATTATGGGTTTTTCGAGCCCACATCATCAATGTTATTTTTATGTCTATTTTGAGTACGTAGATTTGATTTATTTTATTTCTTTGTTTCTTACCTAATAATCGTTGTCTGTGATTAATTATATGAAAATTAAATTAATAAATAAAAAAGCAACGTCATTGGGAGGAGGAAGGCAGTAATAAAAAGTTGGCACGACTCATTCGGCAGAACTCGAACCCACGAAGGGACTCGGGTCTGCGACACCAGCTGTGAGCTTCGCTTCGTCGAGGCCTCGGATGTCCTGCCGTTTCGAATTAACGTTGACATTCGAGCAAATTCTGGAAATCAGATAATTATTAGGACGAGTCAAATAGAGTGAAATTTTTAAAGTTCGAAATAAAATATCGTCCTGTTGATTCTTTGAAGCGCTATATATGTATATCTTGTGAACCGTTCTTCACATATTTACTCACCTGTGTGTGACCCTGTCCTACATTCTAATTAAAACTTTTTATTTTAAGTAAAATTAACACTTAAAAAATGTGTAGGTCAGTTGAGTTTGAAGCCTCCAGTTTATTTTATTGGTGAGCAACCAAGCACAGGACAGAATGTTTGGAAAAAGCAATAATAAATGAAAAAGGTGCAATATAAATGTAAAAAAGTGCCTTCAGAACGAGCCAAAATGGAACTTCATCCGGCAGAATTCGAACTCATAACAAGCCGACCTGCGATGCCGGCGAGGGCGGTGAGCCCTGCACGACGCAATCATTATTCCACCGTCTATGCGTATAGTTCCCTTTTTGATTAATGTCTATATGTCAACTAGGGCAACAGAAATGAAATAAATATGAATATTTTATTCATACATTAAAATATAGCAAAACTTTAATGAAAATACGAACTAAAAGTATAAAAAGCATAATAACAACAAAATAAGAGATTTACGGCTTCTATGGGGTTCAAAAATATTCCCTTGATTTGATAGCAAAATAAGTTCTTTTAACGCAATTTAAATAAGATTTTATCAAGGCCTAAGATATTTGTTTAACTTAAGTTAAAACTTATTCTGAAAAATATTTAGTTCAAGAAAGGTTTGAAGTTTTCCAGGAGATTTCTACTGCAGAAACTATATTTGTGATACCTAATTTCGCGAATTTTTTTCTGGCAAAAGGTAAATAAAATTAAGAGACTTTTTGCATCTTTTTATTCAAGATAGAAAGAAAACAAAAACTTTTTTTTGTTTTTAATAAAACCCTAAAATGAGGGCGCTGAATCCAAAAAAACGTGGAAAGGCGTGAAGTCTATAATCCCTTCCAGTTATCTGAAATCAAAAAATCGTTGTTCTTACCTGATTCAAGTTCAAAATTCCGAAATCTCTACAAAAGGCGTGAAATTCAAAAAGGGTTAATAAATTTTCCACGTTTTTTTCGTCTTTGAGGAGCCGTAACTTTTTCCTCAATAACGCAACAAGTCTGAATTAGGTCACGATCAGAATCACATGTCCACCGAACATTTAAGACGGAGTTTGTCCTATTCTAACAATTTTTATATACGAGTATAGAAGTACTGCACGCCAACTCAAAGCCATGGTTTGGAAAAAAAACACGTTTAAAGTTTTGAAAGTGCGTTTGATCGATCCGATCGACCGTCATGAAATTGCGTACAACTCATTTTCTAGAGCATAGATGAAAAGTTGTACATAGGGTTATTTTAGAGGCTTCAGAATATCGAAAAATGCAAAAGAAAATAAATAAATGATTTTTTGAAGTTAAAACACCAGAAATCCCCCTTAATAAAAATCATGGCAATGCATTGCTGATTTAAGTTTCAAACACTTATTCTGGAGCAGTGATAATAAGTTTCAATTCAATATAAAATTGTCTATTGATCTGGATATAGGAAAAAAAACGGGGAATGCGGAATGTCCTCAAATATCTTAGGCCTTGATAAAATCTTATTTAAATTGCGTTAAAAGAACTTATTTTGCTATCAAATCAAGGGAATATTTTTCAAACCCATAGAAGCCGTAAATCTCTTATTTTGTTGTTATTATGCCTTTTATACTTTTAGTTCGTATTTTCATTAAAGTTTTGCTATATTTTAATGTATGAATAAAATATTCATATTTATTTCATTTCTGTTGCCCTAGTTGACATATAGACATTAATCAAAAAGGCGATTGTACACATAGACGGTGGAATAGTGATTGCGTCGTGCAGGGCTCACCGCCCTCGCCGGCATCGCAGGTCGGCTTGTTATGAGTTCGAATTCTGCCGGATGAAGTTCCATTTTGGCTCGTTCTGAAGGCACTTTTTTACATTTATATTGCACCTTTTTCATTTATTATTGCTTTTTCCAAACATTCTGTCCTGTGCTTGGTTGCTCACCAATAAAATAAACTGGAGGCTTCAAACTCAACTGACCTACACATTTTTTAAGTGTTAATTTTACTTAAAATAAAAAGTTTTAATTAGAATGTAGGACAGGGTCACACACAGGTGAGTAAATATGTGAAGAACGGTTCACAAGATATATATAGCGCTTCAAAGAATCAACAGGACGATATTTTATTTCGAACTTTAAAAATTTCACTCTATTTGACTCGTCCTAATAATTATCTGATTTCCAGAATTTGCTCGAATGTCAACGTTAATTCGAAACGGCAGGACATCCGAGGCCTCGACGAAGCGAAGCTCACAGCTGGTGTCGCAGACCCGAGTCCCTTCGTGGGTTCGAGTTCTGCCGAATGAGTCGTGCCAACTTTTTATTACTGCCTTCCTCCTCCCAATGACGTTGCTTTTTTATTTATTAATTTATTTTTCATATAATTAATAACAGACAACGATTATTAGGTAAGAAACAAATAAATAAAATAAATCAAATCTACGTACTCAAAATATACATAAAAATAACATTGATGATGTGGGCTCGAAAAAACCATAATTATTTGTTCGATGGCTTGGGATTCGTTTGTTATCCATTAAATAATAATCCAAAATTTTCTCTATCTTCTTTCGGAGTTAAAATTTTTAAGAGCAATCAATTTGTTAAGAGTCGATCTCAATCACTCATGCAAAAATGGGTTTTTTCCTTTGAATTGAAGATTACAACTTTACTTACTTTGTAATGATGTGCATACATATGTTTAATGATCATGTAGAGTCAATCACTGAATGTAATCTATATAAATAAAAATTAAATGCTGTTCGTTGGTAAGCGCATCACTTGAGAACGGCCGGACCGATTTGGCTATTTGTTTAAAAAAGTGTTCATAATGGCCCGAATAAGGTTTTTAGGGGAAAAAAAAATTGGAAAAGTTGCTGAAAAATTATAAAATTCGGGATAAACTGAAAGTGCTTTTTTCCTATGGGATTTTTGTATGAATTCAAGATCATAATTCATGATTCGAACGATGGATATGCGTAATTCTTTTTTTGTTTTGTTCGTTATGCTCCTGGAAAAGTTTTCAGGAAAAAAAAAATTCAGGACAATTACAAATTAAAGTCGGAAAAATCGAACAAACTCCAAAAAACACATTTCCAATAGCTTTCCACAAATTCACAAAACGATCACAAACAAATTTATTGAAATTTGGGCAGGACCAACGTCTGTCGGGTCAGCTAGTAAACAAATTTTCATCGCCCGGTGTCTCACAAGGATCATTTCTCGGCCCACTGCTATTTATTTTATTACAGGGACCAACAATAATGATTATTTCTGAAAATTTTAACAAAAATTATACTAAAATCAACTATTTCATTTGTAGTCTCCAATAAGGTTCTATAAAACTTTGTATAGGTTTAATTTTTTTCGGCTAAATAAAAATTTTAAATTGGATAATAACGATTATGAGGGGGTTTTTATTTTTCGGTCACTCGATAAGGATTATGAAATAAATTTTCTTTTTCGATCGTTCGATAATGATTAAGAATTAATTTTTATTTTTTGATTGTTCGAAATAAAACTCATTTCAAAATTTTCCTCCTTTTAAGGAGTGGAAAAGTAAAAAACAATAGGTACGATTCGGAATGATATCGTTCTTAAACGCGATACCCATCGATTCCTTGGGGTGTCCTGAGCAAACTCCTATAATCACTCCTTCCCCCTCAAAATCAACGACAACCTTTTTTAGGAGGTGCGGTTACTTAAGTTCTTATAGATCCTTGTAAGAACAATGCAGAAAAGAGGATAAAAGTACCTTTCCAGCGATACCTCACTTGTTAGGATCCATTTCCAAATGTAAGAGGTATGAGGGTTCAAATTCAAAATAAAACGAAATTTTCGTTAAAAAGCGTCAATTTTTTACTGTTTTCTTAAAAATCTTCTATTGAAATTTCGAACCGAATTATACGAACCAAAATACGGATTAGCTTTACCCAGTAGAAGCGCTTCTTTCCAAGAGGATTTTATTTTTACTGACTAATGCTCCTATAATATAATAATAATGTTATATACTTAATAATAATATAATATGTTACACTTTTGGTAAAGAATAAATTTTAATCATTCATATAAAAATGTTTTACCTAAAATAAGAGATAATTTTATTTTCATTCTTTCAAAACATCCATGAAGAAGTGAAAAAAAAATACTTAGCTTTAAAAAAAAAATGTTATTTCTAAATGTTTTATAAACTATTTTTGCTACAGTGTTCGTTAATTTTTTTATTGAAAGGCCTAGCTATAAATGCTATATTTAGGAATTTTCAGTTATTTAGTGGCATCGTTAGTTTAGAAATTAGAGAACAGACACTTTGATAACGACTTTGACAGCAAATATCTCGTGATTGAAGGGTTAACATCAAAAGGATCTAGACTAGAGCATTGCTTGTTGCATTTTAGGAAATCTTTCTAAAGATACGCCAATAAATGGCGTAATAACTTTTCCAAAAATCACATCATTTCTATGTATTTTTGGGTCCTCAATCTAATCCGTATGCAAAATGTCATCTTAATAGGAATAAAAATTAAAAATGGAAGGGCTGGAGAGACAGATGGACAAATTTGTTTATAGCTTTGAAACAGAGTGTACATTCTCAATAAAGGGGGTATTCTCATCAAGACTTTTAAAAAATTAATTTTGTTTTTAATTTTATCGTTATATGAAATATTCTAAATAATTTCCCTGCAAACATTTTGAAAATTGGAAAAGTTATGCGGGTTTATAGACAAACTTTGGCTGGCCAAACCATGGCATGGCGTACTGAAACTTTAAAGGCAACCACATTTTTCGAACTTTTGTAAGCTATAATTTCTGAACGAAATATGATATCGACTCAAAAAAAGTTAGTAGCATAGTATTAATATTTCTTTATTTAATTCGCCACGATTGCTAACATTTCGAACAAAACAAGACAACGTTTTTATAAATTGCTCCGTACCGAAGCTTAAGAAATCTGCTCACTCCACCTCTAAGGAAAAGTAAATAGTTAAAAAACCTTCTTATAGAGGAATATATAATAAAAAATAAAATATTAAAATCAATGAAGAAATTGAACAGGAAAGTCGCAATTTTACTGCTACTAATTGTAAAATCGTTGAGAAATCAGAGGATAACTGCAGGAAAGTTTGAGAGGGAAACTTTGCAACGACTTTATAGAATCGAAGATCCTGATAAACACCAGGGCTCTGAAATTAAGTTATTCGTTAGTAAGTAATTATTTACTATTTTTCAACACTTATAGTACTGCGTATATATGTATGCATTTTCCTATAAAAGGGTATGTATTTTGGGGACTGGAAAATAAATAAGCTCAATCGATGAAAATTAGGAGAAAAACGATTTGTTGGTGTTGGAACCAAATAAAAATTTTTAACGTTCAAGGTAAAGTGATATTTTTTTGATCTCTTGCTCAGACCAAAATGCTGAAATTCGAATATTTCACCGGAATAAAACACATTTGTTGAGATGCATTACGAAATGCACTTATAATATTTTTTCTCCTCCTCTGCAATCTATTTCAAATTTAAATAACTTTATTCTCGACGCAGTGGTGCCAAATAAAAAGAGAATCTCCGAGACAGCACGTTCTACTCAGATTATTTACCAAAACGATAGAGTTGTTAAATATACTCCCAGAACAAAACATGAAAGTCGACAGGTATAAAAATGGTTGTATTTAATAATTTAAATGTCTTTCTTACATTGAAACATTTGTAAAACCAAGTACATAAAATATAAAAGAAATTTTTCTCACCTTAACAATATTGATGAGCTACAAAGATAGCATATACTCAAAAATAAATAATAAAACCGTGTGCCGTCTTAATTTCTGGAAGATTTTAAGTGATGCACTACGAACTTGCAAATAAAAACAATAAAAAACGAAAAATGCAAAAGCTTAACAAACATTTATTTACCTACTTATGTATGCTGACTATTTTGTTAAAATTTGTGTATTTTTGTAAATATGTAAATAGCCATTAAAAAATTCTCGAAAATACGTTATCCTTGCGCAAATTTATAAAGAGCAAATTAATTACAATTAAATAAGAGGTGGTTTCGTGAAGTGCTCTTCAAGATGCACATTTTTTTTTCGCCAATTTAATTACCAATCAATCGAATTGCACCGATTGCCAGATTGGGAAATATTTTTTCTCTTATTGTACTTAACACTATCTGACTTTCCGTTAAAACACTATAAAGTTGAATTTAAGGGTTTTAAGATATGGAAGCAAATTACTCAAATTTAAGTCCTCTTAATAAAACCCAGCTGAAACTTTATGAATATGAATTTCTGTTACTAATTGTAGTATCATATTCTCTCCGCATTCTCGGTTCAGTGTTAACTCTATGGGCAATGCTTGTTTAGAAACTGCACATATTTTGAATGTTTTCAATTGTATTTTATAAATTGCGAACTTTTTTGCATTTCATATAAGATTCGTGCAAGTTCTTCACTTGTTACCGGCTGTGTTCTACACTAAATTTGCAGGACTACAGATTCAAAAACACATAAAATCTAGATACCTGGAGAGTGGAATAAAAACCACAACCTTAGGCTTAGGTGATCTTTTAATTTTGTTCAAAAATATAAATGGTGTATCGATTGCATACCGGTTGATGCCATTTAAAAATGTATCATAAATGATGGACTATAAGCCTTAAACTAAGGGTAGGTATAGTTTCAATAGTTTTCAAAAGATGAGACTCAAACGATTTACCCTGCGACTAACATGCACCATGTAAAATTTATTTAAATTTTATTATTGTAATAAACAAATTCCAAATTAATTCTCAGAACAGTTGTACTACTTCTACCTCTTATTTTAAAAATAATCCAGCATCAATTAGTCAGGAGGCTCATTATGAAGAATTTGCACATACTTCTTCAATTTTAACATAAATATTTTACTAACTGACGGGTGATAGTCTCGGGAATAAATAAAGATAAATTACATACTCAATTTTGGCTTTAGAATTAACATTTGGTAATAGAGTATTTCCTTTAAATAAAAACCAGAAATGTTTCAAAAAGTTCGAAAGGTGATTTTCCAGATTCGATTGTAAATCTGCAGAATCTCCAATTAAATAAAACTTAATACATTTCATAAAGGTGCACTGTTAATTAGTTACAGTGGGATTATTCTCCCACTTTTTAGACTTACTGTCCCCTATTTTTGATATATTTTCAAACGACGAGGGTGGGTCAATTGCACCCAACTCACCCAATATATAATTATTACACAAATGTTTTAAAAACAAATCTTGATGCAGCTAGAATAGTAAGATTAAGAGGTTCTACCTAGTCACGGAAGTAAAACAGAATCGTGCTTTGTGTATTTTTTTTAACGAAACTATAAACTATTTCTTACTTTTGTTTTGTTCATATTATTCTACACATTTTAAAATAATAGTTTTGATTTTTGGAAACGGCTACAGCCATTTCTCCAGGACCCTGTTTTTAAGAAGCTTTGCGGTGACCAACATTAAAAGCTGGATCATCAGAAATTTAAATTTCAATAAAAATTAATTTATGTAAAAATTCATCTTTTTTGTGAAGGAAGGATTTTAGTATTAATTAATTTGTTAGCGAATTGGTTTTAACAAAAAACGGGAAAATGACGAAGGCAAATTTTATACTTTTGATTTCGCGACAAACCATGTTTAAAGTTTTAGGTTTGATATGATACCCTACATAACGTTACTTCTTTAAACCGACAAAGACCGTAACATGTAAGAAACGGCAAAAACATAATTACAAAGAAAGCTGAACAAAAACCTTTCAACAATTTAAATTTTTTTGGGCATTACTTTAAACATTGATTCCTAATTTTCCGCCACACACAAGGCAATCGAATACTCAAATATTAAAATAGATCAACAAATCATTAAATCTTAGCCGAAAGACCATTTTAATATGAATTACATACATATATTTGGTCAGGTATTCAAGTTATAAGTTATAGAACATAAATACCTTACTAAATATAATTAATGTCTCCAAATCTTTCGCGCAAGAAGCTATAGTTCCTTAGGAATGCATTTGAATATGTTTATTAATTCGTTTTTGGCGACAATACTCACTCAGTTAAACAAACAACTACAATTATTCGCAAATTATAAAAAAAAAATATATAATAAAGAGCGATCAAATGCGAGTAGGGCACCGAGGATTCTTAATTCTCACCTTAATTTAATAAAATAACTATACAAAAATAATTTTCCTAAACTTCTGTATGACCATATAAATATCCTTGATTTTTTTAGATTTTACGCTTGACGCTTTTTATTATACTTTTGATTGTTTTCCATCCAACTGAGAGACGTAAGCACAAGGTCCATATTTATAGACCTTTAGAAGTAATGTGTAATAAATCTTCATATTACTCAACATAGTGCTTTTCTCCAAATTTTTAGATGTTTTTAATTGTCTTTAATTTTGCATTATCTGCAAAAAAGGTCTGTATTCGCTCCAAAAATTACGTTTATGCGATGAATAAATCAAAATTTATTAGCTTGTGATGTGATTTATGGGCATTCGGACGAGGAACACGGCATCACAAAAAAATATTCAATTTGACGAACGCCCGATAAAAGATATTTATGGTCTTTGTTTAAATGTCCTAAACAATTTGATTAATCCTTAATTGGTTATGTGAACGATTTGATATCTTGATTTTGATATAAAACTGGAAAACTTGCTCACTAAACCAAACAATATTTTTCCTTAAAATTCTGCAGTTACCTTGATCCTTTGTAAAATTTTAAAAAATTATCAATATAGACGAATTTTATGTTCCATAATAAAAACTCGGCAGTACATAATTTAACTTGAATTATTAAATATCGCAGCCGCTTTGAAATCAAAGACAGCGGAAACCACCATGTATCAGTTTTCAGGAAAATCGTATAAAATTTGGAGTTTGAAATACTGCCCTCTTGAATTCGAAAACCCCAATATGTACCCAATATTAACTTTAATGAAAAGTGTACAAAGTTTAGAATTTGATTGCCCGCTATTTTCAAAACAATTCCAACTATAATTAGTTTGAATGAACATTAAGAAGCAAATATTTGAAGCAGCGGACTTTTACAAAAGTTAAATCAAATCAGAACATGTACACAAATATCTCCAAATATAAAATACATAATACGAAATACGAAAAAAAAAAAAAAGAAATTTAATCTGCTCGCTATTCTGTGGCAAAATTACGTACAGAGAGAAAAAGCGCGATTGTTGACCTAATTCGAATGGAAAAGAACACCGAACAGGAAAATTGTATTTTATTTAATTTTATTGAAATAAAAAAATATAGCTGCTTTGCAGATAAGTATTAACTCACCGTTGTAGTTTTTATGTTGCCCGCAAATGTAACAAAACTGATTGCAGAGTTGCATAGCACATAATAATAATTAAAACGGAACATTTGCACCATTACCTTTGGCGGAGAAGCAATTCTGTTTCTATGGTGCTTAATTCTCCTTACAATTCAAAGAACCCGAGAAAACCTTTAAGTATTAGGTTTCAGCCTTAAATAAAACACCTCTATCGAGAAGTTCTGCAAAAACATTGACGCCTAAAATACTTGAGTAAATCAAAACATTTGTACTCTCGAAATGATATATGTGTGTGTTGTGTAAAAATAACATATTTAATCGTCTCGTCAGAGCCTTACCGTAGTACGTAGTCCTACGTAACTAAAATAGAAATAGAAGAATCGCAACAAAGAGTATAAATACCAAATAAATAAAACGAGAACATATATACACTACTTTAACTTAAAATGTACAATATATCGCAAGAAATCAGGAATGGAGTTCGACAGAATTTACACATCATGGCTAAGAAGAGGTGTGTCGTACTTCCTGGTGTTGAAGCCAGTGCAGGGAAGCAGCCAGCACATCGGATGACCCCGGCCGAAAACGTCGGCCAAAAGGGCCAGTTTGCGGCGATTGGGTCGGAATGTGCCCTTTTGCTGCACGGCCTCGACCGCAGTCTCGTCATAAAGAATGGCATGCATTTGATCGATCATTATCGCGAGCACAAACAGCCCAAATAGTGCTGATTCTAGGAGTAAAATTACACTATGAAGCCTGAAAGAAAAGGGGCGATTTAGGGTTGCAGAACTAAAAATTGGAACAAGGTGGGGCGCTTACATTCTAGCCTGCGAGTCCGCAAGATTTGTGTTGCATTCCTCGCAGGGGTAAATCCAGGAGCCGACGACCAGGGCGATCGAGTAGAGCGCCAGAATGCCGACGTAGACCAGGAACTGGAGGAAGTACTTCTGGTTGCGCTCTCCCACACAATTGTTGATCCACGGGCAGTGGTGGTCCATCCGACGGATGCATCTCTTGCAGATCCGGCAATGGTGCGCCCTCGGCGGCCGGTACGTTTCACACCTGGTGCACACGGTCCACTCCCCGTGGTCGTGTCCATTTTTCTGGCCTGCATGAATATCGGAAAAGTCCAATCGATTCTGCGGCAGAGGGACTGTGCCTGGGTCGGACAAAACGGCCTTCAGGTGGGCCATTGCCAGGAGGAAAACGATTGTATTAAACACTACAACATGCAGGGGGGCCCACAAGCTGCAATATTGGTCAATTAGGTCTTAGAGTGGCTCGCCAAAGAGTAAATAACAACCTCGTTTGCATTGTTTGCAAAATGATCCATCGCATCACAACATAGTCTGCGTAGACGACAGCCAGGTAAGTGATGATAAGACAAAAAATACCGCATGGATCTCGAACAAATGTCATTGTTTCGTGATTTTCGCGGTCTCCGCTACGCTTCCGAGTTAAAAAATTCTACAAATTCGCAAAAAATCAGAGCGACCTAGCAAAATTCGACATTTTGACACCTCCGAAGTGTCGCCACAATTTGACATTTACTCATTGGAAGGTGATTGTTGCTATCGAATTTCGATATCTTGGATTCGTGCTGTTATGTTGCTTGGAAGATTGGAACCAATTGGAACGTGGGAAATAAGACGGGTCTTTGAAAAGGTTTCGACACAATTTTAAAAAATTTCACTTTTCAAATTTTAGGATAGAATTAATTTATGATTTACGGAATCAGCATTCTTAGGTCGCTTTAGCTTTTATTACCCCTACGTAAAATAGTTGGTCTACTTGTAAAAATTTTATAACCCACATTATTTGTTTTTAGTTCATATTCGAAAAATGTAACCATGTAGTTTCAAAATCATGAACATGTTTTTAGTAATAAAGATTTTTCTATTAAAATTATTCTGTATTATTGAAAATTGTGTTCATTTTTGTGAGTAGACCAACTATTCTGCAAAAATAACAAATTTTTAAAGTTGTAATTATTTTCCCTGCAAATTTATCAACATTTAAAATGAAACGTATTTGCCAAAAAATAAGAAACGGATTATTTCGAGGAGTTTTTCTTACAACAACATTTAAATATACAAAATCTGTTTTACAATAATAATAACATTTTCTTAATCTCATCTTCAGCAAATAGGCTGTGCAATTTGCTGTAGAATTATTCTTTATGAACTAAAAGTTGCTTGTTACTCATTTTATATGAAAAGAGTTTTTGTTTTTATAAGTAGAGTACAATTACGATAATGTCTTTTAAATGAAACCCGAAAACAGCAACGTTTCAAGTACATTCGATGTACAAGCTACATATAATATATCCGTCCAATGTTCCACAGAAGTCTATTATCGGTCCGCTAAAATAAAAGGAATATTTATTAACGACTTGACTATAAAAATAACTATACTGTTTTTTATACCCTGACAATCTGAAAATCTTCAGAATGAACAATAACACATTAAACTGTGATACCCTTCAGTGCGATTTGATTGCTTTAAGGACTGGTGTACCGTACGTTGCTGAATGTTGATAAAAATGTGTTAAATTGTGTTTCTCGTTTAAAAAGTCTTCCACGCTATATGAGTAATGTATTATATCGGCTCGGTTGCACTATCGGAATTCTCTCAATTTAAAGACTTGGAGGTTGCTACCTTGGATAGCAAACTTCATCACATCGAGTCCTATTATTTCGGACTATTTTTCGAAGCATTCTAGAGTACTGCGCCCCTGTCTGGTGGCCTTACTATCTGACCAAAGTTGAAAGAGTGAAATGTGTGCAGAAGAAATTCACCAGAAGTCTCTTTTATGGGTTCAACAGGCCTTACGTTCCTTAGCCTGCCAGATTATCGATTCTTAACCTATACCCCGCTAGTTAATAGAAGGTTTCATCGCGATGAATGCACGCTCTGTCGTATATGTACATAACGAGATCCTGGTTAAGGGTAGGTTACAGATTAGAAAGCCAAAAAAATGACAATTTTCAAGATTTTTTTTCTAAGCTCCTTTATTGGATATCTAAGTGAAACTTTTTGTAAAACATTTTTACATCTTTCAAATATGCAAACAAATTTATTTTTTATTTTGATGTTTCCTTCTACATGATAGAGGGCGCCCAAGTCGAGCCCTTAAAAAAGTCTTGTTTGATGGCGGACAGTTAATCTCGGAACTGGCACATCTGAAACAAAAAAAGCAAATTACATTTGAAAGGGGAAGGTTTCTTACATGGGAATTCACCACATTTAGTTAAAAAACCGATTTAGAAAAAAAATGGCGGACGTTCAAAAAAAATTTGCAAAAATTGACCCTTTTTTCAGCCTTTGTCTGTTGCTAAGAACATAATTTTAAAATATTCTTTGGGTATAGTGTGGTGAATTCCCGTACAGGATATGTTAATAAACAAAACGTAGAAAGATTCAACAAAATCGGTTCAGTAGATTCGAAGATTAACTGTCCGCCATTTAAAAAAATAGTGTTTCGAGAAAAACGCGTTTAAAGTTTTAGGACCATTTATTTATGGGATATTTTTTATAAGAGCTCGAAAACGCGCCTGGATAAAAACCAGTGTATCTCCGGTTCTATTACGAATTTCTCAAAAAAATTTTAGGCGATGATTCCCAAGACTATAAGGATTCAAAATCAACAAAAAAAAATAGATTTTTTGAAAATTCTAATCTGTAACCTACCCTTAAATCCTTGGTATATGTATAATCTTAATTTGCATGTGCCTTCATTCTGCAATAGAAATAATGACATGATAGACATCAATAGCAATTTTACTAATTCCAAGAGATCTGATTTTGAAAAATTTAACTTAGCATTAAAATATTAGTTTAATTTTTTATAGATAAGACAGCTCACGTTGTAATTGGAATCTATTACATACATATATTCTGTAAGAAGCTAAAGAAAAATGTAAATAAATATAAATATAAAGTGATCATAAAATAAACTGCTTTATTGACTTAGAGCCGTTTTTTTCAGTAGACTGATAACTTATTTATTCTTCAGATAAAAAATTAATTTGGCGGTGAGGACAAATTAATTTTCATTCTATAGTTAAAAATTAACTGACGAATAAAAGTCTTATCTGCCGTATTAAGGAGCGAATAGTTTGTTCAGCAGACAGCTAGAGGATCATAGGCAAAAATGGGTGCAGAACTAACAGAATTGAAAACCATATTATTAAAAAGGTATTAACTTAACTAGTATTAATTATAATTTCAGTTTTGTTAGTTCTACACCCAAATTCCATGAAAAGTGCTCATCATCTTTTTATCTGACGGTTGAAAAATTAGCCCTTAATAAAAATTGTTACAAATACGTCACAATTAACAGAATCATTTTAAAAGTTTAATTTTTGCACGGTCGGATGAAAAGGAAATAAAATTGTAATTATAAAGAGTAAAGATGAAATCGTAAAGACTCAAAGTAGAGTAGGAATTTGAATCGCTCGTAGTAACCTTATTAACTGCAGCTTGAAAAACTAAAACGCCAAAAGTAACAAGCTTCAAAACTTAAATATTATATTTGGCTCGAAAATATAAAAATTTAAACTAATCTTGCTTTTCTTAGCTTCAAATTATAATTGACTAAAATTAAAAGAAGTAGGTACTCTTTTTTTTAAAATAACTAAATTTCGAAGAGCTTAACAGGAACCGAAAACGGGCGTCAAGCACAATTTTAATTTTGCTATCAAATTTTCAGTTTTAATATGTTTATTTTACAAAGAAAACAAAAAAACAAACTGAAAGTTTAGTCAGTACATTTTTTCGCGCTATCAAACTTAAGAGCGTGTGACCAAACGGTAACACTTGTGTGAAGGTGAATCATGACTCGAATCATAAGCGTCAGGAGATTCAAAAGCAGAACAGCTGATCCGAAGTGGAAACAGCTGTCATGTCAAAAGTTCGACAGGAGTGTTTGGCTTTATTTGGATCCTGTGCGATTTTGTTAAATTATGCCTTCGTTTTGTGTGGTTTCTAATTGCGAACATAAATATACGCATTCGGAAAATGTCTCCTTCCACAAGTAAGTGATTATTGTAAAATACAATAAACGCGAAAGGATGCAAGGGGTAGAGATGCCCGATGTTTTTCTTTAGTTGTGGGTGGTATTTTGCTTTGAAAATATAAACCTAAGAAGGGTACGAAATAAAAACATCAGTTCAATTTCAAACATTTAAACAAATTCATAACAATCAAAATAAAAATTAATTGTTTTTTTTTCTCTAACAACCAAATGTTTGTTACAGTTTAACACGTATCTTTACCTACATTTTTATGAACGTTAAAGTTTTTGGGGAGAAGCTAACGCTAAACATTTTGCATTAAACTAATTGATTACATACGTTCGGATATGGCGTTGTAATGAGGAATCGAAAAAATGAAATTAACTATACTCCATGTCGAGGCAATTCTAAATCATTTAATATCCTTTGCTATTAGACACCATATCAAGATCTATAAATAAAACTTTAGCGACATTTTAGCAAGAGAAATGTATTCAAATCCCGAACTCTCGAAAATAATTGCTGCAGTTGAAATACTTTTAGCAGTCTTAACCCTAGCTAACTAAACTTAAATCAGTATTACTTTGTAACTAACTAATCATTCGACTCTCTACAAATTTAAAATATGTATATTTTTATATATATTTTATTTATTTCGAATAAATTAGCGTAACTAAATGGAAACAATTTTAAGGAGGCATTACATGAACTAAAATGCTAAAATAATTGGTTTTTTTAAATTGGCCTATAAAATTCTACGGCCCTTCCGTAGGACAACGCTGCAAACCATATGTGAAAATTCAAATCCTACAATGAAATTGGGAAATAATAATTTTAATCGAAAGATTATAGCAATAATTCTGAAAATAATTCTTATTAGAAATGATAATTAAAAACGTTGATCGTGAACTCTTCCTAAAAAAAAAAAAATTGTTAACTAAATGTTTAAACGATTGCCGACAAAATTTAATATAAATACATTTCTTATTGTTCAATTTTTATTCTAAACCTATTCGGTTAAATTCGTGCATGAAATTTTCCGTGCATTCCCTTTCGAATGGGTTTTATTTTGCATATTCCGTAATCTGATCGAGTTCCTTTACATTTTGTTTTTTAGAGGAAGGGGAACTGTTTGAAAATTGTGGGAAACCGGATAACTCCTTCGAAAATCTATAAGACTTATTGAAATTTCCTTTGAAACTAATGAAACAAATATTTATCCAGAAAATTTCAAAATTGGTCATTTGTCACCTTGAACCCATAGAAAATTTATCATCAACAATTAATTTTCCGTGTAACATTTTAGTGAGTAAAAAAATTATAAAAAATAGAATTTTAATGGTTTTCCTGTGAAATGATGTAGTACCATCAAGCCACATAACCAAAAAATATTAAAATTGTTAGCCCAAATAAGAGCAATATAATGAATATAATTTTTACTTTTTCTTTAAAAAAATTAAATTTATTAATAGTAAGCAAACAGTTCATCTTGTCGAAGATATCTTAAGCTGCATCGAAGGTAAATGCTATTAATAAAATATGTTTAAACTTTGAAAACAATCGGCTAAAGGGTTTTCGAGTTATTTACCCCATTAGTGCAAAAAAAGTAGTTTCGAGAAATTCAAAAAGATAATTCCTAAGCAGCACTTTTTCGTATTAGAAGCTAAGATTTTTGCTTACCTTACTAATTGTTGGACTTTTTGAGTGAATGATAACTTAAGTTATTCTTAAAATTTTAAGCTGTAAAGAAAAATAATTTATTTTTTGATAGTTTAGTCC